>OZ014438.1:40055538-40201383 GCA_963966035.1 Acleris laterana
AACAGAGCTGAGCGCCATGATCCCGATGTGCAGCGCGATGGCGCGCAAGCTAGACAAGCTGACGGTGCTACGCATGGCGGTGCAGCACCTGCGGTCGGTGCGCGGCGCGCTGTCGGCCGGGCCGCTCACGGCGCGCCCGCGGCCCGCCTTCCTCACCGAGCGCGAGCTCAACGCGCTCGTGCTGCTCGCCGCGCAGGACTGCTTCCTGCTCGTCGTCGGCTGCGACCGCGGCCGCTTGCTCTACGCCTCCGCCTCCGTCGAGAAAATGCTGCATTACGACCAGGTCCGTAACATTATTTCTAGTTATTGGGCGAGTTAGGCACCAAGGCAAGCCTGCACCCTGTAAATAATGCATACTTGTGCAATAGCCTGAAAATCAATTTGAAGAAAAAAGGATTAGTTCCTAAATCGCCGGGTTCTGGTTTTTTGTTGGAATTACTTATACCTATACAATACGGTCAATTATGGAAAGAGATAGCTTCTATGTTTTGTTTTACCAGTTTTCCGCCTGCGAGTTCTATCGCGTAGGTCCATGACGTAGGTCTCTGTAATATGACAATTCCAAAGGGAATCGTGTGATTTTCCGGAATAAAACAGAACCCCTGTCATTACGTACTCAATCATAATAGTAGTTTATGCAATAGTTGTATAAGAGAGGTCAAAAAATATGAGTGGCGTGTGTTACGATGTGAGCCGAAGGCGAACATCGTAAAGGTAAGCGCCACGAGTGTTTTTTGACTTAGTTATACACCGTTGCATACAATACTTTTTCTACGACTAGGTTTCAAATGAAATGCAAAACTAAGCGAAAAAACTTACAAACGAACGAACGAAGTAAAGAACAACAAACGAGCGGGAAACAAGAAAATTACAAAATATGTGTCTATGGTTTACTTTGTTTTTAAATTGACGGAATGGAAAATAGAATTATTTACAATTCCAAACATTTTAATTTGACCAATCAGAATACTTCACCAAATTAAATCCACCAATCACAATACACATCGACTGTCAAACGGAACGATAGGTATCTTTTAGGTACGTGTTTCTCTTTAACTAATTTAAATCTTTTAAAAAAACTTTTTATTTCGTATCAACCAACCAGAATACAGCTATTTTAAAATCGACCAATCAGGTAACTGAAATCATTTCTCAAAACATTAGGTGATTTATAGTCCCTATTTCACAATCGTTAAAATATGATTAAATCGATTGTGCAACGCTAAGCTTTGGCAGCTGGCCGTATCGTTTTATCTCAAAAACGCACAAGTGCTGTTTTGGGGCATAGACAAGATAGACTTTTCTCTGGATTATTCTGCGGACATATTATGTATGTTCTTATATTAGTGTTCCTGGCTATATAAATGACAGATAAAAGTACAGGAGTAGGAAAATATCATAACATAATTTTAACATTAATTTACTAAATTCAATCTCGTAGGTAAAGCAATAATTGTCATTCCACAAAATAAAATAAAACAAGTGTGTCTCTGTGTGTGTGTGTGTGTGTAGTGTGTGTAGTGTGTGTGTGTGTGTGTGTGTGTGTGTGTGTGTGTGTGTGTGTGTGTGTGTGTGTGTGTGTGTGTGTGTGTGTGTGTGTGTAGGTATAAGACTGCGCCGAGCAATGGCCGTGCGTCCAGTGGCGCCATTACTATTATTGTGTTTACTAATTAACTAAAAAAAATCTTTGAAATCAGACGAAATGTTTTTGTAGTGCAAGTAAAAACACAATTTATGGGATACTTTAATAACAATTACCCTTTGAGTAGTCAGTTTAACGGGAAAAGGTGGCCACTTTTTTCCGTTAAGTTAATAACTCGAAGGTGAAATGTTATTAAACTATATGATATACCCTATAAGTTGTGTTTTCATTTGTAGTACAAAAACATTTCGTCCAATTTCAAGAAAATACTTTAGTTTATTAGAAAACACAATAAAAGTAATGAGGGCGCCACTGTACACCGGCGTACGCTCGGCGCAGGGCGGTTTGATGAGTCAGTGACTGAGTTAAAAAAAAACATTTTATCATAAGTAATAAACTTTGGACTCCTTGGTGGGTAAGTAATACGAGATATAAGAACTGATAATATAACACTCATAATATATACGCTCACTTTGTATAAACACGTTTAGTATAACGTTCACTGGATATAATGATCGGAACATATAATTTCAAAATATCTATTTCCAATATCAATTTATGTAACTATTAAAACGTATAACGTTCATAACACCTAAGATTTAAAAGATATAATATTAATCAAATTATCTAACATCAAAAAACATAATACACGTATAATATACTGAATGTGAATTTCTTAGAGCGATAGCCTCAAATATGAGTTTAAAAAAACATTAAACATTTATGATATTATGCATATGTTATTTGAAATTAAATTCTATTTTCAGTATTAAGTGGCCTTCTTAATTAACAATCAACCTTACCTTAGGTACTAACTTTACTGGCAGCAGCAGCAGTCTGAATTTTCTAGGCAGAAAAAAAAATAACCTCGAATGCCTAGCTTTGCTCCCACCTAGGCCTTCTAACCTAACCTAACCGAGTCGGTTCTGACCTGATTCGTCATGCTCGTGGCATTTTCTGGTTAATTAAAACAAATTACAAGCAAGACCGTTCTGGTAGACTCGAGTTCATAAATATGTGTACACTTTAGTACCTTGTCTATTTATTTTATGTCATGTTTAAACTGCCATAAGTATATGAATTGTCACAGCGATTAAAATGACAAAGTACTACAGGGTACACATAACTATGAACTCGACTGTACCCGCTCCTTACAGTACCCACCCATTGAGTATAGCATACGATATTAGATCTTATAATCCTTATACTAAAAGATATTATGTATTATGATCGTTATATGTCATGTATGTTATACGAACTGAAATTAGACAATGTGAGTATTATAGACAAATACATTATTATGTATAAAATTAATATTACCTATGTTAATTGACCGTTATTCCTTATGAAAATATTGATTTTGTTATTATAGCTAACGTTTATTATATCTTGTAAACGTTATTAACATGAAATTATAGATTTTGTTGTTATATCTCCTGAGACGCACCCCAAATTTGCCTGTATTTTTTTTAAAGGTGGGATAATAAAATGTTATTGAGTTGTTATGTCAGATGAGGTCGAAAAATAGGTATGTATAGGTAGGTCGTGGGTATAATAAACAAAGATGCTTTGCATACAGCTAGTTTTAATGACGAGGATTATGATTATAATTTTTATTTAATTTAATAAAGTCGTAATATTATTATTTTCCTTATAATAAAATAAAGATTTTTAATCATCCACCACCCACCAATCAGATCGCGTGGATTAATCTTACCTACTGCCATATAAAAAAAAAAAAAAAAAGGAAGAAGCTCCTCTGCGCCAATTGTCGTATTTAAAACTGTGGCAACAAATGTAGCTTTAAAATAGTGGTGCTTTAAAAGCTCCTCTTGTAATGTTGTACAAGCGGCAAATGTAAAATATAAAATTATGTGACAGATGTCATATAAAAATTTAATGAAAGTACCTAAGGCTAGAACCCAAAAATATAAATATGCAAAGTTGCACAAAATAAGAAAAGAAGTCTATCGGGCGCCAGGGTCCTATGCCAGGCAAAAAGAGTAAACGGATAGCTAAAAAAGATAAATGGTAGAGTACTTACTGGAAACTTTAATCTCAAGGGGGGCGTGGTTATAGTCAATAGTTAAATAATTAACACAATATTGTTTACAGGCTATTTAATTAACAAATTATGTTCAGGTGGTTCACAGAAGTTAATAACCTACATACTTTGGTGGTATCCTAGCTAGAGCTTAGGTCTAAAGGTTACATAGAATCTAGATCTTAGGTTTTAAGTTAGAATATGGCTTGGTCGTTCACCTGGTCATGTTTATATAGAAAAGAAAAGAAAACTTACAATTTAACGAAGAAAGAAATACACTTTGTCCACCAACTGTCACTGTCAACTGCACCGCCTGCACCAGAGTCTCCAGGTAGAACGGGGTCGTTGCAAGCCAACCACGTCCGGTCGCAGAACTCTTGCTTCACAGATCCGGTACCGTTGAAGAAGCAGCAGCGTTGAGGGGAAAATTAAAGAGACTTGGATCTGAAGGATCCTGACAAAGTATTAAAAAAGAGGGGGAAATAGTGAGACAAAAGTCACAGAAAATTAAGGGAAAGAAAATGCACATGGGCATGAAATCATACTTCCCTAGGAACAAGCGGTTTTAGCCTGAAAAGGCTTGAAAAAGCTCACACGAGGTTATAATTATAAATAAGCGGGGTTGCACAAAGGCAAAAAGTCATAATTCCCTAATAGTAGGAGGCCAAAGCCCAAATACTTAGTAAGTATAAAAAGTGCTTACATGGGAGTTAAAAACAAAAGAGAAGCTAAGTACGGCATAAAATGCACAAAATAGGGGTCCATGTATAATGAGTTAAAGGGAAAATGGTTCCATATACAATGGTCCACAAAGTTTATATGAGTAGACTTAATAGCCTTAAAAGAAAATGTCAAGTTAACATTGTGAGTTGAAATAGAAAGTTAAAATGACGGGAAAAAGTTATTTAAGTAGAATGGTTAAATGGCTTTTAAATGAATGGTGAAATAAATGGGAAAATAAATAAATGGGTGCGATAGCGCTGAAAAAGAAAAAGAAAAGAACCGAATCAAAACACGTGCTTGGTAGCAACAGGTTGCCTGCTTACGCAGCATGGCGGCGAGAAGACGTCTCACAAGAAAATGTGAAAATACGTACAACCCAGTAAGATCAAGCGCTCTAAGACGCCATAGATGACTTCAGGAACAATAAATAAACAAAACGCAATACAAGTCGCGCGAGTTTAAATAATCGCGTGACATTACCCCCTTTCCTGAAAAAATAAAAAATAGGAACTATTTTTTATGCAAAAGGTTAAAGTCCAAAAACCAAAAGTTATATGACGGTAACTACCGAAGGATACCAAACGATAGGTAAAACCACCTAAAACAAGCAAAACTTGAATAAAATAAAAAAGGAAAAAACAATAAAAGTCGTAAGGTAGAGACTCGTAGAGACAGCAAGCAACAGAGCCATAGCTCTCCGGAGTAGAGAAACTTCCTCCTCCTACAACAACAAGCAATTCCTGTTCAGGAATCCTGAAAAACCAAAAACATCATAAAGTCTAAGAGAAAATTAACTTATAAACGGTTAAGTCCTAAAAGTCCTATAACCTTAGGTGGAAAAAAAAGAAAAATAGTCTCAGTTAGCATAGAGCTAAAAAATGTTAGAACGGTTGGGCCACCTAGCCACCGGCTTTAATGAATAAAGTAAAAGACAAGCTAAGTTAGTAGTAAAGCTAACAATATAGAACGGTTAGGCCACCTAGCCACCGGCTAATAAAAGCTTCACAACAAAATTTATTAGCTAGAGCAACCCCTAGTTGAAGACCACAAAAAAGACAGATAGGCACCCTCGCCTCCGGCTCGAAATCTTTCAACCAGTAAGCGACCACTACAGCTGATATAAATTATAAGATTTATAAGATGAAGTTATAGTTCATTAGTCATTACTTACAAAAGTTCAAACTATAAATAGTTATAACGCAATAACTAAGAGCATTAGTTGCATAACAGCAAATCCGCTTTGTGACTGGCTCAACTCCACCAATTTTCCATTCAGAAAGGGCAAAAACAGGAGAAAACAATCTTCAACTATGCGACTGGCTCAACTCTGCCAACATTCAATCCGCACAGAGAATTAAAAAGAAACTCAACCAAGTGACTGGCGCAACTCTACCAATCTTCCAAGCACAAGGAGAGAGGAAAAAAGATTTCGACTAAAGTCAAAACAAAAGAAAACTCTTCTATGTGTCTGGCACAACCCCACCAACTTTCCATGCACATAGAGAGGAGTTTGTATCA
Source organism: Acleris laterana (assembly GCA_963966035.1). NCBI lineage: Eukaryota > Metazoa > Arthropoda > Insecta > Lepidoptera > Tortricidae > Acleris > Acleris laterana. Next base: position 40,061,466 of record OZ014438.1, read on the forward strand.
CAACAAAGCGGTGATACAAAAAAGAAAATGTCCCACTTAAGAGTACAGACAGGAGGTTCAGCGACCGCGTAGCAGATGCTACGACAAACCGAAAGCTGAAACAAAAGAAGCTTTGTACCACAACAAGACGGTGATACAAAAAAGAAAAATAGGGTTCTACTAGAGAGTAGAGAAAAGAGGTTCAGCGACCGCGAAGCAGGTGCTACGACAAACCGGAAGCTGAAACAAAATGCACTGTCAGGGATCAGCTGACAGGCTAAAGTCATAACAAATACGCGTAAGAAAATGTGTCCAGGGACATCCTTATATATAAACTTAACAAAAAATATGTACTAACGAGTACTTAAGAGTAGGTTATAAAAAGTACTTAGGAATACGTACGACACTCAACTATCTAACTTAGAGTACGCACACAAAAAATATGTACATATAAAATATACAAAACTCTTATTTGTAGGAATGGGTATAGAGCAAACTAGAAAACCGAAAATGTCCAAAGTTCCTTTTAGAATAACAACAAACGAAAGTGCTTATGAGAATAGTCCATCCTAACAAATTCACCAAACATTGCCCTTACAAACAACCTTACATTCATCTAGACCCCGGTATCGGAGGTGCAAAATGGTAGCTGTCAATTTCGAGCCATTACTAGGGAAGGGTAAACATTGTTTTGAAATATTAACTTCATGTCGATAAACATAGTTATATGTCGATATTTTATTATATCATAATGATAGCGTTTATTCTATAAAGTAGGACTATATAATTACAAAACCAACATGTATTGAACATTTTTATTATTTACAAAAAAAAATCTTTCATCATTAAGAAGTTTTAGTTATCTTCTTAGCATAAAGCATTCATAAATAAATTTAAAACAAAATATAAACTCTTTTATATTCACCAAAGGTCATACCATGTTCTTGATGAATGATCAGATTCTTTGCAGTAAACTAGTGTAGTTACAATAAATATACACAACAATTATAATATCTTACAATTAGTCATATTTATCATTAGAGATATATGTCTCGTAATATATTACTAAAATTTGTTCTAAGTTAACGGGTGTTAGACTTCTTCTTCTGTAGTTGAAAATCCACTTTAAGAAAGAAAATGACTTTTCTACTTCGACAGAAGTAATGGGCAAGAAATTACATTTGGCGTAATTCTGTACTGTATTCTTATTTACATCATCAGTAATTTCAACACTTTTGCCATCCAACAAACTTTGTAAAATTTGTATAGTTGTGAACCCAGGATTTTTTTGCAATACATTCCGCATTTTTAAATAAATAAGTTTTCCGATTGGATGCAAACGTAATAAGGAAAGTTTTTTTGTTACCTCGAGTATTACATCTAAGGATTCTTTTAAACAAAGGTTTGGATCTTCTAGCTTTGTTATTGAGATCGATAAAATTCTAAAATTTTTATCGATGAAATTGATTTCGTTTATCAGATTTGCATCAGAGAACAATCTTTGTGCTTACAAGCTTCAGAGGATTTCAATTTAGAAATAATATTCTTAACCTTATGGAAATGATCTTTATAATAGCTGACAGCTTCTATCCACGTGCCCCATCTCGTGATGATAGGTTCAGGAGGAAGAGGAGTATTAGGATATTCTAGTTTAAACATGTCTATTCTTTTAGGGGCTTTTTTAAAAACTTTTTTAACAAAATTTATTAAACTATTTACCTTCGGATAAGCTTGTCTCACGGCTTCAGCTACCCTGTTTAGGCCATGAGCTACACATGTCAAATGAGTCATATTTGGGTAGCTTTTCTTTAAATTTTTACCCGATGTTACCATGTATGACCCCGCATCAGTCACGAAAAATAACAATTTATCACAGTTTTGTTCGTAATTATGGCCCCATAACTCGCGAAGCACCTCATTTACTAGATTACTAATCGTGATATTGTTAGTTGAGTCTAATTTTCGTGAAGCAAAGATGTGGGGCTTAGATAAATAATTTGTTAAAGCTCCAACTATCACATTAGCCACTTTTTTACCCATTGAATCTGTAGTCTCATCAATGCTCAAATATATATATTCGTTGGACAGTTCTTCTTTTATAGCATCTTTTTTCTCATTAAATACTATAGGCAAGTAATTTTTGCGTAAAGTTGATTCTCTCGGTAATGTAACATCGCCATATTTTTTATTGAGACAATTGTCCATGAAACTTCTGAAGTTTGGGTTTTCCAATTTGGTCCAAGGTATGTTACAACTGATGAAAAACTTTACCAGATCTCGGTTAAAGTTAAATTGATCTTCATTTGTTTTTCTGTGAGTAAAGGTTTTCAAATGCCTCTCAATACAAAATTTTGTTGGAGTCAAAACGGAGTTGCAAGATATACAATATACTTTATCGTCCTGGTTTACAAGTATTGGAATGTCCTTTATTAAATAATCAATGTGACTAGGACACGCGTTGATGATTTTCTCTTGATGGCATTTCGACTCCATGTGCTTTTTAATATTCCAAGATCTGGAAATGATGTGTACACTGCACACTGTGCAGTAAATTTTTTCATTCGTTTTTTGGAGTTCAGGGTGTTCTGCAAGAAGTGACTCCATTTTCTATGGTATAAATGATTTTAGACGAATAAACTCGTAAACAGCTATTTAATCGAAGAAATTGTTGTAAAGTGACAATGATTATCTATTGACGTAAATAATTTATTATCAGTATAAGTGGCCAGTATTAATCTCTATTGAAAAGGTTTATCACAAGAGTGTTTATGCACTGCTCTGCAACTCGAAACATAAGAAAAGTAATAGCAACCATAGATATATATTTTGTTGTACAGTCGAGTTCATAAATATGTGTACACTTTATATTTTTACGATCAATGATTATCATAGATCAAAAAAAAATAACTGTGTACAACCTAATGTATAGAAAAATCGTGTATCGATATCAACATCAAAAATATGATTACCCATCCCTAAGAACTTGACAGCTACCATTTTGCACCTCCGATACCGGGGTCTACATCACACAATCAGGGGCATTGACCTACTCAGGATACACAAACAGTGTAGTTATAGACCAAAAAATAAAATTAAGTTTTAATAATGTCTTTTACATGATAACGGCCAGAAGTGCCTTTAGCAAGGTCTTTTAAAACATAGACATTATCAGAAATTTTGTTAACAATTTCACATTTAACGAACCTTGGAGCTAACTTAGCCGAAAAATAGTGCGCAGCGCTAGACTGAACGAAATTTCGTCTCCAAACTACATCACCTACAAGATAAGAAACAGCTCTGCGGCCTTTATTATAATAAGCCGCATTGCGCTTAAAAGCTTTCAATAGGGAAGAAGAGACTTTTTCAAAAATAGGTTTTAATACCGAAAAGGAATTAGTAAAAGAATGGCGACTATCTATAGTCAAGTCGTCCAAATTATCAAATGAATTACTAAAGCGATACAGAGCAGCATCAAAAATAAGTTCTTTTCGAACATGAGAAAATTAGGAGTGAATTCAGTAGCAAAATTAATAGAGTTATTTAAAGCTAACTGAATATGAGGCAAGAACTTTGACCATAACCTATGATCGTCTTTAACAAAACAAGAAATACAAGTTTCCACGGTCTGGTTGTAACGCTCAATAACGTTGTTTTGTGGGGTGTACAAAGTATTATAAAATATTTTATTTATATTAAATCCTTTAAGAAAATCAACTAAATGTTTTGAAGTAAATTGAGTTCCATTATCACAAACTATTACCTTAGGTGAACCAAACTTTAAAAATATATCTTTTTCTAGAAATTTGCAAATAACTTTAGTAGTAGCGTTAGCTAAGGGAAAAAGCCAAACATATTTTGTAAAGACATCAACAACTGATAAAATGAAACGGTGACCAGAATAGGTACGGGGTAAAATTCCAATTAAATCCATAAATAACATAGTCATAGGTTTATCAACAATTTTAGGATTGACAGAGATACCGAAAGGAGGAGCATTTGAGCATTTATGAGCTTTACAGGTGTCACAGAGTTTTATATAATTCTGAACGTCTAAAAACATTTTATTCCAATAATAATGTAATTTTAATTTATGTAAGGTTTTATGTATACCCAAGTGACCAGAATTGACATCATCATGGTTGTTCCTGATGGTATCCATAATATTTTCTTTGGGAACTACTATTTTCCAATCTAAACGTGAATTTTGATTAAATTTGGGTTTACAATATCTGTAAAGAGTTTTATTTTCCACTTTGTAATTTTTATATTTAGTGGGAAATTTTTGACAATTTGTAAATATCTTTTTATACCAAGTATCCAAAATTTCATCATCTGGGGAAACAAAGTCAGAGGGACCAACAAAAGCAGCAATTTCAATGCGAGAAAGAGCATCTGGGACAACATGTAAAGAACCTTTTTTGTGAATTATATCAAATGTATATTGAGATTTCCGAGCAGCTGACGTTACCGAACAAATTGAAGGTGGAACGTCACTATAGGAAATATTATCAAATAATTCTTTAGCTATGCCAAACTTTAACCAGAAATTAAATCCTAGTATGATAGGTGGTTCAAAGGAAGGAATTACCAAAAATGGAATAGTGTGAGTTACATTATCAACGGTAACTGGGATATCCAGAACACCCAGAACACCACTGGAAGAGCCATCAGCTGTGCTAGCCACAAGCTTAGGATTCTGTCTAAGTGACAAACCAAAATTCAAAAAAGTTAAATGAGAATTTGAACCAAGAACACAACTGTTCGCACCACTGTCCAATAATCCTGAAAAAAAATGATCTCTAAACCTGAAATTTAAATAAGGCCTAGAATCACTAGTATCAACAAACAACACTGGGGCAGCTTACTAACTCCAAAGAATATATAAATAAAGAATTTTTAAATAGTCAAGCCAAGAATTAAAATCAGGTTTTAATTTCTGTATCAGAGGGTTTAAAGTTAGAGGGAAAAGTATTATTATCTTTGCCAGCCGAATCACAAGTAACTTTAGTGCAAAGTGGTGTTCGACCGGAGCCTACAAGTTTTTTGAACTACTAGTACCAGGTGACACGCCCATCAAATTACAATTGTCACATGTCATAGAGGTGACATCTTTTTTGTTACATTTAAAACAAACTATACCTTTTACAGTTTTACAATCTCTGTAATGATGACCAGTCTTTTTACATTTTAAACATATCAGATCCTTATTTACTTACATAAATTGGATTAAGTTTCCTTACACTAGCTGTAGGCGGATTAGATAACAAATTAACAGAATTAAATGCATCAATTTCCTTGCTAAGACGAACCATGGAATCCAAATTTGTAATAGGCCTGCCTATAAAGTGTACCATGAGAGACGGTAACATATTGTGTCTAATAATATCGATTAAGGTTGCTTCAGACAAAGGAAATGTCAATTGACTAGACATGTCCATCATATCAATAATATAATCAGAAAGAGACTCTCTAGGCTTCTGCTTACGTATGCGAAGTTGATACTCAAGTGTATAATCGAAATCATTTTTATCAAAACGTCTCATTAAAGCTATTTTCAATTCGTACCAAGTGGCAATAGTAGTACGAACGGAACGAAACCATTTCAACGCCTGATCAGACAGCAAAGAAGAGAAGGCTCTAATCAGATAAGATTCATCAATGCTACGAGCAAACTGATAATCTTCTACCTGCATCAAAAATTCGCGAACGCAAGTGCGCCCATTGAAATTAATTTTAGTTTTAGATAAATCTGGCTGTTTTACAAAAGTATTATTTGACCTTAAAATACGATTATCCAAAAGCATAGTATCATTATGAGCATTAGTTAAATTTAATGCATTATGTAACTGAGAACGAATAGAACTAGTATTATGAGAATTCTCCGGATACACTGACAATGTTATCAAATCACCATGAGGATGGTTAGTGAGAGGATCTCAATCTGTACCAATACCAGTTGAAACAAAAGTTGGTGGTTCCGTAATAGGAGCCATCGTATGCTCAGATGGAGCGGTATCTGAAGGATTAAGATTCCCTCCAGCAGACACTAAATGTTCTTGACTATCCATTTTTAAATTTAAATTAAGTTACAAAAGATATTGTTGACAAATATTGAAAAGTAATTATTATTCATTTTAACAAATATAAAAATGATAATTTCCAAATTAATATCCTGAAACTAAATTGTTGTATAAAATACGATAAACAGACTGAAAAATTGTCAAAACTGTAGGTTAAGTTAATTAAGAATCTTCATACACAACCACAAATAAACCAATACGGGTAAGTGTAGCTAGGGGGTAAGTGTGACTACGTGTTATATTACGAAAACTAAAAAACTTCTGATTTAAGTGCCATCTATTGGTGTGAGTTAAGAAAGTGTTGATTAATACTTTTTGTCCTATACATGGCGTTGCCGAGCAACTTTTCGTAGTTATTGTCATTTTGAAATTTGTCAATTTTTTTAATACGAGTTGCAGTTCACACCTGATTTTAAATTCCTAAAAATCTTGGTGTCGTCGACGAATCCGTGTATTTTGAATAGGTAAGTTTTTTCTATACTTCTTGATCTTAATATTACTCTTATTATTATATATGGATTAGCTAAAACTAAAGATTTATGAGCATTTAAAATTATAACCTCAAAATTCAGTGCACGGGAAAGTGTGTCTACTTTCCTTGAGGCAAGTGTGTCTATATGCCACACTTGCCTCATGCCAGAGGTTACAAACATTTATTATTTTATGCACGATATAAACGTGTTTTTTTTTAATTGGATAAAACTAATTACTTAGGTTTTATTTTCGTGTAAGGCGGTTTCAATAAAATAAAAAATAAAACACACTTTTATTAGTACTTAGTACACTTAAAGTCCATATAATAATTTGCAAGTAGCGGTACGGTCCGTACGGTGCCGGTCGTATGCGTCGGCATTCTGCCGGTCGCGGTCGGCTGTTACCACCCGATCGTAGTAGTAGGTATTAAGTGTGGTTCTATTTTATTATTTATATTTCAGGTTTAAAAGATGGTTCGTAACTACGTTCGCAAAAGGAAAGGCCCTGAATGGAGTAAAATTAAGTTAAGACGAGGCTGTAGAACAGGTCAAATGTGGTCGACTATCGGGATATGAAGCTGCGGCTCAGTTCAAAATACCACAAACTACAATAATGAGTCACGTCAACGGCATTAGAGGCCAAAAATCCGTTAATATGGGAAGACCAAATGCTTTTAATGTTGAAGACGAGGAAAAACTAGCCGAATGCTTGCATGTAATGGAGAAAAAAGGGTTTGGCCTCAGTCGAACAGAGATACTCGAAATGGTTCAGACGTTTGTAAGAGAGAACAAAGGCTTTTTTTTTCTAAATGTAATGTCGCTTTTTACGAGTTTGTTTTTATTTTGTACAAAGCACCAATAAAATAGTTTGTTTATAAATTACCGTTTTTATTAAAAACATATTATGTAAGCTACAAATAATTACCTTCCTACTCCGTGTGGTTTCAAACAGCTACGTACTATGCGACGTACCTATATTTGTTTTAGCACAGCAAGGTAGAGGTAAATATAGATCTCCACGAAGTAACGCCTGATTGAGAAAATAATTATAAAACATGTTTGCAACCCCTGTCTGTAGCACAGTATGACACACTTACCCATAGTTATTTAATCGTAAATGATCATAACTTACTGCATAAGTAATATAATTAGATGAGAACTGATTAATTGTCATGTCTAGGTAGCATGGTCATGGCATTTTACAATAAGAAACAACCGTCTATGGTACTTTAACGAGGTAGACACACTTACCTCACTTTGTTGGGAAAGTGTGTCTATGACAGTGCTCACATTTTCAGCCTCAAACACCTATAAATAAGTATTTAAATAGTATAAAACACATTGTTTACAGCTAAGCTTAAACAACAATATATTTTGGCTTTGGAGATAGTTGGAAATTCCACCTTATTTTACTTAATTTTTTAGTTGAAAGTCAACTTTGCGAAAAGTATGCCACACTTACCCGTATCGACCTTACTGCATGTACTAACCGCAAAGTAAGTTAACAGTAAAAGTTACAGTAACAATATTACACTGGTACTATAAAAATAACACTCAGCATATGACCAGCAAAAAACGTCTTATGGCTGAGATAAAAAAAATAAAAAATAAACACTGTTAACAGAGAAAGAAGCAGGTGAATGACCACTACTTACACTGAACACAACTTATGTCATAAATGACACCACAAAATACCCAAACTTGAGATATAAAAGCCCAAAAATAAAATACAAAAACAATGACTATATCATGTCCCTGTTCGCGAGCGACAATAGTCATATTTAAAAAAAAAAAAAAAAAAGAAGGATGAACTCCTCTTGCAAGGTTGTTCAAGCGGCAAATGTAAAATATAAAATTATGTGACAGATGTCATATAAAAATGTAATGAAAGTACCTAAGGCTAGAACCCAAAAATATAAATATGCAAAGTTGCACAAAATAAGAAAAGAAGTCTATCGGGCGCCAGGGTCCTATGCCAGGCAAAAAGAGTAAACGGATAGCTAAAAAAGATAAATGGTAGAGTACTTACTGGAAACTTTAATCTCAAGGGGGGCGTGGTTATAGTCAATAGTTAAATAATTAACACAATATTGTTTACAGGCTATTTAATTAACAAATTATGTTCAGGTGGTTCACAGAAGTTAATAACCTACATACTTTGGTGGTATCCTAGCTAGAGCTTAGGTCTATAGGTTACATAGAATCTAGATCTTAGGTTTTAAGTTAGAATATGGCTTGGTCAACTGCACCGCCTGCACCAGAGTCTCCAGGTAGAATGGGGTCGTTGCAAGCCAACCACGTCCGGTCGCAGAACTCTTGCTTCACAGATCCGGTACCGTTGAAGAAGCAGCAGCGTTGAGGGGAAAATTAAAGAGACTTGGAGCTGAAGGATCCTGACAAAGTATTAAATGGAATAACGTCGGAAGAGGGGGAAATAGTGAGACAAAAGTCACAGAAAATTAAGGGAAAGAAAATGCACATGGGCATGAAATCATACTTCCCTAGGAACAAGCGGTTTTAGCCTGAAAAGGCTTGAAAAAGCTCACACGAGGTTATAATTATAAATAAGCGGGGTTGCACAAAGGCAAAAAGTCATAATTCCGTAATAGTAGGAGGCCAAAACCCAAATACTTAGTAAGTATAAAAAGTGCTTACATGGGAGTTAAAAACAAAAGAGAAGCTAAGTACGGCATAAAATGCACAAAATAGGGGTCCATATACGAGTATAATGGGTTAAAGGGAAAATGGTTCCATATACAATGGTCCACAAAGTTTATATGAGTAGACTTAATAGCCTAAAAAGAAAATGTCAAGTTAACATTGTGAGTTGAAATAGAAAGTTAAAATGACGGGAAAAAGTTATTTAAGTAGAATGGTTAAATGGCTTTTAAATGAATGCTTAAATAAATGGTGAAATAAATGGGAAAATAAATAAATGGGTGCGATAGCGCTGAAAAAGAAAAAGAAAACAACCGAATCAAAACACGTGCTTGGTAGCAACAGGTTGCCTGCTTACGCAGCATGGCGGCGAGAAGACGTCTCACAAGAAAATGTGAAAATACGTACCACCCATTTATTAAAAAGAGACCGGATTCCATCGCCGGTTATCCGCTGGTACTTCGTTTAGATTGCTCACAGTAGCATCCCGACTGAAATAAAACAGTACGTGAAATAACGAGGCACGAGGCTGGAGAAAATAGAAAGAAATAACCATTGAAATAAAAGTATATTTACCGATGGATCTCCCAAGATTTCGTTATATAACGACGCGGTACTACATCACCGCCATAAAACAGCAACTCCCGAATAAAAGTCCAATAAGATTGACGGGATTTTCTTAGCTTCTGATTAGAACATCGTCAGAACGCCCGTTCGTCACGGAGGCGATCCAGAGAAATAAACGCAACACCGGTCTGACAGATCAGCTCAAGGGATTGCCAGCCCAAGTTGAAAAACTATTCGAGGATGTCAAAAACACGACGTCATAAACGCAAACGTCAATGCAAATGTCATTGTCATTGCATACGTAGTAAGATCAAGACGCCATAGATGACTTCAGGAACAATAAATAAACAAAACGCAATACATGTCGCGCGAGTTTAAATAATCGCGTGACACTACATATTGTTATTTTTATCATAGGTATACTATCTGTGTCATCAACTCGAGACGGTGACAACTGTGACAAGTATTCATTTTGTCTGCGTTTACTGTAAACAAAGAATTGAACTTGAGTCTACTTGCGAAAAAACTTACATTATCTCATACACCTACTGCGTTAGCCGCTAGCAAAAACATTAGAATAAACAAGCTATGGCGTCTTTGGTGAACACATAAATTTACCAAAGCAGACAGTGTCAATTTGCCGAAAATCGACACAATAATGGTAGCAACTTTTTTCGCGGCGAATCCAGATCTATTTGTATTATTTACGCAGCTAGGCACTATACAATACTGGTAATAAGATTTCAAACTCATATTATAATTTACAATACTGCATTGAATGGATAGTCGGTAAACACAAATATAACCCACTTTATGAAGTTTTAAATTCGAACAAGACTATAATGTCATACGGCAGCGCACTATCCAACCTCGACATTGGCAGAATCATCAAAACATTGATGGGGCCATTATCTTCCCAAAAATTGAATTGAGATAGATAGATCTTTGTTTAGTGGCATATGTCATTTGTGTTGCCACTATGATTTCGCCAAAAATTGAATTGAAGTTTTAAATTGTTCGTTGAGTTGAATGACATTTGACATAGGTGTAATATGACGTCATAACACAGATTATACAGCAAGATGTCGTTTTGGATGGAAAGAGTTAAGGCAATTATTTATTTATTGTTTTATTATTGTTATCGGGTTAATATCCGTTACACCCGTACAAATTAAGTATAAGTTCTTTTCACAAAGTAGGCAAATACCCTATTGTTGGAAAATGGAGAAAAACTAATTTCGAGTGTTAATTAAACATTACTTTTTACGTCGAATATCTATAAAAGAGACTGAAGACCAGCTCAAAAAATATTATGGGGAATCTGCTCCATCTCATGGAATGGTACACAAGTGGTTTACATAATTTCTTTCTGGACGCACCACTACCAATGACGCTGAACGCTCTGGAAGGCCGATTGAAGGGAACACTGATGATGTCGTGAATAAGGTTCACGATATTGTTTTGGATGACTGTCGAGTGAAGATCCTTGAGATAGCTGACACTGTACACATTTTATCTGAACTAGTTTTTCATATTTTGCATAATATTATGAGTATTAAAAAACTTTCCGGCAAGATTGATTTGCTGACCGCCGATCAAAAACGACATCGTGCAAGAACTTTCGAGCCATGCTTAAGCGGCAGCTACACGGTGAGCAACCCAGCTTTCCATCAAGGTGACCTTGCTGGTTTGCAACCGTATAGAAGGTGGTTTGAAACGAAATTTCGTTGGTCCTTTCATTACCCTTGGTTGACGGGCGTGCGCTGGCGACCACGGTTGGATACCGACGTCGTAGACCGTGTAGACGCTTGTTGCAAACCACGCGAGCGCAGTTGAGTCTCTGCAGGCACAGAGTGCGCACCCCCTCGTATTTATTTATAATATTTATTTTTCCATTTTCAGGAAGTTACAAATATTGTCAAAGTCCAGTAAATTCAATAAATTTAAATGACTTAGTAAATGACTTAGTATAGTATAGTCGTTCCTTCAGCCATCGCTTCATCCATATTCTTTTTATTTTTTCTTTTCTCTCCTCCCTAGCGCACAAAAGTGCTAAAGCTACGCCAATCTACTGAAATTTTGAAAACCATGGAGCCATATCGTGTGCACTGTGCATTCTTACGATGCGTGTTTTCTCTCCGCGAGCAGTAGACACTCTGCTGTTGGTAACCGTGTAGACGGAAACGCGACGGCGTTAGCAACCGTGCCCCCAGCCAAGGTCACCTTGGTGGAGAGCTTGGTTGCTCACCGTGTAGCAGGGTAGCAGCCGCTTTAGCCGAATTCAAGCGTAATCCTAATTAATTTTTACGTCGATTTGTGACGGTAGATGAAATGTGGATTCACCATTATACGGCGGAGACGAAAAATCAGTCAAAACAGTGGACTTCTGCTAACGAACGTGCCCCGAAGAAAGCGAAAACCGTTAATGCGGCAAGAAAGTTAATGGCCACTTTTTTGGGACTATTTCAGGTTTTAACAAAATAGTACATTGTTGCCTAGGCGCGGAAAGTAAGGGTTTTCCTGACGAGGTGGTTAGCTGGCCGAGCAATAGCGAGGCCTGTTAAAATACGAGTCAAGAAATCCTCGTTTCCGCCGCGGCATACATAATGCTTTTCTCAAACATGTGAGGAAATAACAGGTACATTTATAAAAAGCAATTAATTTAATTTAATTCACATTAAAAGTTATGTTGGTCATGTTTGGGCAATTTGTAAATAAAAACTTTATAGTTTTTCCAGGAGCCAGTTCAGGTTTTAATATAGGCGGTATGGTACCATATAGCTCATTTTTTCTAGTAAGTATTTCGCACAACATTAGTTTCACATTTGGTTTCACATATGCAGAATGAACGAATGTTACCGACTGTCAATTGTTTTTAAATACTAACCATAGACATTGGAATGCAAATTAAAAATAAACACACGCACTGTGCTTTAAAAGCGAGCAGTTACCTTGGCTGTTTGGAATTTTTGTCTTGGTCCTTTTGATTTTGTATGCAATTGACAGCATTTTTATTAAGAAAAATAATGGACATGGACGGAAAGTGTTTTCATGGTTTTTTTACTCCTAGGAGTAAAATGAGGCACTTTCCATCCTTGTGTTTCAATCGGAAAACCGTTCTTTCCGAGCATGTTTGAGAAAAACAAATTAGGAGGGGTTGCAAAAGCTGGAACATCGTTGGATAAAATGCATCGAGTTGAAACTTAAAGGAGTGTACGTAAAAAAATAAAAATAAAAAAATGTGAAAAAGTTATTTTTTTTTACTCAAAGTCACTGACTTATCAAACCGCCCTCGTACATATTCAAAGTCAAGATATTTTCGTAGCTTTATTTGTTTTATTCAGTCAAAAAAAATAAGGCGACTTGGGAACGTCCTCTTTTTTTTCAATATTTTTTAATGTGTTATTGTGTTTTCTTTTCTACAAGAAACTGTTTAAAGTCTGTTTTTTTTTGCGTAGTCTAAAATGATATTTCATGTGTTGCCTGTTTTTTACAACTCATAAATAGCGATGTGATGCAACCGGTACTTACCGACAAAAATATAGTTAGGTACTTAAGTTTGTTGATGTAAAGTGTCTGAAGTCAATGATATATTATATTAAGATACGTCATCTGCGCGCAAAAGCGTTCCTCAATAATGAAGTTAATTTACCTGACACGCACGCATCAAAGACAACAAAACTTTACTACCGAAAAGTAACAAATATATTTCATAAAAAATTACGTTTTTCGAGGCAGCCGAAATATACTGTAACTGTAAAACGAAGAAAGGATGTTTGTAAGTCCGTAAATATTTTTTTCATCACACTTGCACGTAAATCGTATCTAAACATACAGTTTAGGTAAGGTTAGGTTAGTTATTGTGTGTTAGGTCACTTTTGTTCTTGTATGAGTATCGATTGTATCAACGATACTGAGTAAGGAAAACCAAAAAAAAACAAATCCTGTTTTTTTTTAAATTAAAATACACTTTTTTGAAAAACGCCCACTTAACAAGAATCGTTTAACAATATTTTAAAAAGATCCTTAGAACATTTTCACCGTAAACTAAAGCAAGCTTATAAATTAAATACTTACAGTTGTATCTTCTACTCGTACATACACATTAACAAGAATTGAAGATTTATACAAATGTTTTTCAGTATTACCGGCGTTATTAAAAGAAACACGTGTGTGCGAATTTGACCGTTATCTTATCTTATCTTATGGATGGGGTCCTTACGGATACACTTCGACCCTATGGGATCTTTTGTGTAATTACCCCTCTTTTAGCTCTTAATCCAATGCAGCCTCCACCCCTTCCAAATAGCGGATAGTGGAGTGCAATGGCAGAGCCTTGAAATCGTTCGGTTCTGGGTAGCCACAACCGAGTATTTTCATTCTTACTCCGGCGAGTGCGTCACATTCACACAATAAGTGTTTCATTGTTTCCACCTCCTCGCCGCACATTCTACAATCTGTGTTGTCATATAGGCCCATCTTTGCTAGGAGATGTTTGACCCCAAAGTGCCCTGTAAACACTCCGATAACGAATCGGAGTTGTCTTCTGCTTAGTTTCCAAAGTTTTTTGGTCCAGCTCTGGTCAACTCTTTCTATGAAGAGCTTTGCATGCCCTAAGCCTACTGTAGTTTTCCACTCCTTCTGGTGGTTTTCTAGGGTGTTATCGTTCAGGGCTGCTTTTATGGTGCCCGGTGAGGGTGCCACAAATGGTTCTGGTCCGACGTATGCGTCCTTGGACCCTTCCCTTGCCAGCTCATCCGCGGCTTCATTCCCGGGATAGCCTTCGTGTCCTGGAATCCACATCAGTTTCACTTTGTTGTGCCTACCAAGCCTGTTTAAGGCTTGGATTCCATTGTAGACTAGTTTTGAGTCTACTTTAGGCGCTGTCAGTGCCTTTAGTGCCGCTTGGCTGTCACTTAGAATGTAGATAGTTGTGTCCTGTGGAGATCTACCTATATTCTCTTGCGTACAGGCAATTATCGCATACAGCTCCGCCTGGAAGACCGTTGCATAGTTGCCCATACTTATGCTACTGTTATAGTCTTTGGCGTAAATACCCGCCCCCGTACCGGTGCTCATTTTTGAACCATCAGTGTACCATATCGTGTTGTCTTCCTCTGAGAGGTGCAACCCATCCTTCCATTCATCCCTGGTTGGGATGTGGACATTGAAGTTCCTCCGGAATACATACTTGGGCTGCATTTTATCGCAGCCCATCGTCAGTATTCTGTCTAGAACAACATTGTGTGCCATTTTAGTGTGTCTGGTTCTAGGCGATGCGTCGCTCCACAGGCCCGTCTCTTTCAACCTCTGTAGCGACTTGCACGCCTCAGACTGAATGGCAATATGCAGTGGTGGCAGGTTTAGTAAAACCTCCATTGCCACCGTCGGCGTTGTTCTGAACGCCCCTGTTATAGCCATGCAAGCCACCCTCTGCACCTTAGTTAGAGAGGCCTTGCACGTCCTTAGCGTTGTTCTTGGCCACCAGGCCAAGCAGCCATACATGATTATGGGTCTAACCATCATGGTATAGATCCACTTCAGAACTTTAGGGTTAAGGCCCCATGTCTTTCCATATGCTGATCTGCACATTCCAAACACTCTCAACGCTTTTGTTAACGCGTTGTCTACGTGTTTCTTCCAAGTGAGCTCTTTATCTAGTATTATACCGAGATATTTCACTTCACTTGACAATTTTAGTGCCTCGCCAAACAGTTTTAGCTGTTTAATATGTTTGAGGTCCCTTTTCTTAGTAAATGGAATTACTACAGTTTTGCTGGGATTGATGGATAGTTGGTGGCTAATGCACCAGCTTTCCACCTTTTCCAGAGCTTGAATTTGACCGTTATTATTATGCGTAATCGTATCATAATATCGAGATGAATGAGACGTAGATATATATCTTCTTTAAGTGAGTACTTATTTACCAAGTTTTATTTTCCGCTGCTATGTTTGAAAATGTATTAAATAATGTATTCAGTTATGTATGTACTAATAAGTTTCTGTCAAAAAAATCATTTTTTGGGACAAGCTTTTATGGCCGACTGTACTTTTGTTTGCACAGTCGTCATCCTACTTGTCTAGACAATTTTAACAAGTCCTAGGAGTTCCTATGGCCACCCTGAGTCTCCATTATCAGACCATCTCGATGGTATTATATTATTGTATTGTCATCAGAACTAAAGGCGTATGCAAATTTTCAGCTTCATCGGAAACCGGGAAGAGGGTCAAACTTAACTTGCAAGATTTGACCCTTACATACATACATACATACATACATTGCAAGTTAAGTAAAACATTTTAAATTCACATTAATTCATTAATTGATTCACTACCTTTTTCGCCACTTGTTCTACGTAGCTGTATGTGTCATCCATCAACTAATCAATAATCATTCCTTCAACTCCCGCTCCGCTACCTATACGAGTATGGGACGATATTAAAACATTTTTAGAAAGTATGGATTTATTTCATGTGTTTATATTTTGGAAACACGGTGTGCCTACTTACCTAATACTGAATAATGCTACGTTGTTGAAGATAAGATATCAAATCTTTAGCTAAGGTTATATACCGAAAGATAAGAGTTCTTTACCAGTATCATTGCAAACTTAAAAAATATACTCTGGACCGGTTTAAAGGACGCTCTCTTATGGACACACTGGACTCATTTTAGCGTTTTGATTGTATTGTAGACAGAGCTTCTTAGTCAAAGCTTATTCGACATCCTACATCCGAAAGACGTGGCCAAGGTGAAGGAACAGCTTTCGTCATCCGATCTCAGTCCTCGCGAGCGGCTCATCGATGCTAAAAGTAAGTACCTACATTATAAAATCATTTCAAGATCTAGACTAGAATCAAGTCTTGAGTTCGCTAAGAATTACATAAATCTTTTGGGTTCCGTAGCCAGCAAGGAACCCCTTTAATTTCGCCATGTCCATTTGTCCGTCTGACTCGGAAACTCTTTATATCACAAAGCTGTAGGCATTGTTTACATTAAAATTATGCCAACAAGGTTGTAAAATAATGTTTTGTTAAAAAAATGGGTTTCGGGTGTGCAAAGCAACCACCAAACTATTTATCCTTTTATAGAAATTAACGTACTCAAACTAATATAAAGGATGCAAAAATAGTTAGAAAACGTTGAATCCCGTTGAAAAAAAATAAGTGACGCATTTACCCCCCTGTCGGAATAGCCCTTTATTTCTTTTACATTATAATATCGAGTGAGGTAGTTATCATTGGATAGATCTTAACAAATAATAACGTTTAGAAAATATTGAACTCGAAACGTGCTAGGTATTTCCGCTAAAGTTGCGTACGTCACGTGTGATTGTCGGTTTATTCGCAGCGATGCTGCCGGTGAAAGCGGACCCGGTGGCGGGCGCGTCGCGGCTGTGTCCGGGCGCGCGGCGCTCCTTCTTCTGCCGCATCAAGTGCAAGAGCGCACCCGCGTGCGTCAAGGATGAGATCGCCGGCAAGACCCGCAACAAGAAGTACTGCGTCGTGCAGTGCACGGGTACGTGCCGGCGCCCACTAACATTATACACCTACTGGACTGGTCCGTATACACTTGGATTGTGGCCATATTATCATTCGTTGAATATATTATAAAATAGTTCTTATTCGCCAACAGTTAAATAACAATAAGTAGATACCTATGCCGAGTAATGAGTTCAATCTATACTTATATTATAAAGAGTTTGAATAAAAACAATTCAGTAATATTCAAAAAAAAACTATAAACAGCTGGCCTATTGCCTAACGCAGTTGGATTCGCAATCGACTTCAAAGCGGAATGAACGTTTTCATTTTCAAAATGAAAATGATTGCGATTGCGTTAGGTAATAAGCCCTCTAGTCGCAAAAACTTAACAATTACAACTATACAAATAATATCGCTCTGAGTAAAACCAAATGTAAAGTTACATGGAACGTTACATCATCTACTACTAGTTACCAATAAGGGCCTGGACACATGTCGCCGGTACGGTGCCGTCTACGGTGTCACGGCGCGGCGCCGTTTGTGGCACCATAGAAACTTGTACTGTAAATTCGCGGCGCCGCGCCGTGACACCGTAGACGGCACCGTACCGGCGACATGTGTCCAGGCCCTAATGCTCATTTTAATGACATAAATTCTATAAAATTTGATCCAGTGACATAATTATAATAATCCCCAAGACATTTGTAATATATTTAATGATTATTGTATTGTCATTGTTAAAACGTATATTGGTGACAATTGTAAACATAAAAATATTACCTACAGTAAATTATCAAGATAAAAGTTTATCTTCAATATTTCTTATAGTAGGGGGCCCATGACACTAAACCTAGTTCAATAAGACTACCGAATGAGATATTATATATTTAGACGCGTCGTTAAATGGAGAACACGAAATGGCGATGCTGTAATGCAAAAACATTGGCCGCGGTATTAAAAAAAACAAAAAAAAATTTTAATTGGTTCTCTAGTACGATAAGACTCCCAAATTTCGTTTGTTCCTCGAAACAGGGGAGGTGTAGGACTATACGATAATGCAGTGCTGCAAGCCCTAATAATTGGCCTTGTCAGTGGCAGCAGCATGACAAAGACGCCTCGTAGATAGTTATCTAGTACGATCGACCTCCTCAAAAAACCAATGCTCATCTGAAAGAGCATCAATTTCTGTGTAGGAAAAACCACTGCTGCATTTTCCAAACACTGGAGAAAGAGGTTGCTGCAGCGATTGAAGGTCGCCCTCCGCGCAGCTGTATTCGGCGTTTCAATTCAGTTTTGTCTGCAATCAACCGGTTCCTTCCGATTTGTACTGATTGAATACGCGTGCCACGGTCACATCCGAATAATTTTACGTGTCATTGATTGTTAATCAAATAAATTAAGGACAGTAGCAACAAAGTAAATTAAAACTCATTAGCACCATTAGGAACATAAAGTAATAGATTTAAAGGAGTTTAGAATAATTATTAGATTTTTATTTAAACATACATGGCCACCCTAAGGTAAATGTACGTTTCGAAGAACGCTTAAGACCTGGGTGTACGATTATTTTTTTAATAAGGTCTGGGATTTTTATACGGTTATGATCCATAGAATAATGGTAAATTTAATAAATTTGTCATCATTTTAATGTATCTGTAAATAAATTACATGGTTAGAAATATGTTTAAAATATTTTTAAAGGTGTTTGAGTCGCGTAACCTGGTT
This sequence comes from Acleris laterana, assembly GCA_963966035.1. NCBI lineage: Eukaryota > Metazoa > Arthropoda > Insecta > Lepidoptera > Tortricidae > Acleris > Acleris laterana. The sequence continues at coordinate 40,080,433 of OZ014438.1, forward strand.
TGTACCATATACCGAACTAAGAAACTTGATTTGCACATATTACCGAATCGGGCTGCCGTATCACCGAACTAGGGAAGAAATGTATGAAATTTTGGCGCTGAGTGGTGCTCAAACTTTAATGAAACAATAGGCATTTTTTATTTATTTATTCAAATGGTAGCAATTTTAATGAAATAGTAAATATTAGTCGATAAATATCAAACTTCAATATGTCCTTGAAGTTTTGTATACGAATTTAAAACTAATATTTAAATAACTAAGACAACCGGCCTAATTTAATTAATTAAGGAGTTAGTTAATCCACATGATACTAACAAGACCAAACATCGCCTATACTTTAATGCTTAACAATCGAGATTTTCGCCACCTTACGGCCCCATCATCAGCAGCTCCATATAAAATTAAATATGTATTAAAAAAAAACTTCGAGCTAGTTTTAAAACATTAACGGCTTAAATGTTTTTTTTTTATTATTAAAATCTCAGTTATAACAAAAAAACTTAATATCTAATTACAAGCTTCGCCAAACTGACGACGCCACAAGACCTCACCAATCCCACCTCACAAATGTACTCCATAAAAAAATGTAACCGCGTGGATGCTGCTCGGTTTGAACTTTTCCAAAAACTGTATTCTGGGAGTAAATCGAATGAGGTTTTTTTAAGAAAAGGTAGAGGTTTTGACTTTAGCCTCATTCCACCATGTTTTCGGTTACTTAAGCAAAAAATATTACCCACTATATACGTCACCAGCATGTGGCACAACTCAACTGCGCCACATTGCGTAACGCTCCATTTCGAGGAGTACGGCTGGGAGATGCGAGAAAAACTTCAGCCTCTCTGGTACACGGGTCAACCGACGCCATTATTCGTAGACGATATATTGGCTAAGTCGTCGGTTGAAACCGAAGGAAACGGTGCAGATGAATTCGACTTCGTCACATTCGATTCGGACGACGAAAAGTAGCGTAAGAATAGTTACTAAGAAGAAAAAAGTAGTAACAAGAAGAATAAGGATTAAATTATAAGAAAATGAATTACTTGGTAAGAGTAGTACATATTACTAACTAATATTAAATACTCAAGGCGAGCGCAAAATAATAGTTTAACTCATAATAATAATTTTCCCAACTCAGTACCTACATGATTGAGATTCTATTAGCATGGTAGTTTGAGAAAGAATTAAAGATAACCATTTTTTTTAAATAATATTATGTTTTCCTAATTAATACAAAAATTATGGTCACTTAACATTTCCATGTCCTATTTGTATTGTATGTAGGGTGGCCACGATCCTGTATTTCATTTAATGTTTGTTTAAATAAATAACAAATACTTAAATTGTCTAAACGCCATTAAATCTATTACGTTATGTTCCTAATGGTGCCAGTGAGTTTTAATTTACTTTGTTGCTCCTCCACGGTCACGATCGATTCACGGTCGTCCTTTTTATTTGATTAATAATCAATGACACGTAAAATTATTTGGACGTGACCGTGGCACGCGTATTCAATCAGTACAAATCGGAAGGAACCGGTTGATTGCAGACAAAACTGAATTGAAACGCCGAATACAGCTGCGCGGAGGGCGACCTTCAATCGCTGCAGCAACCTCTTTCTCCAGTGTTTGGAAAATGCAGCAGTGGTTTTTCCTACACAGAAAGTGATGCTCTTTCAGATGAGCATTGGTTTTTTGAGGAGGTCGATCGTACTAGATACCTATGTACGAGGCGTCTTTGTCATGCTGCTGCCACTGACAAGGCCAATTATTAGGGCTTGCAGCACTGCATTATCGTATAGTCCTACACCTCCCCTGTTTCGAGGAACAAACGAAATTTGATAGTCTTATCGTACTAGAAAACCGATTTAAAAATATCTTTGTTTTTTTTTTAATACCGCGGCCAGTGTTTTTGCATTGCAGCATCGCCATTTCGTTTTCTCGCATTAACGACGCGTATAAATATATATATCTCATCCGGTAGTCTTATCGGACTAGGTTTAGTGTCATGGGCTCTTAGAATATTAAACCGGTCGATAACAGAGATGTGTTAAAATTAATTTTATCATTAAATAATAGCAAAACCAGCCAGCAGTACAAAGTACTTAAATCAAATTCGGTTTACTCGACTCGGCCTCCAATTATTTTATATTTCACGAACGGATTTCTTAATCGAAAAATTTATGTCACAAACTCATACCATAATATTTACGAAAGACCTATACAACGACACGGGGTAGACGAGAAAAAAATAAAATATTCCTACGTTAAGTAAATGTAGGGCAGGTAACCTAAAACAAAACCAAGATTTTATTTTATCAGTTTGTCGGCGTAACTATTATGTACTTACATTCATGGCAAATAACAGCTTTCTAGGACTAAGAGTTTCTGAGTTAAGCTGCGGACGGACAGAGGGACACTTCTAGCGGCGTTTTGAGTAACATTTACCCTAATGTGACTATTTATTAATTCGGACCTGCTGAGTACGAATTTCGATGTTGGTAATCCCTGAAATCTAAAAATTCAAGATGGCGCCCAAAACGCCGGAAGTTTTCTTTCTCCAATTGTTGCGTTTCAAAACGTTTCACGACTTGGCCAAATTGCATGAAATTAGTTTAATGCAATTTGGCCAAAGTGTAGAGTCTCAGGTTTGGTCATATTAATTGGAACTAAGCCCCTTTTGACACCTAAAAGCGTTAAGTGGGTTTTTCATTGTTTAGGTTAGTCTTTTTGGCAGTAGGTATTACTAAGATATATTCCAAATATAAATATGACAGACTGTCATTCATATAATTTTTCATTGAGTAGGTACATAGTATGTATGTATGTAAACACTTTATTGTACAAACAAGAGATAACAATTATAAAATAGACAAAAATATAACAGAGATGTACAAAGGCGAACTTATCCCTTTAAGGAATCTCTTCCAGTTAACCTTTTAGCGATTGAGAAATAATTAATAGCCCATGCATAGTCCTGTAATAAGTTCTGTCCCTAAGGTATAGTGTAATAAAACTAATTTATGGATACGTTTTTTACAAGAAAGTTTAACATACTTTCTTGTTAAAAACGTATCCATTAATGAATGTATTATATTCATTAATAGTAGTTTATGAAATTGTTGCATAATGAGGGGTATTAAAACACGAGGGTGTGTTTAAGCACCGAGCCGCTAGGCGAGGTTTTTAATAGTATCACACGAGTGTTTTAATACCTAGTTATAGTCTGTCAAAAACGTCTTGAACTTAAAAAGTGGCAACACTGTAGTGTCATCCCTTTCAAATCAATCTAAGAAAAAAGGGACGACACTAGAGTGTTGCCACTTTTTAATTTCAAGACTTTTTTGACAGACTATATGTGCAGTTTCATACACTACTTTATCTACTCTCATACATTACAACAAAACGTATTCAATGAATGGCACCAAAACCTAGCACATCACCACGCATGCGTTAAAGCGGGCGCTGTCACAGACAAGTAAAAATTGGAATGAAAACTTTTTGTAATGCTGTAAAAATGACGCGAACCGCATGTGCGTTCCATTTAAAAAAAATAATTGATATGGAACCTCGTTGGTGACATTTACTTTTTGTATTAACTTGTATTATAATGGTAAAAAAATACTTTATAACAATATTTTGTTAGAGAAATAATGTTACTTATAGTGTTTTTTTTTTCGGTATTGTGTTTATAAAGTATGCCAAAATAAATTCGTTTTGAAGTTTATTATTCGAACTTTACGATATGAGAGTAGATAAAAGCCTTTTTAGTATACATTTTTAAGAAATATCTTTCGTTTCACATGGTTGCCTCAATATTTGAAACGATTTTTTTAAATTTACGGAAGGTATCGTCAGAAACACGCTAGATTTTTCTGCTAATTTCAGTTTTTAATAGTGGTCAAAGGTAAATCTTTTATTAAAAAAAGAAGGGGTGTAGCAGGATAGGCCTTCAAAAATTGCCCCCAAAGCTTTGAGTTTGGAACTATTATCAGATGATGCCCCGTGAAATCAACCGATGAAAATACTTCACACCAATTTTTAACCCTCTACTACCTCCTGGAACCTCACAGCATCCATTTAACCATAAAAGTATTATTTTTTTCTGAAAAGTATGAAACGGATAAATTTTTATATCAAAAAAAAAAAAAAAAAAAAAAAAAAAAAAGATATTTATTCAGTAAGTAGGCCGCACGGGCACTTTTACACGTCATGAATCTACCAGCGCTTCCCAAAAGGAGACCACTGCCGAGAAGAAACGCCGCAAGAAACTCAGCAGTCAGTCATTTTTTAAACATGTTACAATGGTAGTACGAGTACTTAATCTAGCATTATATAAAGCAATAAATATTAAATTAAATATAATATCAAATAGCAAATAGCATGCGTAGTTCAGCAGGAAAACATGTCAAAAATATTACGAGAGAGACAAGGGGGGGGGGGGGGGAAGAGAGGAGAGGAAAAAAAAAACACAGGACAACCAAATAAAAGTTTGATATGCTTTCCCACATCAACGGTGTCCCCTAGACAAACAACTTTGCAATTTTACAAATTATGAATGACTAAGTTTCGGGTTTAGGCCAAGCATTTTTATCTGTTAGATAGTCCTCGACCCTATAGTACGCTTTAGATATTAACGACTTTTTTAAGTAATTTTTAAGTGCTGGAAAGGGTAATGTTAAAGCTTCGTCAGGTAATTTGTTATAGAAATGAATGCATTGACCAACAAATGATTTATATACTTTACGGACGCGGAATTTTCGGATAGCAATTTTATTTTTATTTCTTGTATTTAGATTATGTACATCGGAATTTTTGGTGAAAGAATTTAAATTTTTAATAACATAAATAATATTCTCATAAATAAATTGAGACGCTACAGTTAAGATGTGAATTTCTTTAAAAAGTTCTCTTAAGGAGTCACGGGAATTTAAGTTATAAATAGAACGAATAGCCCTTTTTTGTAAGACAAATATACTTTGTATTTCAGCTGCCTTACCCCAAACCAGAATACCGTACGACATCACACTATGGAAATAACTATAATAAACTATGCGAGCTGTCTCAACATTAGTTAGTTGTCTAATTTTCCTAACCGCGTAAGCTGCCGAACTTAGTTTACCTGCCAGTACCGCTATATGGGGACTCCATTTCAAATTTTTATCTATGGTTATGCCTAGAAAAACTGCCTTATCTACCATTTGCAGACACTCGTCATTTAGAAAAATACTAGAATCTACCGGTTTAACATTAGGCAAAGCGAACCTAACACATTTAGTTTTTTTAGCATTTAGTAGTAAATTGTTACTAGTAAACCAATTAAGTACTTTAACTAGTGTGGCGTTTATCCTACTGTAGTCAATGGACTTTCTATCTACTTTGAAAATTAATGAAGTATCATCAGCAAAAAGTACAATCTCACAAAGTTTATCTACTGTTGGTGGTAAGTCATTTATATAAACCAGAAATAAAAAAGGGCCTAAAATTGAGCCTTGCGGCACACCTAATTTCACTGTAGCTCCAACAGATTGCGTTTTGTTTACAACAACTGTTTGAGTTCTATCACTTAGATAAGAAGACATGAGACTTGAAGCTTTATTGGACAATCCATAATGTTTTAATTTTAAAATTAGGGTCGAATGATCCACGCAATCGAAAGCTTTAGAAAGATCACAAAATATTCCTACTGCATCACAAGATTTCTCCCAACTGTTATATATATATTTAATGAGCACAGAAGCCGCATCAATTGTTGATCGACCTCGGGTAAACCCAAACTGGTTACTGTTAAGTATTTTATTTCTATTAAAGTGACCTAACATATCATTCAGCATTTTTGCAAAAATATTGCTGTAACCGATAGAAACTATTTCAAAAATACCAGCTCTCTATTTACTTCTTTACCGGGGAAAAAAACCACCCTTTATAACAATTCAGGCTCGTCGTACAAACACCATTTTTTTTCTAAAGATGAACCAACAACTTATCTACATAATATTATGTAAGTTTCATAAAATTAGCAAAGGTGGAACACTATGGAATAAATGTAAATGTACTGTTTAGTATATAAGAGTACTATCTATGTATTACGCAGGCGACATCGTTAGGTATGAGTAAAATACAACGTCCCGCAGCCACCGGAGTTCGAATTAAACTCATTACCTATTACTTATTCGAGCAAGTGTGTCCGTTTTTTTTTCCTATTTATTTCGCTTGCAGGACTTGACCACTTACCTACGTAAAACGTACTTTGGTTCTTTCATATTTTTAAACCTCTTTTCTCAGACATATTGAATACTAGCAATAGACTTGAAACGGTTCTCAATCTCAAGTTTTGAAGAAAGAGAATATGGAAAGATTTCGAATTTCTCAAAATACATGCAAAATCGTTAAGTCGATTTAGGGAAACATGAAGTTTGGCGATTGTATAAAGAGATCTTCAGTTTATTTGAATTATATTTATATCAGTATTTAAAGGGTAGGTAAGTCTGATTAATACGTCATATAAATTTAGACAAGCTGCGACAACTTTTACAAAAGATATAATCGATAAGAGCACCATGCATCGTCGACGCGTTTTTTACCATACCCAAAACAGAAATACTACCTAAAAACTTGTACATCAACCTAATCAATAATTTAGCATTAATTATATTTTTTAGTAAATCTATAGGTATTAATTAAAGTTTTGATTTATATATAGATTTATAAAAGTATGTGTACCTACCTCTAGGTATCTAGTTTTTAAATTTTAATAAATCTCAGAGACAGAATTTATGGCAGGACTAGGTACTCGTAATAGGTGTCTGGCCGCGGTTCATGAAAACAATGCGACGCACTTGAGCATTTTGTTTGGTGCGTGCAGGATACCTGAAGCTATGGGTGCCGATGGATATAAGCGAGTTGGTCGGTGGCGACGGCGGCGAAGACGGCGATGGCTCGCTGTCGTGCCTGGTGGCCGTGGGCCGCGCGCTGACCGACCTGGCACCCGCTACTGCGCCCGCTACTGCGCCCGCTACTGCGCCCGCTACTGCGCCCGCTACTGCGCCCGCTACTTCTTCTGCTACGGCGCGCGCTACTTCTTCTGCTACGGCACGCGCTACTTCTTCTGCTACGGCGCGCGCTACTTCTTCTGCTACGGCGCGCGCTACTTATTCTGCTACGGCGCGCGCTACTTCTTCTGCTACGGCGCGCGCTACTTCTGCTACGGCGCGCGTGTCCGTCCCGCCCGCGCCTGCGCCGCCCACGCGCCGGGTGCAGTTCGTCTCGCGCCACGCAATCGACGGGAAATTCCTATTCGTCGACCAAAGGTTCTCATTTGCAATGAGAGATAAATAGATCCACCATCGGAATAGCTGCGCTGGGCGAGCCTATTGGTGGGTTTATTCATCACTCGCTGCTACTGACGTTTTGTCGTTTACTGATATTTTTTTACTGGTAATTTAGCCAAGAACCGTTTTTTCTTTTCATCGGCAAATCGAGACGAGAATCGAAATTGCCATGGTGAGCTCGCGATCAATATCAATAGAAATGACAAGCAAGTTCGCGCGAGACCGCGTCTTCGTGAGAATTGTGTTTACGGTGTCGATTCTGTCCTCTTTATAAAGAATGACTTAGTAAATTGAACGTCTTACAGATGTTTTATGGGAGATGCCGTTATTTTATAACAGGGCAGTACTCTGCAGCAGCCACAGGTCTTATGGTCTCAAGTGTTGACAAATAGTAAAGACGGTGAATGTTGGCAGGGTGACGCTGGCGCTGGGATTCCTGCCGCAGGAGCTCCTGGGCACAAGCCTGTACGAGTACGTGGGCGCGCCCGAGCTGGGCTCCGTGGCGCGCGTGCACAAGGCGGCGCTGCTGTCGCGCTACACGCTGCTCACGCCGCCCTACGGCTTCCGCCGCAAGGACGGCACGCGAGCGCGGGTGCAGACGCACTTCAAGCCCTTCAAGTAATCTATCGCCCTCACTCACCTGCCATATAACACGATCGTTTTAACTGAATCACTTTGTTTGGGTATACTTACCAGTAGTGATCCAGCCAACATAACAAAGATGGCAAAGAACTGTATCGGGGTTTAAGCTACCTTTTCCCCGAATTACTCTCATTGGACCTGTTATGGAATTGTTTTTTCTCAAACATGCTCGGAGAGGATGACCTTTCTTTTGAAAAACGAAGACGCGTAGTACACACAGCAACACATCTAGCTATACACTTCAGAAATCTGAAATATTGCGTGAAAGAGAGTCGCACTATAATCGAATGTTGTTGACATAATACACATAATATATCTACATCTCTTTCTTTTTCTCTCTGCTCCGTCTTTAATGGTTAGTTAGGTGTGTTGTTGTGTGTACCTCATTTTCCTCCTAGGAGTAAAATAAACGTATGAAAAAACCATTGCCGTCCATGTCCATATCGTTTATTAAAAGTGCTCTCTATTGCATATAAAATCGAAAGGAACGTGAAAAAAATCCCGTACACCCAACTTGTGGGTGCAGTGTCGGGCGGCACCGGGCGCCAGCGGTGGTGGTGCGTGAAACTATCTTAACTAATACTCCCAGTTTTCAAACTAACATTCTCTCCGAATTTGTCAAAGGTTTTTAAAAATACTTATAATTATGTATTTGTATCATTTCCTCGCATTGTTTGAGAAAAACATTATATTTGCCTCGGCCGAAACGAGGATATCCTGACTCGTATTTTAGCAGGCCTCGCTATTGCTCGGCCTGCTAACCACCTCGTCTGGAAATCCGTTACTTTCCACGCCTAGGCAATAATGTACTATTAACTCTGCCGCCATTACTGTCAAGTAAACAAGAGTTGTCAAAACGTTGACAATACTATAACAGATCAGAAACGATTTGGTTTTTACCGTGTTGAATGTTATAACAACAGCCCGCGAAGTTTTACGTTCCAGGCCAAGGAAAACTTAAAACTAAGCCGCGAAATTTCATTAGTTACCTACCACGTTTTTTTCTTTTTTAAACCATGTTTGGGCTAGGATAACTAACTCTGAACAGCGAAACTCTCGTACAATCAAAAGTGTTTTTATGTTTATTTATACTTTTTAAAATGGCATAGCCTAAAAAGTTTATCTTTACGAGCGGTATTTACAGTATATCAAATTTTTTTTAAACTTTTTTACATAATTTGTTTTGTCAAAAATGCTATGTAAATCTTGCCATAAATAATACCAGTAATTAAGAGCCAGTAGGTGTCCAAGTGTCCAAGTGCAAAATAGTACATTGTGTATTAAGGGTGGTAAAGAAAGAATTACAAACGAGAGTCTGTTAGAAGCCGGAAGCCGAAGGCTGAGGGCTTTAATGACTCGAGCTTTGTATTTCCTTTACCACCCGTGTAACATACTTACAATGTTTTTCATCACAATTGCGAGGAAATGAAATAAAATCAGACAAAAGATCATATTTTTAACTTATTAGCGGCAGACTACGTCATTGTCTGTGACTTACCACAGATAATGTCAAACGTGTTCGGAGTCCGATTCTAGTGACATATGAGATCAATAGTTTATTATGCGAGATTGTTAGGAAATAGTATTCAACTGACATTTCATCTCGAATGAAACTTCATATCGAATGGCACAAGAATTGGGGTCCTGACGTATTGTGATAGTTCGAGTCCACGTATAATATTTAAAAAAAAAGCTATTACGCACTTAAGTAACGTAATGGTAAAAAAAAGGCCCGCGGGTATTATTTTGGATTTACGGTCGATTTTTCTAGCATGTTAGGACACTATTTACGAGCAAGTGTGATGAAAAGTAAATATTGAAATTCCGTGTCATACAGTGTGTCCCTGGATAAAGTGCACAAACGAATAGGGATGAAACTAGACACAATTTTATCGACAAAAAAATAATAAAAAAAAATTACCACCTTTATTTATTTTTTTATGATTTTTTAAAAAAAGTCATTGTACGCAGAGGACCTCATCGGAACAAATCAAGATATTTTGGCTCCTGTGGGCTCTATTGATTTGAAACAAACGGAATTATAATCACAAAAGTTTATTTGTGTCAATGAAAATAGAAAAAAATGAGAAAAAATGACATAAACCCTAAAAATAATGACTTTTCCTATGAATTTTGTTTTTTTTTTTCTCGAATTTTTAGTATTTACTCGATTTACTCAAAATTATGCCCATCTTACCTCATGTTATTTTTACCAGTAATGGTTGTGTATCTCATTGCCTTTTATTTAAAAAAATAACCAAGTGTCTCGCACAATTACAAGATCCTTAATGAGCGGCCAAACAAAGACATTGCGTTTACACTTAATTAGGTAGCCGCTCAGGTTGAAACCCTTAATGGAGGATTAGGATTACATTTTGGGTTTCTTGCACAATTATAAGATTATTAATGAGTGGCCAAACAATGACATAATGATTACGCTTAATTAGGTTGTCGCCCAGGTAGATTATTGTCCTTACTCTTTATTGAATTTTATTTGGGGTGGGGCGGGGAATACATGTTAGGATTAGCATAAATAGTGATAAGATAAGGTTTAGTTCATCAGTTACTTCGAATCATTCGTCGTTACTTATTCTCAGTTACAACTACTTCTACTATCAGGATTTCATAAAATGCCCCGTTTAAGTGAGTTCACGCACAGAGATCTCGCCGACATCCACTTTTATTATGGAATGGCGAGAGGTAATGCCAGAGCTGCTCGTTTATTATACATGGCAGCATTCCCGAACAGGAGACCTGTACCGTCTGCTCGTAATTTTCAAGAACTTCACAGACGATTGTCGAATGGACTTCGATTGGATCGAGATCGCCGAGAACAAGCAGGAGTAGTGATTGATGGAGCTGTTGAGGAAGCCATACTAAGAAGTATATTTGCTGATCCGACGACCAGTATTCGGCGGTTGGCCTTGCAGCATGGAGTTTCAAAATCATCGGTTTGGCAACCAACGAGTTCAACATCTACACGACGACGTAGACAGGGTACCAAGATGTGTGCTGTCTTCTTGGATTCAACGGCAGATCAGGAACGATCCTGAATTCACCCAAAAAATTCTGTGGATGGATGAGAGTCAGTTTACACGACATGGGATCACAAACTGCAGGAATCTACATGAATGGAACCCCAAGGGAGAAAATCCTCACCTCAAAAGGTCAAGGTGCAGTTTTCGATAAATCTGTGGGCTGGACTAATTGGTGACATGTTCATTGGCCCTATTTTTCTCCCCAGAACTTTGAACGGTCCCAGATTTTTAGAACTTTTGAGAGAAGATCTGCCTCTTGAATTGGAGGATGTGCCCTTGGAGACTAGAAGAACAATGTATTTACAAATGGATGGATGCCCGGCCCATTACGCACTTGACGTAAGGGGATTTCTCAACGCCTCTTATGCTAATCGTTGGATTGGCCGACAAGGGCCAGTGGCGTGGCCAGCACGCTCACCAGACATGACACCACTGGATTATTTCCTTTGGGGCACAATGAAACAGAGGGTATACAGCGTCCCTATCAACACAGAAGAGGAATTGCGTGGCAGAATTGTCCATTGTGTAAATTACATAAAAAATAACCCGGAAATGATACGTCGAGCAACTCAACAAATAGCAGTACGTGCAGGATTGTGTTTGCAAGAGCGGGGTGGGCATTTTGAACAGTTATTACATTAAATAAGTAATTATGAAATTCCATAATTCGTTTGATTTTATAATCCCATACCCAAAATGTAATCCTAATCCTCCATTAAGGGTTTCAACCTGAGCGGCTACCTAATTAAGTGTAAACGCAATGTCTTTGTTTGGCCGCTCATTAAGGATCTTGTAATTGTGCGAGACACTTGGTTATTTTTTTAAATAAAAGGCAATGAGATACACAACCATTACTGGTAAAAATAACATGAGGTAAGATGGGCATAATTTTGAGTAAATCGAGTAAATACTAAAAATTCGAGAAAAAAAAAAACAAAATTCATAGGAAAAGTCATTATTTTTAGGGTTTATGTCATTTTTTCTCATTTTTTTCTATTTTCATTGACACAAATAAACTTTTGTGATTATAATTCCGTTTGTTTCAAATCAATAGAGCCCACAGGAGCCAAAATATCTTGATTTGTTCCGATGAGGTCCTCTGCGTACTATGACTTTTTTTAAAAAATCATAAAAAAATAAATAAAGGTGGTAATTTTTTTTTATTATTTTTTTTGTCGATAAAATTGTGTCTAGTTTCATCCCTATTCGTTTGTGCACTTTATCCAGGGACACACTGTATAATGTTATGTATTTGAATTTGGAACTATCTGTACAGACCTGTGACAGCCTTTAAAAGGGAAAAAAACTGTATTTTTTACTCCATCAGGATTTATGCAAAAAGCACAATAGTAAAAAAAACGCTTTATATTTAATATACTCATATTTATACTACATGAAAAACTGAACATTCAGCACTACAAAGGTTGGCAGTTTGATACTACAACGTGGTCTTTTGAATTAAAAATAAGTTGGCATGAACGACATCAGTGTTACCGGGATGTATGCTATTTAAAAAATACGCAAAAAATCCCGTTATCGTTGGTGTTTTATGTACAATTGTAGGAAAATTCACAAAAAGTACATTAATTTATTAATTAAACTTTTAATTTTACTTTTTTATATGCAAGCTTATTGTTTTATTTTTGTGAAAAGCACTATACTTACATGCTTCGACCATCATGAGCTAGCCTGGACTTGTATGTATACTAGTCCAGGAAGGCCCACTTACTGGTCTTTGCAGTAATGTACTTTTCGAAAACAAAATAAATTGCCGAATTTACTTTAACACGTAATAAATGTTACTATTTAAACCCCAATTTATTCGAATTCAGGTGCTGCGGTGTATGTTAAAAACGCGTAAAATTGCTGACACCTATGACATATCACTTAATATTTTATTATGTATTTGACCGATTATTGGCAACGAATTAGTTAGATTGTTTAATGAAGTTTTTGTTTCTGGTGACGCTGACGTACTTAAAAGTACAAGAGTGTGCCCTGTGTTCAAGGGAAAAGGGGACAAGTGTGACGTCAACAACTATAGGCCGATAACGATAGTTCCCACCATCTCTAAAATAATGGAGTCAATCCTGTCGTCACATATTATGAGACACCTCGAGGATAACGACCTACTGATGGACCAACAATTTGCGTATCGACAGAAGATGTCAACGACCACGGCAGCGTGTAAAATATTTGAATGCGTTGTTACTAGTCTGGATGAGAGGTACAAGGTAGCGGGTATCTTGTGCGACTTGTCCAAGGCCTTTGATGTGATCAATCACGGAATGCTTCTGGACAAGATGCATCACTACGGCATCAGCGATGTCAGCCACCGTCTACTCACGTCATTCCTGTCCGGGCGTCAACAGGTAGTCAAGTTGTCCGCAAACGGCAAAAGGATGCAATCTATGACTGGAAGTGTGAGTCTTGGGATCCCTCAAGGGTCGGCACTAGGAAACACACTGTTCTTGATTTACATGAATGACCTTCCGATGACCATCACAGCTGGCTTGTCAGTGCTCTTTGCGGACGACACTACTGTCGTGGTTAGTGCGCGCACGTATGAACAGCTCCGGGAGAAAATCCATGTCGCTTGCCAACAGTTGCAAACGTGGTTTTCGGCTAATGGTTTGATTTTAAACTTGTCGAAATCCAATACCACGGTTTTCTCAGGCTGAAGTATCTCCCTTCCTACGGGCGTCGCAAACACTCCGATGCCGATATGCAATGAGTGTAGGTTCCGCGGTTTCACACTTGACTCTAATCTTAACTGGAAGTGCCATGTCGACAAACTATGCGATAGACTGAGTGGTGCAGTCTTTGCGTTGCGTAAACTGAAGAGGCTTATTGCAAATGGTGCACTAATAATAATAATAATAATAATAATCGTTTAATTCAGAATTAGATTCCATAAATAGGTTAATTACAAAAGTTCATTATTCTATGTTAGTAGGCAATTACATTAAAATTAAATACAACAAATCAAAAATACATTACATTCAATAAAATTACAGTCATGTCATGATAAAATTAAATAACAACAGTAGCAGTAACTAAATTATTAAAATTACAACAAAACATAATCAAAGTTAGAATTAAAAACATAAAACAGGTATACTTTGCACACTTTCACTCCCTAATGTCATATGGCGCGCTCTTATGGGGAAACTCCACGGATGCCAATAGGGTGCTGCTTATGCAAAAACTTGCCTTACGCACTTTAACTGGGGTGAAACCTACGCACTCTTGCAGGGGCCTTTTCGTAACATACCGCATACTAGCGCACTACTCGGTTTATATTTTTAACTAATATTTCCTCCTTCGCACGCGTTAATATTCTTGGCAAGGAGCTCCGTCACACCGGGCGCTTGAGAACAGTTCCCCGTCGCATGGCGCTTGCGGGTAAGAACCCGCGTGTCATCGGTCCCACTTACTATGAGCGTCTACCCGCCGAACTTAAAAATGTACAATCTAACGAAGCATTTAAACATCAGCTGAGAAACCTATTATTGGATAATTAATTATACTCCGTGGATGAATATATGGAACTGGAAATGCAAATTGATTTTATTATTGTGTTGACTTTATTTAATTCTTGCACATTATATTGACATTGGTTGTTCTTGTAATTATTATATATTTTTGTATTCTTTGATTATTAGTATTTATGTTTGACGATCTCAATGTAATTTCGTATTTTTTGACATGCAATGCAATTAATATTGTAATATTACATTGATGAATAAATAAACTAAACTAAACATAAAATGGATCCATAGTAATAGACGACAAATTTTATCGCCAACTTATCGAGAAAAAATCTTAATAATTTATTCAGAAAACGAATGAAAGTATACAAATCTGTTATTGTACTTGTTAGAATATTTAATAAAAAATATTTTTTATAACCAATATCTTTCACAGTCAATGTCACATTGACTACGAAATAAATAGCGACAACCCTATGACTTAGTCTCAATGGAATTGCAACACTGATAACGGGGTTTGGTCATAAGGTACCTAGGTTACGAGATCTGTTGTCCAGTACCCCTACCATGAGTCAAATGCTCTGTCTATTGCACTCTATAAGAATACTTGCGAAGTCTTCAAGGGACAGAGCATTCGAGTCGCTAGCGAGTACGTTAATTGTAACTCATGGTAAGGGTACTGTACTTTCATGCCATAATAAAAAAGACGGGATATTTTATTCTCAGTAGTAGATATACGTTGCTGCCGAGACTGAAAATAGAGAGATAAGATATTATAAAAGTAAGCCAAGCGTCTCCTAGGGTCCTATTACTGGGTTTATTTGTTTAATTTGTTTATGAGATTCGCTGTCAAATGTCAGTTCAAAATATTTATGTTTAACCATATTGTAACTCATTTTGTCGTTTTATACTGTCATACCCAGTTGTACCAATTGGGATACACCTATTTTTAACATACATACATACATACATAAGATCACGACTTTATTCCCAGAGTGGGGTAGGCAGAGCTACAGAATTACTAACAACTCAGAAAACTTGTTAATCATTCTGTAACCACATTTTGCACAATTAGGCTAAGATGTTTATTAGTGTATTAGTGACAGGTTGCAAGCCCATCGCCTAACAATATATGAAAATACCTATTTTTAACAATGTATGAAAATCTCAAAACCATTTTAAGGGATAGGTTCTTCGAACTAAGCAGTTCGATTTTAAATATATGTTTTGTTACAAAGGTGAATTAATTATATTACAATTAAGAAATAACCTTTATATGACCCCTAAATGCGGTTCGAATTGTCAACCTTCAACCTTTGTTGTTATTTTATATAAAACATATAAAACCACTCCAAAAATTTACTTTATAGACGTTCGAAGACAACTGTTGCTAAGTAAAATTTGTTTGTTTACCAATTGACTATAATTCCTATGATAAAATTAATACATTAATATGAACATATTTATCTTTTAAGTAATGTGTTATTAAATATGTTAATAATTAATGTGATGAGGATTTTCAAGAGGTTTAACACGACAGCACCAAAACGTATTTACATGATTGGAAGTATAGAATCTCTTATGACTAAATTCAATGTCATGCAGGAAGTGCTGTACCTATTAATTTAAATTTAGATAATAACCAATGACGGAATGCTTAGGTATAATACTCTGAAGTAATAATTATATTGTATTGCAATTGTTTGTTTACATTGTGTTTAAAAATCATTCGTTTATAATGACTTTAAAAACAGATCACAGATAATAAAAAAACGTCTTTCTAAACAGTAAGAAGGTGAGTTCAATATTATCAAATCAATTATTTTAAATAACACTAACACTCTTAATCATGAAATGCTGCAAGTTAGATCCTTAGAAAAAGCTATTCTTATGAATAAAAATATAAAAACAAGCAGTATTTTTTTAGGTGTATCCCAATTAAATTTAGCTACACACTTGCGAATATCGTATGAGATGTTTCGTTACTATCATCACGTGTAGAGCGAGACAGTTCTGCACATCACATGTATCCTCCCGCACCGCTCCACTACCGCAGTAAACTAGTCAGATACCTATGCGCTATGAGTACCCTACAGTTATCACTGTTAACGACGTAATTTAAGGCTATGTTTAAAAAAATGGAATTAAATGTATCACGAATGTCATTATCAGATATAGTCATTTGTGTTGTCGGTATGTATGAAAACGATCGCTCTACTTCTACAGATGTAATTGGTAAATGTGTACGTCAGATTATTAAACTGTTCCACGGTGTTTTTGTTAATATATTTTATTATTTGAGCTTACCCATTATAAGTAATTTTAAAATAAGTCTGACTGTGCTGTAGTCGGGTTTTTAACTGTATACAACTTCATATACACAATTTTTCCTTTGGGGTGAAGATTTAACATGGACATCTGTCTAAACATACCATTAACAATGCTTATAGATTCTCCTCTCAAAATTTTGTAATTCATTAAATTCATAATTATAACTGGATAACAATTACTTAAACGAATTGTATACGACATATTTAACTTAAAGTGCCAATATTTTAAAAATATGTGCAGTGCCAACCGTTGCTTTTTCAATGATTCTGCAACACTGATAACGGGGTATGCTTATGACATACCTATTGAACAATGTACCATTAAATAAAACCACAAGTATTTAAGTGCAATAAACCAAAAAGTTAATTCGGTACCAATTACCTAATTCTGATTATAAACGCAAGGATTTCTAACTTTTTGTCTAAGAAAGGGTGTAGCAGGATAAGCCTTCAAAAATTGCCCCCAAAGCTTTGAGTTCAAAACTACTATCAGTTGATGCCCCGTCAAATGAAAATAATTCATACCAATTTTTAACCCTCTACTGCCACCTGGAACCCCACGACATTCATTTAACCCTAAAACGTTTTTATTTATTTTCTCAAAAAGTATAAAAAGGAGAATTGTCAAATTTTGCACAAATGTTGATGTGATCAATATAAACTATCAAAAAAAAAATGAGCCCTCTACTTACTTATTTTCCTAGAAAAAAACCTAAATTAAAAATTAAAACATCCTGTATAACAATTCAGGCTCGTTGTACTATCACCATTTTTTTACTAAATATTAACCAACTACCTATCTACATAATATGTAAGTTTCATGTAATTAACAAAGGTGGAACAGTGTGAAAATATAGGTATTGTTCAGTACGTACCATGGATGTAACACGCTTACGGTGACGACATTAGTAAAAGATATCGGCCCGCCAACCGGGAAGCCATCCGTAATCGATCTTTTTTAATTTGCTACGATTAATGAAACTCATTAATACATATTTGAACAAATGTTTCTGTTTATTTTACTTTACTGTTTAGCAAAAAGGTACTACTTAGGTTACTCAGCATTTTACGTAAGTTCTTAAGTCATGAAAGCGAAACAAATTAAAAAAAAATTGGCCCTCGGCCGTGATGCCGCCCGTGTTCGATTTTTGAATAATTTTTCATAATTCGCTCCTCGGCGTGAAGCTTGGCTGCTGTTTTAAAAGAAAAAAATGTCTGCAAATGCAAACAGTGATTTAAACTTAAAGAAAAGAAAATTGATTGCAAATATTTTCAAAAAACGAGTTAATAATTAGTTTGTTGTCATAAACTCGAATTTGTATTTTACTAAAAATAAATAAACAGAAACACTTGTTCAAAATGTATTAATGAGTTTCATTCATCTTCCTTAAACATTCGACATTAGCAAATTAAAAAAAGATCGATTACGGATGGCTTCCCGGTTGGCGGGCCGATATCTTTTACTAATGTCGTCACCGTAAGCGTGTTACATACATGGTACGTACTGAACAATACCTATATTTTCACATTGTTCCACCTTTGTTAATTACATGAAACTTACATATTATGTAGATAGGTAGTTGGTTAATATTTAGTAAAAAAATGGTGATAGTACAACGAGCCTGAATTGTTATACAGGATGTTTTAATTTTTAATTTATGTTTTTTTCTAGGAAAATAAGTAAGTAGAGGGTTCATTTTTTTTTAAATAGTTTATATTGATCACATCAACATTTGTGCAAAATTTGACAATTCTCCTTTTTATACTTTTTGAGAAAATAAATAAAAACGTTTTAGGGTTAAATTAATGTCGTGGGGTTCCAGGTGGCAGTAGAGGGTTAAAAATTGGTATGAATTATTTTCATTTGACGGGGCATCAACTGATAGTAGTTTTGAACTCAAAGCTTTGGGGGCAATTTTTGAAGGCTTATCCTGCTACACCCTTTTAAAAAGTACAATAAACTTGGGAGATCTTTGATGTCAAAATGCTTGGCTGTTTGGAGTTAGTTTTTCTATTGTAGCATTGATTAAAATATAAAGGTGTTAACTGATGAAATTGACATAATAAAAAACCGAAAGGTTATTTTAACTATTGCGTTGGTCTGGAATGAAGATTCTTTTGCTGTTTTTTCAGCAGTAAGGAGAAAATATTGGAACAAACTAGAGAAAATAATGTTGGTATTGTAGGTGTCATTACGAGTCTGTTTCCTTTCTGGAATACCCAAACCAAATTTCAACCTTTCGTTACCTCCTAGTGAATTCTTAATCACCCTATATAACAAAAGTTCACCCCGGTTGATAAATAATGTGAATGTATTGTGGTTGCAGGAACCCGTGGACGAAGGATGTGGAGTGTCTTGTGGCCAACAACACGATCCTCAGTAACTCGAATTCGGCGCCCGCGCCGGCCGCCGACCAGCTCTCCTACGACATCTTTAATCACAGTACGTACAAGGGGTCCCCGTGCATCCTTCTGTGTCAATTTGTTTTTATTTGTGAGTCTTAACGTAACGTAACTTTGTGAGATTGCACAAAAAGTTGACATGAAAAAAAACTGGCATGTAGCTTTAAAAACATTCTAATTTCATAATGATTCCATCCATTTGAGAAACCACTAAAATAATATTTAAATAATACATTAACATGATGAGTTTTTCGTAACACAGACATAAGGAAAAATTACAAAAATTCCGACTAAAATTTTCAATATCTCCGAAAATACTAAAAATCGCTGAACATACATGGGGGTGTTTTTGGTAGCCCTGGGTGTGACCTATTTAATTTTCTCATTTGGACCACTAGTGAGCCAACACCCTGTATAATGGAGGGAAAAAGTCTCAACTTGAATGTTTTGAATCAACGATTGGAACCAGCTTCGTAATGGGAATTAAACGCCCAAACCATATCCTACCGTGCTACTCCCAAAAAAAAAGTTATTTTGTGATAGGAAACTGAGATCCATACAAGAATAAAAACTAAAAGCAATCTAAAGAAACTCTGAGTCTCTTAGAAAGACAGCGAGTTGATTGTTAAATCAAATTATGAAAGTGTAGACTTTTATAAACTGAGAGAATGCTTGGAGCATTACGGTTTGCGCTTAAGGTAGAGCCCCACTCCCGCTCTGGAGCTGGTATTGCCCCCTGGCTAACGCCAGACCTATGGGACTCAGCGCCAAAAGGGTCATCCCTCTAGTACGTTCTTAATGAACTTAAACCTAGGATGAATATTATATTATTACGAGAGTTATCCTTTAAATCAGTATTTCCGGATGTCACGGTCAAGCTGAGGAGAGGAACCCTCAAATAGAGTGCGTAGATTATTTTATAATTTTACTTTAAACTCTTGTTTGGAACGCCCTGTTAATAAGGTTACTTCTTTTAATAGCCAAAAAAAGAGAAAAGTATATGACAAAATGAGGGTGGAGTCACATCTATCACCATCGAATCTCATCTTTTATATGGAAAATGGTTGTATTGTATAAAGAGGCGGCCGCATCAATTCATCTTTTCGCATCTATTCAGCATCAGCAATAAATGCGTGTAAGTGTAGCAATCCATTTCACGCACTGAAGGATGCTTATTCAAGTTAACGCACGAGAACAGTTGCTTACGCGTGAGACCGGATGCTTCCAGCTAAAAGTAGGTAAGTACATACTACGCCTAAAGCTTTACAAATGGGTAGAGTGCACATACATATATTTTTATACTAATGACGGATAAATCTTTATACCTTTTCCACGCCATTGACGGATATATCCGCACCACTGGTTCAACGCCAACGACGGAAATATCCGTCATGGTTGACAGCGCAAAATAGACTGGAGTGTCAATGAGGTAAGGTTGATGTTAGCTCTGGTGTTTAGCTGTCATTGGCGTGTGAGTTTAGACTTTATATCTGACATAGCGTTGAAAAGGTTAAAGAGTGACCAGCACGATGGGTCGAACGTATAAGGCTGCTTAGTTGAAAATGCACGCGCTACAATGTGTTTTGTTCGCACTGACGGGACTACTTAATCTCGTCGCTTGGATATCACTCGACAGTCCGCACGACCGGCGTTGTTTACAGAATCACTACCCAGATAATTCTATAAAGTACGCTAACAGTACAGTCTCCGAAAAAGTGTTTGCACCCTTTGCAAGTCTCCGTTGCTTAATAAGCTTTTAGATATTTTTCGCGAGACTTTTCAGGAAGCAAACTTAATTCTGCATTTTTTACACGCTGCTTCAATGCTTTCGGTGTTAAATAGCAGACTTCGTCACTGGACTTACTCATATTTACTTATTATTATTTTTAATAATATCCAACGTGTATCGAAAGTAGACAGCGTAACAGGATAATATGCAAAAACAATAAAATCTATGTTCTGAAACTGCAACCGCCCCCGGCTTATGTTACAAAATTAAAGATTGTTAAAACGTATAAATAATTATGTAGATAAGTACATGATACATTTCGTATCTTTTACACATCAAAATTTATTTACATTATAAAAAATGAAATTCAATAGGCTAAGTAAAGTTTTTGGAAGATATGTATATTATATTTATTTTCGATAGTCGTCGTCCTAAAGATCATGGAACTGCGGCTCTTTTATTTTTATTTCCTCTAATATTTAAGAAAATTTTTTTTTTGTTATGAAGTGACATTTGTACACTTTAATGACCGACTAGCTTGTTGCCTTCGTACTTAATGAAAAAGAAAAAAAAAACTTCTATATCTGTCATTGTCAAATCAAATCAAAGTAAACAAACGATTCAATACAACGGCTCTTTTCTGTCTGCTTGTGTTTCATGTGATCAGTGTTTTTAGAAATATTTTTAACGATCTCAGAACGAACTCCGGACTTTCGTTTTGCCGCTTTGCTCTAAGACCTTTGCACGATATTTGGTCTACGATTTATTTTCGAACCCTTTGGCACTTCTTCTTGGACACCGATTTCTTCCTTTCTCGACGACTCTTGCCCTGCTTTTTGATAGCCACGAGAGCACTTTTGAATTGTACAATCCACGCAATGAATTCAGGCAATCCCACACGGACTGTGGAAATGGAGTATTACAAAGATTTACTTGAATTTACTTATTTGAATTGAACTGTTTGTTTACTTTGATTTGATTTGACGTTGACAGATATAGAAGTGACAGTTTTTTTTTCTATTTCATTAAATACGAAGGCAACAAGCTCGTCGGTCATTAAAGTTTACAAATGTCAACTTCATAACTAAAAAAAAGATTTCTAAAATATTAGAGGAAATAAAAGTAAAAGAGCCGCAGTTCCATGATCTTCAAGATGACGACTATCGAAAAAAAATATAATTTACATCTCTTCCAAAAACTTTACTTACCCAATTATAATATACAGGGTGTTCGGCACATGGACCGTCAAATTTTTTTGGGATATTGTTGTGGTTATTTGTTATCTTTTCGCCCTTGGACTTAGGGTCATAAGGGTCACGGTTTTGGAGATATGATTTGTTAAATGTGTTTTCTCAAATTTTCCAAAATTCCTCCTTTAAACGTTCGTAACTTTTTTATTTATGCGTGTTTCAGAAAAATATGTTGTATTTAAAACTTGTTAATACATGCTAGTTCAAATACTAATAGTCTTTATTCTAACTGATAGTCTCAAAGGGACGTACGAGGTTTTTTATTTAACAAATTTACTGTTTGTGTGAAAAAAAACCAACTTCAAAATTCAATTATTAAAAACCTAAACACAATTTTGGGGTTCATTTTATTTTAAAAACTTCTCTAGCTAATTACCTTTCTAACGATGTGCTACACATTAATAAAAAGTAAACGAAAATATCCACATTTTCAAAAAAAAGTTCGAGAGCACCTAGATAACTCGTTTCCTAACTCGTGGATAGGCAGAAGTGGCCCGATATCTTGGCCCGCAAGATCTCTAGACCTAACGCCCTTAGACTTTTGTCTGGGGACGGGCAAAAGAACTAGTTTATGTAACGGAAGTGCCTACGCAAGTTCTCAAGTATTTTTTAAATAAAACTTCATTTCAATACTTTACAAGTACTGAAGCGAAGTTTTATTTGACAAATAAGGCGTTAGGTCTGGAGATCTTGCGGGCCAAAGAATCGGGCCGCTTCTGCCTATCCACCAGTTAGGTAACGAGTTATCTAGGAGCTCTCTAACTTTTCTTTGAAAATGTGGATATTCCCGTTTACTTTTTATTAATGTGTATCACATCGTTAGAAAGGTAAAGCTAGAGAAGTTTTTAAAACAAAATAAACCCCAAAATTGTATTTAGGTTTTTAATAATTGAATTTTGAAGTTGGATTTTTTTACACAAACAGTAAATTTGTGAAATAAAAAACCTCGTACGTCCCTTTGAGACTATCAATTAGAATAAAAACTATTAGTATTAGAACAAGCATGTATTAACAAGTTTTAAATACAACATATTTTTCTGTAACACGCATAAATGAGGAAAAAGGAATTTTGGAAAATTTGAGAAAAAACATTTAACAAATCATATCTCCAAAACCGTGACCCTTATGACCCTAAGTCCAAGGGCGAAAAGATAACAAATAACCCCAACAATATCCCAAAAAAAATTGACGGTCCATGTGCCGAACACCCTGTATATAAAAAACACACATTTAAAACTTTATGTATGTATGTATTTAAACACTTTATTGTACAAAAGAAAAACCAGAACAATACAATTAATATAAAATATGTGCAAAGGCGAACTTATCCCTTTAAGGCATCTCTTCCAGCTAACCCTTGAGAGATAGAGAAGAGTGAAAGGTTGTGCATCGAGTAAGCAAGTGTACAAGTTGAAGAACATAACACCTTTACTAACCAATAAAACTATGTAAATAAAATAAAAAACAAAATACATTCATGTACCTACATAATTAGATACAGAAATATATATTAATACTTAAATATACATGCATAAACTACATTTTATGTACCTAGAGGATAGTTGATATTTAGGACATAGAGTCAAGCCAGAACTTCTTTAATTTGCCTTTTAGGGAATCTACCGTTTGTGATTGCCTAATGCCAGTCGGTAGCCGATTCCACAACCTGACAGAATACACAGAGAAAGATTTGGAATAGGATTTAGATTTGTGGGATGAGAATGCGAGGGTGAGATTGGCCTTTGAACGGTTATAGGTATGTGTATATTCCTTTTATTGTTTGTTTCTTTTTGGGCGTACTAGGTATGGAATTTGAAAATCAAACTTGGAATCAACTTGTTTCTATCTCTCACTTTTTTGTATCGAAGTGAAAGGGACCGAACAAAATGAAGTTCAATTCTTTCGAATGTTGAGATTAGCCCCAGCACTGCACTCGGCATTTAAAAAATAATAATTTATAAGATACTTTGTCTCACGCTCGCAGCAAAACCGAATTTTGCTCACTGTCCTGAAATAGCCAACTGCTTGTTTGAGCTGCTGAGGTGAAAAAGTGTTTATGTATCTTTTCCCATTTTTGTCGATGGTCATGATTACTTGGTCCAATTACGTCGGTCCTTAAAAAACGGAAAATACTGAACTTTGTTGAAAATATTTTTGTTTCATGTTGTTCTAGAAAATGGTCACAACCGTTGTTACCTAATATAGCTTAAATAGTAAGCTGTCACTTTTTTAGGACGTCACCGCTAGGGTTTGCAATTCGAATATTCGAATATTCGATTATTCGATTATTCGAATTATTCGCCATAAATGTTATTCGAATTCGACAAAATTCATTATTCGAATAAAACTAATATTTCGAATAGTGCACAAATTTGTCTGTAATTATTTACCTTAGCAAAACATTAACAAAATGCCAGGATTAATTATCCTCCATATTAACGAGTTCGTGGAAATAGATTTAAATATTAAAAATAACTACAAATGTAAGACAAACAATATATTACCTATTTTGCTTTATCCTTTCCAAAATCAAACTCCCTAAAAAGAACTAAATACCGTACCGTAATTGGTAAAAGGGTAGCGAGCTAGGGAGCTAGCAAGTTCGGCTACATGCTAGGTATCTGGAGAAGATACCATAAATGTTTTTTTGAATTGTAAGGTCGTTACATTTTAAATTAACATCACATATTTTACAATTACACAACTTAGAATCATTATTTTGTTTAATTTTCAAAAATATTCGAATTATTCGAAAAAATCGAATATTTGAATGTTGGAAATCTAAATATTCGTATTATTCGAATACTAAAATTGAACGAATATTGCAAACCCTAGTCACCGCATCCAAGCCCATCCAAAATACATATTTTTTTATATTATGTCGCAACGGCAAAGAGATCCTCATTATGGCGCGCCCAAAAGATCATGACAATGCTCTCGCCTTCTGAATGTGAGCATTCAGACAGACTGAGTACCTACCCATAACCACGTGTAACGAAGATTAGGCATATAATCATATGGATAATTTTTGTTACGCAAAGGAAAAACAATGGAAGAAAGTTAACGTTCTCTCAATTAAGTCCTTAACTATGTACAATATTTTTGCAATTCACCCGCAATAACAAAAAGATTAAAAAGGGGATATGACCAATTAGCAGCGGACTGAACTTACTTGGCCAGAGTCTGACACTTGAACTTACAAGAGCATAAAATGTCCGAAAGCTAGAATGGCCCGGCACTATACCTCCCAAAGACATCCCGGAGGTCAGCCTGTGCGAGATTACGAGTAGTATGGCTCTAAAACAGTTCAAGAACGGCAAAACCCCGGGTGGTGATGGAATCACTGATGAACTGCTGAAAGCTGATTGATTACATAAACCGGTCCCTAGGGCCCTTCAGATCGTGTTTGAATCCGTCATTCACGAGGAGAAAGCATGCAACAGAAGTGTGATACTGATAGTGCTCTTCAAAAAGGGGGACTATTTGTCAAGCCTGCAGAAGAATTATAAACCTATCTCACTTTTGAGCCATAATGTTTACTCGGGGTTCTCAGCTATTACAAACCGTCTAATGTGCAGGTTCGAGAACGTCCAGCCTTTCGAACAAGCCGGCTTCCGAAAAGAAAATAATATATTATTAAGTATATAATAATAATGGGTGGCTCAAAGCTTGAAGTTGTTGACCATTATAAATTTACCTGGGACATATTCTCCTATTAGGTAGGTCCAACTTCGAGAAATATGTCAATCGTGGAATCATATCGTCGATAACATTGAGGAACTCGAGTGGGGGACACGTCAAAAACTGACACCTTAGTGTTAGAATGGTATATTTTTAAATATTACGCAAAGTATTAATAAAATTATTGATAGAATTTTACCGGTTTAAAATGTGTACATAATGTGTAATGCTTTTCAAGCCACATATAAATTTCACTTTTTATTAGATTTCAAGCACAGGGGGCAGCCTTAAAGCTAGGGTACACTTGTTATGGAAACGCTCATCTTTAAAAATATGTCAATGATCTTCAGAGAACGCTGACCGTCCAGTGGCGCCCTCATTACCATTATTGTGTTTTATAATAAGCTAAATTATGGTTTTAAAATCGAAGGATGGTTTTTTGTTGTATAAATAAATAGCCTATTTAAAGGGCATATGGAATGGCATATGTTTATGACATAATTTAATAACAATTGAACTATGAGTGAACAGTTAAATGGAAAAAAGTGTCCACCCGTGGTTATTAAACTTTTTTGTATACAGGGTGACACCTAAGACGTAATACAAAATTATATTTTCTGGATCTTCTCATGAGTACGATCAACTTTTACTATGGGACTAATATCGAAATCGGTAGAAAAAAATTGAATCTCCCATACTAAAAGCAATCAGCCGGTTTCACAATTTGTATGGAGACGTCGATTTTATGTTTACGTTTTCGAAGTTGGTCCCGTATTAATAGTTGATCGTAATCATGAGTAGATTCGGAAAATAACATTTTGTATTACGTCTTAGGTGTCACCCTGTATGTATACAGGGTGTCCAGTAAATAATGGATAACCTTCTACCCATCTATGGGGCACCTCAGGCTTGTCCCGAAAAAGGACTTACAGGTTTAGTAAAAGTTGCATGGTTGTCGAGATAATCGAACTTTTCTATTTTCTTAATAATTAGCACCTTGCTTCACTGTAATGACCGCCAAGGCCACAAATAAAGAGATTTTGTCGTTCTGTTTGCTGTTAAATATTCTTTAATAGTGATGCTAACGGATGTGTCTTAGAACATTATGGTAGCGACACTAATTTCTTGTTAAACATATCTTAATTTATAACATCACATTTTGCTTTAAAGTTTGCAAAAACTTTGACTGCTTGTGGTGAAAAAAAATTGTATGAAGACCAGAGTGGCCAATATGTTGAAAAATAGTGTATCTAATACTGATTCCATACTGGTATAACACATGGTGTTTACGTCTTTACAGATAAAGTAATTGCTGTTAGTATTCACTAAGAGCGAATTTTACCAAAACACCAAGTTATCGATAAGTAACTCTTTACTTGATTGGGTTAGTCATATCATAAAAAACGCTTCTCTTATGAAAACCAACGTCTAATTACTGCAAAATAATGAATCACAGAATACTTGAAACCTACATCAACAATAATATTTTTAAATAAAAACCAGAATCTGTTTCAAGAAAGAGTTGAGAAACTTAGTTGTAATCAAGAAAGAGTTGAGAAACTTGGTGTTTTGGTAAATAAAACGTGTCTACGACATGTTTGTTTAGTGACAGCAAGTGAAAACCAGATATAACGAATGTGAAATGCGACTACTTACATTTATTCAACTTTTAATGCAATTCTTTTATTAGTTTTAAATAATATTTAGGATGTTAACTAAGTACATACTTTGCTTACAATCTCTGCTTTCTCTGCTGAG
Organism: Acleris laterana; assembly: GCA_963966035.1. Lineage (NCBI taxonomy): Eukaryota > Metazoa > Arthropoda > Insecta > Lepidoptera > Tortricidae > Acleris > Acleris laterana. The sequence goes on from OZ014438.1 coordinate 40,108,082, forward strand.
TAATAGTTACATACTTTTTTACAATTTTATTACCTAATGTGTATTTTCGGCTATGCATTTTTTATCCGTTTTGATGTTTTCTTTTGACATTTATCAAGTACAGTTTTGATTCCACGAAGAACCATATTTTGGGTAACTATTTGGATTTTGTTTGCGACGACCTAGTTAGCTTTGCCCTGGACTTCGAAAAGGATATAACGACATGCCTAGGCATCAATACGAACCCCGTGAGTATGCTAATATGCATTATATTTATGGAGAATGCAAAGGCAATGCTAATGCAGCTGCTGCATTGTACGCAAGCAGATATCCGAATACTCGTCATCCCGATTACCGAGTTTTTGTAAGAGTCCACAATGCTTTTTGTGAAGGGAGAATGCCTGGTCAAAGTGTGGGTGGTAATAGCGAAGGCAGACCTCGAGATACGAGCATTGAGGAACTTGTGCTCGCTGAACTGGAAACAGATCGCTCAACTTCTACACGAGCTAAGTATATCAAGAAGTTACAAAGTCGACCGTTCACAACATTTTAAAAAGACACCAACAATACCCATTCCATATCATAAGTGTGCAAACTCTGGAGCCTAGGGCTCCTAGAGTAGAATTTGGTCGTATCATGTTAAGAAAAATGGAAGAAGATCCAATGTTTTTCGATAAAATTCTGTGGAGTGACGAATCAACCTGCCAAAGAGATGGTTTCTTCAACATGCATAACTACCATAGCTGGCAATTAAAAGGAGAGAATCCACATTTAATGCGAGAGGATCACTCCCAATATCAATTTAAAATTAATTTGTGGTCGGGGATCTTAAACGGGAAAATAATTGGTCCTTTTGAGCTATCCCAGACTTTGAATGGAGCCAGATATTTGGAGTTCCTTGAAAACGAACTTCCCATTTTATTGGAAGATGTGCCCTTAAACGTAAGAACGACGATGTGGCTGCAAAATGATGGTTGCCCTGCTCATTTCGCGGTTCAAGTTCGAAATTACCAAAATGAAACTTTTCCTAATAGATGGATCGGCCGTGCGGGTCCTATAGCATGGGCTCTACGTTCTCCGGACCTAAACTCGCTTTTTTGGGGTTGCTTAAAAGAAAAAGTTTACTCCAAACCAATTAACTCTGTCCAAGAACTGCGTCAAAATATTCAAACGGCTGTTCAAGAAATTACCGAACGACAGTACACCCGAATGTTAAAAATAAATTTTATTAAAAGGTGCAGAGCTTGTATCAGAGTTGAGGGAAGGCAGTTCGAACACTTGTTATAGTACCTACCTAAACAGTATTGTTTTTAATAAAAAGATTCTTTTTTTATTTACAAATATTATTGTTGATGTAGGTTTCAAGTATTCTGTGATTCATTATTTTGCAGTAATTAGACGTTGGTTTTCATAAGAGAAGCGTTTTTTATGATATGACTAACCCAATCAAGTAAAGAGTTACTTATCGATAACTTGGTGTTTTGGTAAAATTCGCTCTTAGTGAATACTAACAGCAATTACTTTATCTGTAAAGACGTAAACACCATGTGTTATACCAGTTTAGAATCAGTATTAGATACACTATTTTTCAACATATTGGTCACTCTGGTCTTCATACATTTTTTTTACACCACAAGCAGTCAAAGTTGTTGCAAACTTTAAAGCAAAATGTGATGTTATAAATTAAGATATGTTTAACAAGAAATTAGTGTCGCTACCATAATGTTCTAAGACACATCCGTTAGCATCACTATTAAAGAATATTTAACAGCAAACAGAACGACAAAATCTCTTTATTTGTGGCCTTGGCGGTCATTACAGTGAAGCAAGGTGCTAATTATTAAGAAAATAGAAAAGTTCGATTATCTCGAAAACCATGCAACTTTTACTAAACCTGTAAGTCCTTTTTAGGGACCAGCCTGAGGTGCCCCATGGATGGGTAGAAGGTTATCCATTATTTACTGGACACCCTGTATGTCATATTACATTGTGTAGGTATTCATAACTACAATAAAAACAATCCTTCCATTTCAAGATAATGACTAAAATAGGAATAAAATTTGATTGACTCGTGTATATTTCCCAACTAATTAATGATTCTGCTTTTAATTTCGATTTATGTACCCATTAACAAATTTAGTACCAATTTCATCAAACGATGTTAAATTTAATAAATGTTAATCGACTGTCAGTTTATATATTTTGACAGCAGTTAACGTTCTAAATCGTCTGTTAAGGGACTAACATCGTTTCGTGAAATTGGTAATTAATATCTTATTAGAAAGATGGAAAGGTAAAGTATGTTAACTTGGTACCTAGCATTGAAATAAATAAGAGATGAAGTATTGAAATCAATATTCCTTTAGTTCTCTCTCTTAGGTCTTCCTCTTCGCACTATTCTTTCTCACTTCCCAATTGTAATATAAAGTTCAAGAAGCCAGAGTAGTGTTTATTTGCTTTTGTTGCGTAGAAGAGGGTGTCGCGGAGGCAATGTCTGCAGCTGCGAGCACGAGTGACTTTCACGATGGAGTTTCAGAGCCGGACCTGGAGATGCAGCAGCTGATCGACTCGCGACTGGAGTCGCACAAGATCGGCAGCGCCATCGCCGACGAGGCCCAGCGCCACGCTTCGCCCGGCTTCTCGCCGGAGCTCCTGCAGGACGCCGTGTTCAACCAGCCGGTGCGCATCCGCACATAGTGTTTTTAGCCCCCGAGCTTATTTTTCATACTTTGACGCTAACTTGCAATGGCGTTGTGCGCCGTCGTGAATTGAAGCCTACTAGTATACATGTAGATATACGCATACCAAAACCTATCGCTAATGCCCGGGATACACGACGCTAGTTTTTCAAGCGTGTATACAGACCTAGTTTCATTTCTAGGCTAGTAAACAATTATCTCAAGTCAGGATAGTTTAATAGGGTGGGGTTCTATTATTGGAGTTTTATTTTATGCTTTTCTCAAACATGCTCGGAAAGAACGGTTTTCCGATTGAAACACAAGGACGCATTTTTTACTCCTAGGAGTAAAAAAACCATATAAAAACACTTTCCGTCCATGTCCATATTTTTCTTAAAAATGCTGTCAATTGGGTAAGTAAAGTTTTTGGAAGAGATGTAAATTATATTTTTTTTCGATAGTCGTCATCCTGAAGATCATGGAACTGCGGCTCTTTTACTTTTATTTCCTCTAATATTTTAGAAATCTTTTTTTTAGTTAAGAAGTTGGCATTTGTAAACTTTAATGACCGCGACAAGCTTGTTGCCTTCGTATTTAATGAAATAGAAAAAAAAACTGTCACTTCTATATCTGTCAACGTCAAATCAAATCAAAGTAAACAAACAGTTCAATTCAAATAAGTAAATTCAAGTAAATCTTTGTAATACTCCATTTCCACAGTCCGTGTGGGATTGCCTGAATTCATTGCGTGGATTGTACAATTCAAAAGTGCTCTCGTGGCTATCAAAAAGCAGAGCAAGAGTCGTCGAGAAAGGAAGAAATCGGTGTCCAAGAAGAAGTGCCAAAGGGGTCGAAAATAAATCGTAGACCAAATATCGTGCAAAGGTCTTAGAGCAAAGCGGCAAAACGAAAGTCCGGAGTTCGTTCTGAGATCGTTAAAAATATTTCTAATAAACCGGGCAAGAGCATGTCGGACCATGCTCAGTGTAGGGTTCCGAAGCCGTAACGACAAACACAAAAAACTATCTCAAAAATCAACATGTATGAACCAATTTTCTATTTAAAGTTATTTGGCGCTGTCTTAGATGATTTTTAGTAGGTATAAACCCGTTAGTCGCCTGTATCTCGGGAACTAATTAAGTCTACTAAGTAATGATTCTTTTTCTTATAAATTCGTATATAATATCTCAAACAAGAGCCAAGCTTTTAAGTGTGAGATCAGTATACCTACCTATGTAGTTAGTTAGGTATCTAAACTGCTTCAAACCGACTTTAAATTACAATAAAAGTTTAATCTTTTATAAAGTAATTAATAGAAATTGAAAAAAAAACAAGGGCCAGTAAATAGAATTTTAAGTTTTCCAAACGATACTCGATTCAAATCAATATAATCTAATCGATTATTTGTAAACTTTCAGATCGCAAATCGCAAACTTGTAGGTAGCATTTCGGGGCACGTCCGAACAGCATCTAGGCGGGTGAATATTCGGGCGTTCCAACCGCCGTCATTATTCTCTTTAATACATTGACGAAAATACCGATAGCTACCAGTAACTTTTGATGTCAAAATCAGCGGACCCAGAGGTAGTATCCATTCCATTTAAAATAACAAGAAAGTTATTAAGTTTATATTGAATAATATGCGAAAACAATAATGACGGCGGTTGAAACGCCAAATATTTACGCGCTCGCGCTTATGAGCGCGGCTGTCGCTCGATTTGTTACTTTGACAGTTCGACTCCCCCCGCGCGTGCAGGCCCCCCCCCGTTAACAATTTTTCTATCAAAGTTATCATAGGCGATTTTGATAGGTATAAACACTTTAGTCGCCTGTATCTCAGGAACTAATCATGTCTACTTAGCCGTGATAGTTTTCCTTTAAAATTCGTTATATGCGCTTTCGTTGAAGATATTTTTCAGATTTTTAGTATTTGTAGTTTTGGCTGTAGGGGGGGGGGGGACACTTGACTCTAACAAAAAATAGCGCTTTAAAGCTTAATATTTCATAAACGGATCCCTTAATCGAAAAATTGTTGTCATAAACCCACAATATTTTTGAAAGACCTATCCAACGACACCCCACACTATGGGGTAGGCAAGAAAAAAAAAAGGCATCTCCACGTTACGTGTAGGGGAGGTGCATTAAAAAAAATATTTTTCAAAATTTTATTTTACCACTTTGTTGGCGTGACTAATATGTATATTCATGCCAAATTACAGCTTTCTAATACTATGAGTCTCTGAGCTAGACTGGGGACGGACGGACGGACGGACGGACATGGCGAAACTATAAGGGTTCCTAGTTTGACTACGGAACCCTAAAAACACTGATCACATGAAACACAAGCAAACAGAAAAGAGCCGTTGTATTGAATCGTTTGTTTACTTTGATTTGATTTGACAATGACAGATATAGAAGTGTTTTTTTATCTTTTTCATTAAGTACGAAGGCAACAAGCTAGTCAGTCAATAAAGTGTACAAATGTCAACTTCATAACTAAAAAAAATATTTCTAAAATATTAGAGGAAATAAAAATAAAAGAGCCGCAATTTCTTGATCTTTAGGATGACGACTATCAAAAATAAATATAATATAGCTACATATCTTCCAAAAACTTTACTTAGCCTATATTGCATACAAAATCAAAAGGACAAAGACAAAAATTCCAAACAGCCAATTTAACTGCTCGCTTTTTTAGCACAGTGCGTGTGTTTATTTTTGAATTTGCATTCCAATGTCTATGGTTAGTATTTAAAAACAATTGACAGTCGGTAACATTCGTTCATTCCGCATATGTGAAACCAAATGTGAAACTATTGTTGTGCGAAATACTTACTAGAAAAAATGAGCTCAAGCGACGAAAGCGACGAAATAGGTACCATACCGCCTATATTAAAACCTGAACTGGCTCCTGGAAAAACTATAAAGTTTTTATTTACAAATTGCCCAAACATGACCAACATAACATGTATAACTTTTAATGTGAATTAAATTAAATTAATTGCTTTTTAAAAATTTATTTGTGTTAAATATTTCCTCAAATGTTTGAGAAAAGCATTATGTATGCCGCGGCGGAAACGAGGATTTCCTGACTCGTATTTTAGCAGGCCTCGCTATTGCTCGGCCTGCTAACCACCTCGTCAGGAAAACCCTTACTTTCCGCGCCTAGGCAACAATGTACTATTGTCTCGAAAATTCATTTCAAAACTACTAAATTAAATTTGAAGTTGGTATTAGTTTCCGCAATATTCCAAGAGCAAAAAGCCATGAAAGGAATACTTACTTATAAACAGCACAACTCGTAGAACTACAATAACAAAAAGCATCTTTATAATACGTTTCTAAATAAAATAAATCTGTATTCTGCAGCGAGAAAGCTACTGGTTTAAGGTTATCGTTTAAGATAACGTAAAAGATGTTTATTCGGGAGTCTGCTGTTTGGGCGAAATATTTTTATTCAAATATCACTTCCCAAACAAATTTTAGCAACTGTATTTTTGCCAACCCAATCTTAGGCATATATTTACTTAGCACACTTTGGTCAAATTATCATTAGGTAGAATATTACTATAGCAACTTTCATAAAGACAACTTATAACTTGCCAAATGTTTTACCTACTTAACCAAATAATTAAACCAAATAATTAAATTAGTAATTTTTAGAGAGATAGAGGGATCCAAAATACAAAGTACTAATTCAGAATTCGAGATTTTAATAACTGCTTTAAATTTTTCGCTGTTGTGAAATCCTGTATTTTCAAATTAAAATATGTAATAAACTGAAAAGTAACAAGGTTGTCATTATATACAGGCAACACTGGTGGACAGCATCCTGGGTGAGGAGGCGGGCGGGTTCGCCGGCGAGCTAGTGCGCAACAATGTGGCGATGAGCGCAGCGGGCGACGCTAGCCCTGCGGCCGAGGCGCAGGAAATCGTGCCGTCCTCCGTCAGCCCTCCGCTGCCCTCCTTTGGGCTCGACGGCAACGGCGAGGCCGCCATGGCCGTCATCATGAGCCTGCTCGAGGCCGACGCTGGCCTCGGCGGGCCCGTCAACTTCTCCGGCCTGCCGTGGCCTCTTCCGTAACCGACCCTTCTTATCAACACCATTGCTCAAATGTATTTGAAAGAGGTCAACAATGATAATAATACCAACTTTTTAATAATAACTTATGGAACAAGTGCAAAATAGTCGCAGTAGATCCATCAAAGGTACTACTGCGAATAATTCTCTAATACAGCTTTGTTACTTGGTTCAGCATATCAATGTATTGAACCTTTTTTTTGAATAGACCTCTTATTTTTTAATCTACGATCTCTACTGATAACCAACATCCAACTATCTATCGAATGAAATATATTTTCCAGCAATCATAATACACTAAAAAACATAATTGCCATAAAATCAATATAAACAAGCCAAGCTAAACTAAAAATAATATGCGAAAAGTTTTTTAAATACAAATAAAGCTATTTACAATTACCAGCATTAGTACAAATTAAATAAGCGCGTAACGTAATAATATGTGTGCGACCACAGCTCCGCTGATGTTCAGCCCGTCCGCAGGCAGGCTGGCTCTAGGCCTCTAGGTCGCGCGGTGTAATAATTTAATAGCATTGTAGCAAACATTGCTAGCTACGAGCTAAGTTGAACCGTATATTCTTGTTAAGAATAAATGCTTTTTATTATTATTATTTATATTATAACAGGGTATCTTTTGGTCAACAACTTCCAAAACAGGAGAGATAGTTTAATCAAAGCTGAATCGGAATATCATATTAAAAAAATCAAAAATCTTAGAAGGTCAGAGCAGTAGCATTTTCAATTTTACCCATTATTTCACTTAATAGTGGTTACCATGCGCCGTGTTTACCGAAGACGTTAATAACGTAATCACCGTGCACAATGTTGTGATTCATCTTTCCCTTCATACTTGTTACGGGCTTAGGACAGTCAAAGATTACAAATACGGTTTAAAAATCGTTCTGAAATGGTATTAAACTACAGAATAACGATCTGGATTACTAAACCGCAAGAGTTGTCTTTGGTGTATTTAAAAAGGTGAATCAGCTTTGTACAACGATTGTTAAAAATTTACTAAATTTACTTTTTTACATTAGGTCACTTTTAATAAATGTTCGAAGTGACGGCCGCCTTCCGAGATGCACAATGTAGCGCGTCGTCGCGTGTTTAAACTGCTTAAGACGAAAACAATATTATTGTGGATTTTGTCGAACTAGTCGTTTTACGTCACCCCACAGGTAAAAATCTGCGCTCCAGTCAATCTTCCCTCGATAAAATACGGACCGAGAACTCGGTCACCAAGTATGCCTGCCCACACATTTAGCGAAAACCGTACTTGGAACGAATCTTTAACTGTCTTGTGAGGGTTTTCACTAGCTACATTACCTACTACGAATGTTCCACCAGTGCTCATTGAGTACATTAAATAACCCTACCCTAGTAAACGAAGCCTCGTCGGTCCACAAAATGTTTTGATTGAGATTCAGTAGCAACCATTCACAAAATGCTACACGACTAGCGTAATCCGAAGGGTAAGGTCTTGAACCCTTTGAAAATGGAATGGGTGCATTCTTTCACCTCGTAACAAATTCCAAACTATTGAATGTGCGAGACCGAAACGTCGCCCTGCGTCGCGAGTACTCGCCCGTAGATGTTCTTCGAAGTAATCGAGAATAGCCTGCTTAACATCCACTGCAAGCCCACTTTGGACTCTTCCTTGAGCATGGCGTGGCGTTTCAAAAGTGCCCCACTCGTAAAGGTTGCTAACGATAGACCTTACAGTGTAGCGCGTAATAGCCTGCCGATTAGGAAATCGTTCAGTCGAAATTCTAACGGTGTCAGCCATATTTTGACCGATCACAAAGTAAATGTTCACAACATCAAACCTTTCTCGATTATCCAGAAGTAAATTTCCTTGCCGAGCCATTTTTTTATCAATAAATGATTTAACACTTCACTTAACAAGCACTTCGAAACAAACACGGAACTGACGTCGCTTGCGCATAATTTAGTGAGGGTAGTATCAAACAATAACATCGTGACGATAAGCGGCCTACCCCCTTTGTAGCTACATAAACGAGAGACCATGATTTATAAAATAGCGAGGACATTCTTTTGACTTTTAATGAAAAAAAGAAAGAAGTTTTTTTTTACCTCATAATCATGAATATACAGGGTGTCTTGGATCGAATAAGAGATATTTGGCGGGGTAATAGTTCGCACGATTCTGATCACGGGGGTATGGTTCATTTTTGTTTCTGTTAATGTAAAAAAAAAAGAAGGATTAATTATATTAATTTTGTTACTTGATGTATCGCAGCCGATATCTCGACCTTGACATTTTGACGCTGATACTATACTACTACAAACGTTCGTAGTAACTAACGTCAAAATTCTAAAGGTCAATGACCTGACACCATACGTTGTTTACATGGTATGTAAACAAACAGTTCGTTCCATGTACCTAAGCAGAAATCTGACTAACATTTTAAAATAATTATAAATTTTAGTGCAACTTACTGTATTTTCATTTTTGCAATTTGAACACTAGCTGGTTTTAAATGTGAATTCACTAGATCTCTTGTTCACGCTTCGCCAAGACTGATCATAATATTATCGTCCTTCTTATATTATTGTCGAGATCTACTTAACCATTTACCATTCTTTTCTGTTCTAAAGTGGCCCGTATAACCGGTTTACAGCAAAAATAATTACGACTTGAATATCTCAAAATAACATAACAATGACATAATATTATAATGACAGCCATAAATTCATAGACTCAGACATAGAGTTCAGATAGACATGGATTGAACGATCCGATTATTGCCCTCCGTATTGATCTGCGTGGTATTTGTGGCAGTAGCCAACAGCCCGAATGCAAAATATTTTGTCCATGGATATAAAGGCCGTCGCATAATTGATTATAATTTATTATGATGTCACACTTACCATAGAGAACAAAAAATACCAACCTTTCCTAGGCCATGGAATGGATAAACTTACGTGTAGAGACGATTTTATTTTTACAAAACCTAAACCTAAACCTCTTTTCATAAAAAGTATTCAATGGTACAAGATTTAAAAAAATACTATGCTGAACTGTCAAAGGACAATAACAACTTATTGATTCGTTTTAATTATTGTGTGTTGTATTCATAGTTATCCCTGATGGTGGTAGAAATCAATGAAATAAATACATGATTCATGATCTAATAAAATAACTTTAATGTACCTACGAGTACAAGTGCTATTTTACCTGTGCGAGTGTGGGAAGAGTGTGAGTAAACATCGTAATCGTAAGTTTCATTTTTAAATTATTTCACATAATAGCCCTTATCAGAGATCATCTTTTCATTCATATTATAGTTCAGTTTCAGTCTATTTTCAGTTTTCTAAACACCGTGGAGCTTTTGACCGTGATTAGAAAGTTTGTTGATATGGAACAACTTGTTTATTTACATTACGTTGTGACACATGTTATGTCATAGTTACACCGGTATGACGGGGTCAAAAATGTAGCAGTGCTAGTGATTCAATATCGACAATATTTATCGACAACGATATAAAGCAATTTTTGATCATCATTAAAATAAGTAATGGCCTAGTTTGAATGACTTTTAATTATGTGCAAACCTCTTATAATACAAACAACCGGTATCTGACATTGACTCTGGACTCGAGTCACTTTTGACAACCGTTGAAATTACATTGAATAACAAATTAATTCAGTACGACAATATTCTTTAGTATTCCGACGAATTGAGAACCATTTAGTTTTTTAAGTCGGTTAAAAATGATTCGAAAGAAAAAGATCGTTTATCTTCATGGAAAGCTGATCATTTAGATATAGAAGATAAAGGTATTTACAACTTTATTTTGTAAGTAATGGAAGATCCATATGTCACGAAAAAAATTGTCGATAAACTTAATCGATATTTAATGAATCACTAGCACTGGTACATATTTGCCCCCGTCAATCCGGTGTATGGGTTATGAATGAATTAGTTAAGATGGAGCACACTGATAGCATCGTCAGGATAAATCAGTCTGTAACTCAGTCAAATATTAACTTAAAAAAAAGTTACCAATGTAGAGATGATCCAAATCATCCACCCTATCTACGGTTAAAATTTCTTCGATTGATTTCAAGACACCCTGTATATAGTTCCCCTACTGTGGAACTTGCTGACCAAAAAAACACCCTGTATGTACGAATCACGCGATTATATTAGTCCCGGACATTTAAAAGACGTACGTACGTGGAGCCGAAGCCAACACGTAGATGCCCTTTAAACAAGTTTATTTAGTAAAGTGATGGGACACCAACAGGTAAATTGTCCCTGAGTTCAAACTATAGAAGTATGCTCCCACGGACAACCACCGGTTAGTGTAAGACTATATAAGAAGGATGGGAATATTTAAAACAAAGTATATGAATGAACTGATATGGATTGGTGAACTAGGCTAAGGCAAGCCAGAGGTGAGGGTCTGTTCCTCGTCATTGTACACTGCAGCCGGCCGGTGAAGGCAAGCGTGAGGTGAGGAACAGGACCTACCCTCGGGAGCACTCAGGTGTCGCCACTCACCAACAGCTCGCTACTAGCTAGGTTAAGTTAGATACTATTAAGGACAGGAGTATTTTTATGGTTTGCGATTATTCTATTAGATCAGTATAAAAAGCAGCATTTAAATCAATTGGTCAGCATCTAATGTTATTGTTATTGTCGGCAATACAATAAATAAATAACCGATCGCAACACATAGTTCGCCACTAAATCAAATACTTATTTAAAACCTACATTATATTTTAGTATTTACAAGCTTGACTTAATTTCACCAGGGCCTCTATTTTATTCGGTAAAGGAATATTGCTTTTGACATGTTATCGTATACGGTAACACGTCAAAAGCAATATTGTTTTACCGTGGAAAATAGTTAGAGCCCTTTTCACCTATTCGCAATGTTTGTTCACATTGTTCATGTATTATTTATGCATGCTTGAAGTATTTTTAATTAGGGTAACAGATGGGTGAAAGTCGATTTAGGTAGTCGGGATCTGGTACTATTTGTAATATTAAAAGTGATCTTGTTAACTAAATAATATAGATGTATCGTTATATCAGAATTTGTAATGTGAACTTCGTTTTAAGACTACGTCGACCCCCATGCGCTAGACCCAGAGGACGCCATCAGTAACCCTACCTAATCAAGAACCAGCATCTGATGATTACTTACTTTGGGAAAACAGACGGACCCTGGCAGATTGCGTACAATCGTGAAAAATAACATTATCAAAATACTTCACGATACTTCAATAAGTAGTTATGTTGTTGTATGCCCCATTCTGGAATACAACAATGCGAACGCTGCTATTGGGCCGTAGGTAAAACGACCATGATCGCTACCCTTTGACCTGCCGTTACGCAGCAGTGCTTTGCAGTTGAGATTTAGCTTTAAGTATCCATTGGCTTTGAAAGATCCCTCTTACTTAAGTCAGGTGGTTTATGTTGCTCATTTTCACCTCATTAAAAATAATATAGACTATATAGAGGGCCCCACGACTTCGTACCTACGCGTAGAATTAGTTTCCCGTTGCTCCTGCTATTTCTTCCCGTCGGGGGTCGATTTACGCAAAGTCCTTTCTTACTGCACCCATAGGGTACTCAAGAAATACTCCCTGCAAATTCAAGTCCCTAGGTCCAGCGGTCTTGGGTGTGCGTTGATCGATCAGCCAGTCAGTTTCCCTTTTATATATAATACTAGAGGACCCACGCGACTTCGTGTGCTTCGTATTAGTTTCCGGCTACTCAACCTATTTTTCCCGATAGGGGTCGATTTTCGCAGTATCTATTCTTAGTGCACCCCTAGACCTCATAAGGAACCCACGTGCCAAATTTGGAATCTCTAGAACCAGCGGATTGGGCTGTGCGTTGATATCAGGGCTCGGAACCTGGTTATTTCTTTTACCCAGCCCGTCAGAAACGCCATACACAGAGCATTTTCATTTCGATTCCGCTCGAACAGAATCGATATTATTTCGGTTCTGTTCAAAGAGCAAAATAAAATTGTTCCTGCTCTTAATAATTTGTTTGCACCGCCCACGACTCGTCTCGTCTTTCCTACCCTATGAGTATAAGCTAGGTCTTTAGTTACATTTTCACTTGCTCAGCTTAAAGTAAAGCCGGCTTTATCATTTTAGTCGATTGTTTCCTTTTTCGTCATATTCCTAATTCGTCGTATTCTTGTTTTGACACATTCTTATTTCGTCGCTTTCCTTTTTGACATATTCTTGGTTGGACACAGTGGAACTACGAAGTTGCACTATACTCGTACATATACAATACCTTGGACTTTGATAACCTACATAATAAAAATATAAGTTTAATAGAAAAAGAAAATAATGATTTTGATAAAATCAAATAAAGTAAAACAGCAAACATGAAACTTATTTGTAGGAAACAATAATCTTACATAAGTTGACACAGCCTAATACTTTAACCATTTTAGTTACGGAGAGATTTGACTATGTAATAATTTATGTCGTATACGGAAAACGACGAAACAAGAATGTGTCAAAACAAGAATATCTTTTAGTCGCGACGCCATCCAACTGCATCACATCACATCACAACGCTCGTGAATTGATTACGCTCCGAGCGAGTTGTTACGAAAAGCTGGTTAAGAACCATACTTAACTGGTATTTTTCGAACCGTTCCGAAGCCGTTTCATATGTCACTCGGTCACTCACAAGGCCGATTTAAAATACACGTGCTCATAATTATGTTCTCAAAACATATAATCAAACCAGTATTTAGCTAGCACTTGGCTTGAACAAAACTTATCTACAGACGTAAGAGGGTTTAGTCACTTTTCAATATTTTGGAGGACGATTTCTCCCAACACGTTGAGATTGGGCAGCTTAAAACAAATTTGTGTCTTTTATTTTAGACTAGGTACTCTCTAATATACAGGGTTATTGGTAAGTCGACCTATTCCCGTTAGGAGGCGATAGGGGTGACCATTTGCGATAATTTTGATCTCCATATGCATTATGCAAAAGTGAACCATTTTTGAGTTATCGCGTTTTTTAGTTTTTTTTTAAATTAGTCAGAAATTCAACTTGAAAAATTTATTACAAAAAAAGTATCAAATTAAATCTATTTTTTATTTCTGATTTACAAAATCAATTAAACACTGGTTATTTCTCAATATTAAAACAGTAATTATCGGTCCAAATTTAAAAAAGCGAGACGGAAAACGAAAATTTTTCAATATTTTTTTGCGATCGCTTTCCACTAAAATGCCTTACAAACAAAAAAAACGTTATAAAACTTGGCTTGCAGAATATTTTAAAAACTTAACTGTTTTCTTAGCTCTCCAAAAATGCATAACAACTAGGAACTTATTTATAAAAAAAACTGAAAAAAATCATCACAAAGGAAGCGGGCGGAAATTCATATTCGAACTAAACTAAAGAAGTTCTGACTCAGAAATGCAACTTCAAAAATTAAAATAAAAAAAAATACCAAATTTAAGTCAACTTTTGTTATTTGCTTTTGTACAAGATGAAATTGTTGATCTTATGCAATATTAAAAAAAATATTATCTGTACACGTTTGAGAATACGAGGCCGAAAACTAAAAAAATCATGTTTTTTTCTCAAACTCCAACATAAATTACACGAAAACAGAAAAATTTACCAATACATTTGGCGTGCAGATAAGACATAAAAAATTAACGTTTTTCCAGCTTTCCAACGAGCTATTAAAACTAATATGATTTTTGTTAAAGATTGCTTGAAAAAATTGATCACAAAGAAAGTAACAAGGAAGTCACGTCCGAACATAACTTAAAATTAACTAACTACATACATAAATACATAAACTGACGCCTTCATTCCCAAAGTGGGGTAGGCAGAGCTAAAGAATTACCAACAACTAACTAAATCTACTCGTATCAAAAGTAACTGTTATACTCGTAAACACAAATAACAACAATAATTTCTGTAAAAAGTAACAAATTTAAAACTAATAAAATAAACAATTAAAATTTAAATAATCAGGATTTTTATAATTCATTTTCAAAATGGCTACCTCAATTTCTTACGCAGATACGCATCCTTTTTCGTAACTGTGACTTATGTAGTTTTAGTTAATTTTAAGTTATGTTCGGACGTGACTTCCGTGTTACTTTCTTTGTGATAAATTTTTTCAAGCAATCTTTAACAAAATTCATATTAGTTTTAATACCTCGTTAGAAAGCTGGAAAAACGTCAATTTTTTATGTGTTATCTGCACGCCAAATGTATTGGTAAATTTTTCTGTTTTCGTGTAATTTATGTTGGAGTTTGAGAAAAAAACATGTATTTTTTAGTTTTCGGCCTCGTATTCTCAAACGTGTACAGATAATATTTTTTTTAATATTGCATAAGAACAACAATTTCATCTTGTACAAAAGCAAATAAAAAAAGTTGACTTAAATTTGGTATTTTTTTTTATTTTAATTTTTGAAGTTGCATTTCTGAGTCAGAACTTCTTTAGTTTAGTTCGAATATGAATTTCCGCCCGCTTCCTTTGTGATGATTTTTTTCAGTTTTTTTTATAAATAAGTTCCTAGTTGTTATGCATTTTTGGAGAGCTAAGAAAACAGTTAAGTTTTTAAAATATTCTGCAAGCCAAGTTTTATAACGTTTTTTTTGTTTGTAAGGCATTTTAGTGGAAAGCGATCGCAAAAAAATATTGAAAAATTTTCGTTTTCCGTCTCGCTTTTTTAAATTTGGACCGATAATTACTGTTTTAATATTGAGAAATAACCAGTGTTTAATTGATTTTGTAAATCAGAAATAAAAAATAGATTTAATTTGATACTTTTTTTGTAATAAATTTTTCAAGTTCAATTTCTGACTAATTTAAAAAAAAACAAAAACGCGATAACTCAAAAATGGTTCACTTTTGCATAATGCATATGGGGATCAAAATTATCGCAAATGGTCACCCCTATCGCCTCCTAACGGGAATAGGTCGACTTACCAATAACCCTGTATATCAAAATTAATCAACCTATCTTTGCTTGTCAGTCAGTTTTTTCTTTTATATATTTAGACAGAGGGACCTAATTTTGGTAGCTCCAGACGTCTTCCGAGGACTCTTTTTCATTATTGTTCACAACCTGCCAGGTTCCCCTTAGGCAGATCAAGTCACGTCCTTCATTTCACAATTATGCGAACTGCGGTGGTACCTGCTCGATGCGGCAGGGTTGCCGAAGGTAATCTCTGGGTCTGTGGCGCCGCCATCGCCAGTTGCGATTGCGTTACCTACTTAATACCTAGGTACTTGAGACATCTCATTACAATACTGAGGGCAGTTTTGGGTGCACGATGCACTCTTGAATTCGCATACCGCAAGGTAGTTAAACTAATAAATGTCTGTTATTAATGCTATTATGCCATTACTGTAGCCAATGGATTATTACACCAAAAATTGGGAACAATTTTGATGTAGAAATAAGGAAGTAAGTAAATAAAAATAATTAAATTTATAGCTAAACCTAAATACATAAAGGTTCGGTCGACGTTAAAACATAATCAACCAACCATTTACCAAGGAATACAAGTTTTAAATTGTTAATTCATTTTATTATTATTTTCTGGTAAGATAAGATTTTATTTTTAAATGTTTGACATGAATTAAATTAAATTAATGTATTTAAGCTGCATGGGTTAGGAGTCTAGAATATATGAAGTGTTGACTTTACAGGGCACAATATTGAACAATGGAGTTTTGTGGAGAGAAAATGTTTTATGATCGACTTAAATGAAATATCTTTACTTAACAATAAACACAATCGTCGTCGCCGCAATCAACACTCCAATCTGATATCTAGTCTATCAATTCTGTTAGGTCGTCCTGAGACGACACTTGCACTGTTACGAAAATTAACTAGTTATGTGACGAACCAATCGAATTAACGGTCGCAGACAATTCCAAAAGGAAAAACAAATGAAACATACATTAGTCGGGTCAAAGTTCTGTTACTGAGATTTATTACAATAAAAAATAAATTAAAGGAGTTTTTCATAAACCTGTATATTAATCTAAACTTTGATTTATATAAAATATTAATAAAAGTAATGAATTCTAAACTATTGCAATGATTTTTATGTATAAGTTGAGGAAATATGATTTGGCCGTCTATTATCTTTTTTCTGGGCAGTTTTACGATCACCTTTTGAAAAAACAAGATCTTAAGAAGATTACAGACGGCCAATTCATATTTCCTGAAATATACGAGCTTGAAGTATTTCCCATTTGGGACTAGAAAATCGTAGTTCAAATCGCGTATGAAGATATACTCATAACGGCTACAACTTTTGTAAGAGATCTTGTAGAGAGTTCAAATTTGTGCGACATATCAAATACTTTAAGGTTTAAATTTTGATACAAATGTATTTCAAGCAACTAAAGATCCTATATCCTATCCTATAACTTAAGATGAGATACGTAACAAACTTTAATAAAAAATACCCTTGGGAGTAGGTAGTCAGTTTAACGGGAAAAGGTGGCCTATTAAGTGCCACTGTACATCCGGAGTACGCTCGGCGCAGTCTTCCCATCAATTTGCAGCAATACGAAAACACACCTACCTACTTAATCTCTTGCTTCATAAGCTGGAATTAAGTCTTGTGGAGAAATGTAATGGCGGTCTCCTAATATTCACAGAGATAGGAAGTTTTGTAATATTAAACAACAAAAGTTCTTTGGTAAACAAAGACTCACTTTTAAGCGTTTTCAAAAAGTGAAATTTACTGAAAAGTCGTTCGTAATTACCGGCTGTGAATGTTAAAACATCGTCTCGGAAATTGTGGCGACTATATAGAATGATTATTTGTTCTTCAAAATGTACATTAGCTGAGCTTTTGAAGCTCAAATATTACTCAATAATTTTTATTTTATAATTAATTATACAGGGTGTTTGGTAGCTAGTTCGACAGCTTTAAGGGGGTGATAGAGCAGCTCTTAAGCTATCGATTTAACCCCCATCTATGTTCAGCAATTGTTATTGCTGCTCTATCACCCCCTTAAAGCTGTCGAACTAGCTACCAAACTCCCTGTAGAATAAAAATTAAATAGTATTTTTTGACTTTGAAGTATTTATTGACCTTAGTAACAGAACTTATGACCCAGCGTAGTTATATAAATTTTTAGTGGTTACTAATTTTGGTACATTTACATTTATGTTTATTAACATTAACTTTTTGATATCAAGTATTTCTGTAAATACTTAATCCACATTCATCTATCCATACGATATCGTAGAAAGAGATTTCATTTAATTTATTATAAAAAAAGGTTAAGAAAATGGATGCAGGGTTCGGAGTATTCATAGCACGGTAAGACGAAAGAGAGCTGTGGAGTCGACATTGACATCAAAATTCAACTCTTACTCATACTCATTCGTTTATTTAATTGCATTTTTTTAATATAAATATTGATTATAACTTTCACTTTTAATATTCGTAATATTATGAGATTAATATTAAATAACATGTAGGGAAATAATTTTCTTTATATTTGTAATCTTTTATTACTTAGTTTAGCAGCTTTACTCAGGGCCTCAGGGCTAATATAAAAGCATTGTGGAATGAAATAAAAAAAATAGTATGAGTACGAGTTGAATTTTAATATTAATGTCGACTCCACAGCTCGTGCTATGAAAACTCCGAACCCTGTGGATCACTTGTCCCTTTTAGTCTTTATCTTGTTAAGTTTCGCTACCGTTAAACTAAGTTCTATTTTATGTAAAAAGTTTGATCGGGAACCTAGGGGCTGTGGAGCATCGCTCCCGCCAGGCCGCCGCCACTAAACAGGGTATAATGAGTACCAAGTAGCTATATTTTAACCCCCAACGCAAAAAGAGCTGTAAGTTTGACGTGGGTATCTGTGAGATTGTCTACTGCATCGTAGCTCCTAAACAGAAGGACCGATACAGACGTGTTTTTCTTTTCGAAGAAACCTAGTTTTATCGAGATGGTTCTTAGCTGTTTCATGAAAATCTGTTGGGCCAAGATCTGGGGTTAAATACGGATCGCCATTGTGTCGGGCGATTCTATCTACTCGTATTTAATAGTTATTGTTTTAAACTACAGTATGATTATTGGTTGGTGAAGCGATACTACCTCTAGTACTTACACATTTGTTATTTGCGGTGATTGGGGTCATAAAATCCTAAATATGTTCTAAGATAATATATTAATACATTTGAAATAGGTACCTATACATGAAACTCTATAATGATAATGACTAAGAACCCAAAAACCGTTTAACCACTAAAGTAACCTTAAATATAAATAACTTTACATTCCTTAAAGTGAACTTTATGTCATATGTATTCGTTTTGTGCCAAAAGAGGAAATCAAGTGTAACTAGATTGTTGTTGTTTTTTTGTTATTGGTTTCAGACATATTGCACTGTATAATGTTTTGAACCTGCTGTTTTGTTAATATACAGACTTAAGTATTTTACGAATGAACTCATTTATTATCATCATCATTGTAGCATCCCTATCAGTTCTCAGAGTCGGTGAGTTATTTGCAGTATTAATAAACTTTTTTTTTTTTTTTTTGCCCCGCGGCGACTTCAACAGCTACTACCGCCGGGCTATGGCGTTTCCACGAATTAGTGATTTCGCCAGTGTCAAGTGTATATAAGTATAAATCAATATAGCAATAAAATACAATCCAATCTTCTCTGGGAAAATTGGGAGCAACGTTGTTCGGTAGTTTGTAGGACAGAGGTCAAGATAGTTTTAACCTATGTACCACTTCGAGTCCACTTGTAACGAGAAGAAAGATGCCAGATACGCGAAATAAGTCCAAGTTTTCAATCACTGTGCAACACAATGGCATAAAAAGTACAAATCACTATCAGAAAAGAACTTTGAACACCTAAATACACAAAAAAATAAAACTAAAACAAATTACACATCCGCCATCTTTTAACGTTGCAAATGGCCTCTCCATTAATAAACTTCATCTTGGCTGAGAGGTCCGTCACAAGATACGTCAAACCATAGAACACTGTCATTTTTGACGCATCTCGAGAAGAGCATTTGAGTTTATTAATACGGGCCTTAGCATTACAGACTCGAGGTTGCAAGTGTCTATGGTTGTCCGATCCCCTCCTAGTGTCCAACCAACCGTGAATATTTAACAGACAGGAACAACTAAGTTTATTATAGTGTGCAAAATATAAATGTCATTATTTGTTTCTTACATTTTTATTCACCTTTTAACCCTCGATGCAAAAATAGGTTTGTGTGTGTGTAGGTCGAGGCGGGCTCGTTTCCGCAACTCGACGACCCAAATGTGCACTTATTTTACGTGTGTTATATCGGGGGTTTATGTCTATCTACAACTTATTTCCATACCTTGAAATCTAGAAGGGACCGACTACCAGCTTCCCGCTAGCGCCTTCCGGCCTAGCCATGACATAGCGCTGGGCGGTGGACAAAAATAAATCTGATCTTAAATTTAGGTATAGGTCTACCACACAGACCACTTACCCTATAGACTCCGCATACAAAGGCGCCCCCGTAAGCCATGCTTATGCTCACAGAACACTTATTGGTTGCCATGGTTCTATTGGCGCGCACCACGACGCGCACACTTGATTATTCGTTGACTTTGAACTAGCCAATCACGGTGCACTTTCCGCCCCCCGCGCCCCGCCATTTTGGCTTAATGCGATACTAGACAAACTGTTCCGAAGCGGAGTCTAAAGGGTAAGTGGTCTGTGGTCTACCAGAATCTGATGGCATTTTTAAAAGTAAAAAAACATTGATTTTCATATGGCAACTGTCAACTGGCAGCCGTGTCAAATTGTTTGTTTACCGTTGCATACATTTTGAAATTCACCTTCAACGATTGTTATCTGGTGAAAATGTCGAGGAAACCGCTTAGATCTGAAGCTAGGAATATTGTATACAATGTGTGTAATACAGTACGCGAAGAAGGTGTAAATCAAACACAATCTTCGATTTTAAAGCGTATCGTGGAGTTGACTGGTACGTTGAAACGAACTGTTTTGATACTTTTAGGTTTAGGTATATTTTGTCTTACATAAATGCTACTTATTACAGGGGTACCCAACACTACGAATCGTCGAATTATAACCGAGGGCACTATGATGATCGTTGGCGTAAATGTCAACTACTTGAAGCCGTGTAACAAAACCAGACTACCCTTATATGGAATTAATGAATTATTACTAACCTAACCTAACCTAATCATTGTACATTAAATTCCATAGAAATGATTTGGGGTATAATGAAACAAAAAGTTGCAGAGAAGAATGTAAACAGACCTGCCAGCGATATTAAATTATTGACAGAAGAAGCTTTCTCAACATGTAGAGAAAATGTTAGAAGAGCGGTATATTATAAATACTCCTCTCTCTTCATCGCCCTCAGCAGATGAAGAACAAGAAAAACAGTAAATTTTTTGGAATCATTTTCTAGTTCTAGATGAGATTTCAAGTTATTTCTTTTACTCATTATAAGTATATAAATTTGGCGAGTAAGAATGGTGTGTTTATTATTTTATTTGTGAGCAATAATTATTATCCTTTACTGGAAGTTTAATGTAATAGACCTCTAGTGTCATATATTTTATGTTAAAAATCCTAAAAACATAAAAAAATACAAATTCGTCGAATCTTAAACTTCCTCGTTTTTTTAAGTCGATTAAAAATTACACAGTATCAATACCGTTTAGGTAGTCCAATGTCCCCAGTATTGCCCTCTACATTTTTTAATTTCCCTATTTGCCATGAGATTCTGGTACACGTCCTATAGCTATCCATTGTGTTTTTGACCTTACACCACTTACGATTTTCTGTAACAAATTGACAACGCATGCCAGTGCAAATAGGTAAAACGAAACTGTTTGTTAAATTCTGTTTCCCGTAAGGTGTTGCATACACCACTGGGGACCGCATAAGAAAATCTTTTCGCCAAACCGCAATGAGTAAGTAAACGTTGGGTGGTCTTATTCTCTATACATTCATGTGTTTGTTACCGCTCACCACTCGCCGCCGCTGCTAGCGCTGTCGCGGAGTCTCGGTAACGCCATAAGAGTAATTATTTATACATATAACAAGCTCTGTTACCTATTCCCATAGGGTTGACACCTTTTGCACTTAAAATAAATATAAGAAAATAACTTTAGGTGGGTACATTCACCATCAGATATTATCAATACCCGATTAGAATACAAATGAGCACATAAAATATGTCGTTTCGGAAATTAATACATGAAATTACATTGTCAATAAATAGACAATAGATAGAGATTGTTGTATTGAGTGTGCAGATAAATGAAAATAAGTGGTTGCCGGGTTAGAATAGTGCCAATCCATGTCTTCCCGTGGATGTGAATAAAGGCGTTAGGCGATGGGCTTGCAACCTGTCACTAATACACTCGTAAAGTTGTTGTTGTTGTTGTTGGAAATTCTGTAGCTCTGCCTACCCCAAGATACCCAAAACTCGCTTAACAAATCCGACATCAAGGATATTTATAAAGCACGCACAAAAAAGGATAAAGTAAACAATACCCTTATTATTGTAGACAGCATCCACCCTGCTTAAAACAGATAATATACTGAAGCGGTGTAAGTCTATGTAAGACACCCTAATTTTCATCTTGGAGCAAAAGGATCACGCCTACACTTTCTCGCCCGAGAGCTCGCCAGGATAAAGGCATTCAAATTCTGCTGGACGGCGTACGGAAAAGTCTACGTACGGAAGGACGAAACATCGCCAATTATTAGTATAAACAACGAAGCACAGCTGATACCTACATCAACTACAACTAATTTGACTAATATTAGTGAATATATACGGGCAATACCTGTGTATCATTCTTTATAGGTATTCATAGGTATTATTGCTAATATTAGACTCAATCTTATTTTACTCTTCTGTTATACACGTAATTATATGCAACTCAAAAAAACACACTCACGCAAACCCGTCAATGTCCAACTCACACACATATTCTTTCATTGTCTACCAACACAATCACACCCACTGGTAAACATCTCCACGAGCATTTTACGAAAATTAAAACGACTGACAAGTCCTTTATGGAAATAATTGTGAAAAACATATTACCCTCAATACCAACATATGCCACTAATGCATTGATAACATCTGATTATGGGTAGCTAAATGGAAAATGTAAAAGAAATACATGACACTGAAATAGTCCTAGCTATCCAATGAAATACGATTTACATTTACGAGTATGTACAAGTCACGGACCGGGATCTTACAGTCATTACACAAAACATAAGAAGTGTACGTACAAATAAAGACAATCTACAGGGTGTCCCAGAAACCGACGTCAACGACGTGATAGAGCAGCTCATAAGGGGTTATTCCCAGTTGTTCACACACCTATGTCCACACTGCGGACAACTGAAAAAAAAACCCAGTTGTCCACACTGTGGACAATCAATTGTGAATAATAATTCCCAGTTATCCACACGGCTCGAGTTCGACTCGTTACACCAAAGGACTCGAACGCAGAAAAAGACTAGTCCTATGCGAGACTCGCTTAATTCGCAAGACTTGCTTGGTTGGAAATTCTGCACTAAAGGGAGTCCTACGTACTGAGTAGAGTCTCGTCATTTAAGTTCGAGTCGTAAGTAATAAAAAGGACTCCCAGAACTCGAGTCCTTTACAACATTACATTGGAGAGGTTTCATATGCTTTATGTAAAACAACAAAAGGGGTTGATATAGCGCAATTCCACATCCCTTTGGTCCACGCTGTGGACAACTGGGAAAAAAAACCCAGTTGTCCATACCCTCGAAATTATGTGGACATTTCACATCACACTCTTTAATTTGACTCAACTGTGTTAGTAATTTCGAGGGTGTGGACCACTGGGTATTTTTTTCCCAGTTGTCCACAGTGAGAACAAAGGGGTGTGGACAACTGGGAATAGCCCGAATAAGGCAGTTCCATTCACCCCTAGAATTTATAACTCGAAAATTAGCCACAAACGGCTAACGGAAAGACACGTTGGGTCCAGTGACACTCCTTGCCACCAAATTGAGGCTTCCTGCGTGAGGGGCATAGAGGTCACGCAGAGCTTCGGATATATTAACGCATTCTCTGTAGCTTTCGACTGCATCTAAAAATCCTTCTTTGGATTCATCTGAGGCACCGCTGTAACGTGCGGTGAAGCGATAGAAGCTTCCGCCTCCAAACGACGCTGAAGAGAATGAGGTAATGACGACACCATATTCAGTAAAGAGTCGCAAACCTTATCCATAATGCGTTCAAACGCCTGTTGTTGTGAACGCTGAAGAGGTTCGATCATAGCTTGGACGCTGGCGGCGGCGCTCAGTGTCGGAAGCGGGCGCGGGGGCTCATGCACGGTCGCCTGAGCTTCTGCGGAGACGTTTTCATCGAATTTTCCTCGAGACTAAACGCTATTACGAATAAAATTATTAGCCGTGTTAGGTGCCATTTATAGTGGGACTCCACAGGGTTAGGGTCTTCTCAATAAAACAAGGTCGTGGTCCAGAGGTCAACAAAACAATGTCTTAAAATAAAAGAGACAATATTCTAGGTAAAGACGAGAAGAGGTTTCGCAAACAAAGAGTTGTAAATAGTCAGAAATACGCCGGCATAGGGCCAGCACAGGCGTTATACCATACTATTAAGCCTTTACCAGGCGGCGAAGATCTAGCGTGTTTTAATATTCATAAGTTTTTTATCTAGATTTGCAACCGTATTGATCGTCTTGTACAAAAAATATTTACAAAAGTCGGATATGTTTCTGTAAACCAGAAAAATGAATGTGGGATACGGTAATCCATGCCTGTCTGAGTAATCAACTAGGATATTCAATTTAGTGTAATTATATTCTTGATCAGACAAAGGGTGCTATGTCTCCCACATAGTATATTGTATGCCATCGCCCGGTTTCAACTCCACATCTCCTACAAAACATTATATCAATCCTTGAAAATACAATTTAATGATCTTCATTCACTTCATTACTTACCTGACACGACAAGACAATAGGCTAAGTAAAGTTTTTGGAAGATATGTATATTATATTTATTTTCGATAGTCGCCATCGTAAAGATCAAGAAATTGCGGCTCTTTTATTTTTATTTCCTCTAATATTTTAGAAATATTTATTTTAGTTATGAAGTTGACATTTGTACACTTTAATGACCGACTAGCTTGTTGCCTTCGTACTTAATGAAAAAGAAAAAAAAAACACTTCTATATCTGTCATTGTCAAATCAAATCAAAGTAAACAAACGATTCAATACAACGGCTCTTTTCTGTTTGCTTGTGTTTCATGTGATCAGTGTTTTTAGAAATATTTTTAACGATCTCAGAACGAACTCCGGACTTTCGTTTTGCCGCTTTGCTCTAAGACCTTTGCACGATATTTGGTCTACGATTTATTTTCGAACCCTTTGGCACTTCTTCTTGGACACCGATTTCTTCCTTTCTCGACGACTCTTGCCCTGCTTTTTGATAGCCACGAGAGCACTTTTGAATTGTACAATCCACGCAATGAATTCAGGCAATCCCACACGGACTGTGGAAATGGAGTATTACAAAGATTTACTTGAATTTACTTATTTGAATTGAACTGTTTGTTTACTTTGATTTGATTTGACGTTGACAGATATAGAAATGACAGTTTTTTTTTCTATTTCATTAAATACGAAGGCAACAAGCTAACTAAAAAAAATATTTCAAAAATATTAGAGGAAATAAAAGTAAAAGAGCCGCAGTTCCATGATCTTCAGGATGACGACTATCGAAAAAAAATATAATTTACATCTCTTCCAAAAACTTTACTTACCCAATTAACCGGGCTATGGACATAATAGTTCCCACATAGTCAAACTCTAACAAGGAAATGGGATAGGGTCATCCCACATCCTAATTCTGATGCATGAATAATTAGCAATGTAAAGGATTATTTACATTACCTTACAGCACTAAAAATCTACAAAATATCAAAAAATTGTCCGACCTATCTGATTTTATTTCGCTGAATAAAGTGTTCGGATTTCGTCACAAATCACTGAAATTACTGGTCAAGTGAATTCAAACGACTGCCAAGAATATATTATTGGATTAAGCTGTGTATATATTATGTGACTAAGAAATCGAGAGACGGCTGAGTACTATTAATTTACTGATTTTACAGTAAGTTATTTGCGTTGAGTTTCACTTATTACGAGTATTATTTTATTAATAAAACGTATTCTGCAATTTGGTTTTAATTTTTTACGGTATAATATTGTAATGCAATTGTTATGTTTTTATGGGTAAAATGAGTATTCTGTTGATCGTGAATAAAATGCATAGCGCTAGTATATCTCTTTATTGCAAATTGTATTCATTCCATGATTGTTTCCACTGGGTTACAGTTCTGTGATATTTAATAAGCATTCGGTAGATCATTCGCTTTAAATATAAATATAACTTGACATAACCCAACAGACGCAATAATCTCGGGTGACCTACTTCATCTCAATAATTACTCAAATTAGCAATAATTACTTGATTTTTTCGTGAATAGGAATATTTAGCAGCAACAGTTTATATTCAAGGTACCAACATCCTAAAGTATCGGTCCTCCGTAGGTCAGTCCGGATGAACACAGTTACTTTGTTTGATAGCGACCAACACAGCGAGTATCTAAAGTCCTTCTCTTATGATTTACGTTTTATTACTAGGGTGAATTGCAAAAATATTGTACATACTTAGTTCAGGGCTCAATTAAAAAATCCTTAACAATCCTTAACGAAGATTAGTCATATAATCAAATGGATAACTTTCGTTACACAAAGGAAAAACATAGGAAGAAAGTTAACGTTGTCTCAATTAAGCCCTTAACTATGTACAATATTTTTGCAATTCACCCACTAATCTTGCTACCAATGAGTGGCGTGTGTTAATCCATGATGTCGCCGTACTTGTTGGTCGGTGCAGCGGGGGCGGCGGGAGGCGCGGGCGCTCGCGAGATTGGGGGCACCGCACTCGGGTCAATTCTGAAATTTTAATTAATATATAATATAATCTAATATATAATATTCTCGTGTCACAGTGTTCGGAACAAAACGCCTCCGAAACCGCTTGACCGATTCGTATGAAATTTTGTGTGTATATTCAGTAGGCCTGAGAATAGGTCGTATATTACAACCGCGCGGCGCCGGGCGCGGACAGCTAGTCTTCTAGTATATAAAATTCTCTTCCATGTTAATTCAACCTTTTAAAATGTAAGACTTAAAAAGTTAGCCTCTTCAAACATCGTTTATAGTGTATTTAAAAATGCATCAATGTTAGACTTGTTTACTAAAGATACCATTACAAAAATATTGACCAAATAACTTAAGACTGCAACGAGCAAACGTCGAGCGTTAACATTACATTTAAGTGGGGAGTAATGTTACTAGTCTATTAATCTACCTCGTATATTTCCTTCAACATGGCTCGATTAAGACTGCACCGAGCAAACGTCGAGCGTCCAGTGGTACACTCATTACTCGTATTATTATTGTGTTTTCTAATTGAGTAAAGAATTTCCTTGAAATCAGACGATACGTTTTTGTAGTGCAAGTAAAAACACAATTTATGGAATACGTAACAAACTTTAATAACAATTACTCTTTGAGTAGTCAGCTTAACGGAAAAAGGTGGCCACTTTTTTCCGTTAAGTTGATAACTCGAAGGTGAATTGTTATTAAACTATGTGATATACCCTATAAGTTGTGTTTTCATTTGTAGTACCAAAACCTATCGACTAATTTCAAGAAAATACTTTAGTTTATTAGAAAACACAATAACAGTAATAAGGGCGCCACTGTACATCCGTCGTACGCTCGGCGCAGTCTTAAACGCGTGATAAATGTTATAATTTAAACTATAATTTATTCAAACTGGATTTAATACGTTTAATTTGTGATTTTATTTAATGCTTTATTTCAGTTTTATACTAAATCGTACCTGTTTCGGATGTAAATACAATAATGAATAATGTTGATGATGACAATGTTCTTTTTTTAGGGATCTTTGATATTTAGTTTTGTCATGTGCGTCCGTCCGTCCGTATGTCACAGGCATTTTACTTGAAAACTATAAGAGGCACATTGATGAAATTTGGAGTGTACGTGTCTTGTAGAAGGTGCTACTTAATTTGGTAATTAAATAACAAAAATAAATATTTGTAAAGGTCCATACATGAAACAGAAGATGAAAAACAAACTTTTCACCATACTCGTAAATCATCGTGTGGCACATATTTGGACAGTTCTTTTAAAAACACTTTAAAAGTGCCTAAGCCGTATTTTTGATAAGGTGAAAAATCCCTCCGAAAATTGCAAAAATTGTGTCGCCCTCGCTTTATGTTTTAAAACTTTTAAACCATACATACTTAGGTTGCTACGAAAGTTTTTAGCTGTATAAAAACTAACAACATTTACTTTTAAAAGTGTATGGCAAATTAAGGGTAATATAGCTATTAACCTCTTTGTAAAATGAAATTTGATACTGGCCGCTTACAACTTTTTTTTTATTTTTTTTGCCTAAAATGTCTGTCCAGTTTTTTCTTGCAATGGAGCTGTCGCGAGAATCGTTTCGTGCTATGATATTCTACGACTACAAAAGGAACTTAACCTTTAAGGAATCTAATACAAATTTAAACGACGCATTTGGGGAGTCTGCTCCATCGTTAGCCACAATCTCATATTGGGACCGCGAGTTTAAGCGGGGTCGGGAGTGCCTCAAAGATGAGTCGAGACCGGGACGGCTGTCGACTGCTGTAACGCCAGAAAACGTGATCAAAGTCGAGTGGTTGATTAAAGAACGCAGAAATATTACCCATCGGGAAATAGAGCATGAACTTGGTATTGGATCACCCGCAGTTTCAAGCATTTTACATGATCATCTTGGCGTCAGGAAGGTCGCTTCGCGTTGGATACCGCATTTGCTGACCGAAGAGCAAAAAACCCGGCGAGTAGATTGGTGCCAGTTTATGCTCAAAAAATTCGACGGAGCCAATTCCCAACAGGTTTCTAATATCCTTACTACTGATGAGTCCTGGATATACTGCTATGACCCTCTAACAAAGCAACAATCTATGCAATGGGTGTTTGAGGAAGACGGGCCGCCATTAAAAATTGTTCGTGGCCGTAGTGTGAACAAAAAAATCACCGTTTTCGCCGCGGGGGGCCAGTAGCTGTAGTTCCACTCGAAGATCGAAGAACAGTTACTAGCCAGTGGTACACAGAGGTCTGTTTACCCCAGGCATTTGACAGACTTGGTGAGGATCGTCCAAAGAGCGGCACTCATGGAATTATTTTTCACCAAGATAATGCACCTGCACATACCGCGGCAATAACAATGGATTTTTTGACCAGTAAAGGTGTTCAGCTGATGTCGCATCCACCCTACAGTCCTGACCTGGCCCCGTGCGACTATTTCTTGTTCCCCACTAAAAAGAAAATGATGCGTGGCCGGACTTTTATGGACTCGAACGAGGCACAGTACTAGAATTTGAGCGACTTTTCTTTGACCTTCCGAAGTACGCATTTTTTAAATGTTTTGAGGATTGGTTTTATAGAATGAGGCGATTTATTGAACTTGGAGGAGTATATTTTGAAAAATAGTAAAGTAATTAGTAAAAAAATGAATGGTTTTTAATTAACTAAAAATATTCATAGCAACCTTCGTATGTTCAAAAAATATTAAAAATATCACAAAGGTAAATTTAATAAATACCTTCAACTAAAATTATTTTCAACATGACCAAATAAACCTTTTTTTGAGTTAATGCCGAAAAATCGCGCTTCTCAACAAAAAGACGTAAGTGCCATGAAGACAAGTTGTTTTGCTGGTTGTTGAGATAGTTTTTGTGCAGTAACGGCTTCGGAACCCTACATGGTCATACATGCTCTTGCCCGGTTTTTTCAACGTAATTTTGGGACTGTGTTTAATATTATTAACAATTGTGTTATATTTTCTTGCATTGTAGGACCAAAGCACAACCCTCAGCCGGGACGGGTGGGTGCTGGACTCGTATATAGCGCAGCTTCAACTGCGTCTCGGCCACGCTAACTCATACCCTCCTGCAACAGCCTTTTTCCCGGTCTCTGTAGTAATGTATTAATATTTCAAAAAAAACTACAACCCAATAGTGATGTTATGCAACCGGTAATTTCCGACCAAAATATAGGTTGGCACTTGTGTTTATTAATATAAAAGTATCTGTAACGCAATGAGTAGATAATCCGTAAAGTTCCAAAATGATACAATACTATAGGTAAAAATGCCACCCATAGATATTTAGAAGTTTTGTAAAAACATCATATTTCTAATATTTAAGGGTAAATTTGATTCGATTTGAAACTCAATACTTATCAATTCAGGGCCCGTAATTTTCATGCCGTTGACGTAAAAATGACGTCACGCTACATACAGTATGATTCCAATTAGTATTTCGTCATAATTATTATTGTCAACCTCTTTAGTTGACCGGTATCGATGAAATAATCAGTACAACGAAGTTTAACTAAATGTTACAGTCACTCAAATAAAGAACAGAATGTCAGTTTATTAAATAATTCATACTTATGTTCCTTAGATTTTAATAGTGTCTTAGTTATTGTTTACATTTGCTATTGTTACAGGAGTTTTGCAACAAATATCCGTTTTTATCGTAAACGACTAAAACGATTATTGTACTAATTGTGATCAAAATGTAACATCAAAAATCAGCAATGTCACAACACAATGACATATCTAATATGCGAACAACTAAACATAAAGAGAAGAACGAAATGTAACACAAGGTGTTTAACCTGGATCTTACGAATTTTAAGATGCATCAGGAGCATAAAATACAAAACAAATGGTTTCATTTACGTTTCATGTATCAAGTAGGTATTTATTTTTCTACGCGTCAAAAGATTACTTGACTCAGTTGTACATGATTAAATGATTGACGACTAATGGTTAATAATTACAATAAAACAATATGAAATCATACTCTATGTAGCGTGACGTCATTTTTGCGTCAGCGGCATGAAAATTACGGGCCCTGGTTCTCATAAAAAGTTGAAAAAACACCAAACCACTCGTTTTTTTTTTTAACTCAACAAGTGTAACAAATAAAGTTAACAGCAACAACAACACGAGAAAACGCACTGGACACATCCGATCACTACGAGGGAAGTAACGAATACGATAAACAAATGGGGTTCCGTTAGCGTCACGTCAGTCATTTTTTTTATGTTGGTACTAATTTTCCAATAGAGGTTAAAGGTTGTAGTAACAAAGTAATTTTTATTTGTTATTAATTTTCGATAAGTACTTACAAATTTTTTAACGTACGGTCACGGTCAAAGTTGCATGGACACCTATAAGGCGATAATCCTCTGAACACTTGCGCCCACGTTCTCAAACATTAAACTAGATGGCGGTGTTCACTAAACCAGTTAATTTGTCTTTATTACAACTTCCTAAGATAGTAGTATTAAAATCGATTTTTCGTCCACCCACTTAGACGAAGTAATGGCTTAGTGGGTTTACGTCTGACTATTACACGTTGGATCCACATAGACCGAAGTTCGAATCTCTTCGGGATGTCCTTTTTTCTTTTTTTATGTTTTCAGAACGATGTTTTTACGATAAATAATGTTGATGGCCCTATGAAATAAATAAATAAATAACATAGAAAAAAAAGCATGCATGCTTTTAATGGAATAAAACTATTGTTTTATTTATTCAATTATTTATTCCTTAATTGAACTCAAATTAGATATACTCATTTGATAATAATATTACTCATACAAGTAACAATAAAACAACTCCTATTTACCATTTTATCGAGGCCAAAAGCTTAAGTTTCGTTTCCAGATTCGGAAAGAATATTGAAGCTCCACCACAATAAAATACAAATACTAACTTCTAAAGACCGGGTTATTATAATTACAAAAGCGTGTGTCTCTAGCTTTGTAGTCGCGGGGGTAGGTAATTTATAAATAGTGCAAGTTTGATTACCTACTTTAAACAAATTACAGTGGGTATAAGACAATTTGTGAGTAAACTTATGAAATAAAATTAAGTTTTTATTTGGTTTTGCAAACTAGAAATAAAACAGTTATACTCGTATTTATAACGTTATCCTTGCGTTCACTTTATAGTCACTTGTTAAACAGATTAACTAAATAACCCGGTCTCAACCAAATAATATTTTCCACCTACCTACTTAATAGGTATACCTTAATAGCTAGTGTAGCCCCCATTCTGTTCGATAACAGCCAGCATGCGAGAAAGCATTGAATCAATAAGGTTGCTGCACAAGCTCGAGCCACGAATGCTTTCCCTAACTTGCAAACAATGAACCTCTAATGCTTCTGGGGTTCGCTCGTTCTGGTTATCCCACCGTTGAACCATCACACCCCATACATTTTCGATGGGATTTAAGTCTGGTGACCTAGCCGGCCAAGGAATTACCGCTATATCATTGTGATGACTGAACCACTCCCGCACATGTCGCGAACGGTGTATAGGGCAGTTATCTTGCACGAATGATATAACCGGTAATTCATCTTCCGGATAAACTTTGCGAACAGTGGGTAGCATGGTGTCCTCCAACACGTCCACATAATTAACACCGGTCGCTCGGCTGGGCATTCGCACTAGTTCCCCCGGGTCGGCTGCACTCATCCAGCCCCACATATATTCACACTTATCCGACCAGAATCCATGTTGGGCACAACGTGATTACTATCATAGCGGGTATTATTTCGCCGCCATAAACTAAGTCGTCCGTGTTGGCTGGATTTAAAAGTTTTTTCATCAGTAAAGACGACATTACTCCAGTCGAAATCCAAATGCTCCAAGGCGAACGCTAACCTGGCTGCTTTGTGAGCTTCAGTAAGCAAGGGTTTGACGGCATGCCGGCGGTGATGCAGGCCCTCACTGTGAAGAGCACGTCGCACAGTGCGCATGCTGGTGTCGAATAAACTGGCGTAGTGACTAGTCGGGATAAGTCCATTTTCCTCATAATCCCTCACCATGATTTGACGCTGCTGTGTGGTTATGAGTGGAGCTCTGTCAGTTCTTTGCCGATGTAATAAAGAACCTTCCTCTTCAAATCGTCGGACCCATAAAACAACGGTTTTTCTCCATAACAAAACATCACATATTTAAATTATCTTTAAAATATGTATTTAAATATTAACCTTTTTAAAATAGTAATTTAAATTATATTTGTATACAAAAACTACTTACGTTAACACTTCTCTAGCAATTTCAGACAATTTTTTGCCTTGATTATACAAAGCAATTATTTGTGATTGTACGATACCGTACACGCATGTTATATTAAGCACATAAATAATGTGGGTAAGCTTTAACGTATGAGTTAGTCGTACGTTAACCGCCATCATAAAAGCACACATTTTGTACCAGACTAGGAACGTTGGAAATTTTAGTCTTTATTTAAATTTATGTATGATGTTTTCCTAAAACCAAGACCTGCATCCTACAGTGATCTTTTCACCAAGTCGATATTGCAACGAGAACTCATCATTAAAAATTATCAACAGTAAGTATTAATCGAGAACAAAGATCTAACAGGGAGCAACGAACGAGCGGGCGTAAGTAAATCTTTAGTAAAACCGATCCGGTGTTTAGACATTTTCTGCTTACCCTCACAATAACTATAGTGCAGTCATTGAAGCGAAAAATACGGTCTTACCTCCGAATTTTTTTACTGTGAACCGATTTGCATGAAATTTTGGAATTAGGCTCATCTTACCCTTAACTTCAAAAGTGAAAATGATCTGAACTCCGCCTATTATTTTTAAGGGGTGTAAACAACCCCTTAATGGAAAAATTTACATTGAGCCATTTTATCGCTAGAAAACATGTCTAATAGTAAGTGGTGAAATTGTAAAGTGTTTTCTAACACAATTACCTCATATTAAAATCATTTTCAACCCCTTGAAAATCTTACAACCCTTGCAAACAACCCCTAAATTGAAAAAATCACAAAAAAATACTTTGGTATGACATAAAAAGATGTAAGTATAGAGTAAGTAATATTTTATATTCTCTATAATAATTATCAAATTTTTAACCCCCTTTCAACCCTTGAAAAGTACCCCTTGATAAAAAATTGTTATTTTTTTTTTTGATAAAATGAAAAGGATTTAAATATTATTCCACACTCTCGAAAATGATTATCATATTCTTAAGCTTTTCTACCCTTAAAACTACCCCTAAATTAAAACAGTAAATATATATGATTACTGCTACCATTTTTTTTATGAGCATGTTAAATTTAAAACGTCCAAATTCGTCAAAATTCGCGGCCTTACCCATATAAGAACGTTGGTATGTATTCATTCATGCCTACGTTTCCAAAATATATGAGCCATATTATGTATATATATACACATTACAATAGTTTTGGGTCTCTATTATACTGCGTACTTTCACATTGCTCCAAATATTCACACTCCGAAATTTTCAGTTACTAAGTAGAAAAAAATATGATAAGTTTTTGGACCATAACTCCTTCAATTTTCATGCTATCACAATTTATAAAAAACCATTGTAAAGGTAATTAAGAGAGCTACAACATCCTTCATTGCAATATATAGTAAAAAACCTTTTTCTAAAACGGTGAAGGGTTAAAGGGCTTAAGAGGGGCTGTAATTGCGCTGCCACGCGCTCTTTAAACAATCATATCTCCGTAATTTTTTGTTTGACAGAAAAAACAATAAAACCAAATTGTTTGTCAGAAAAATACCTAAATTTTTCATCCCCGCACTTTTATACGTATCTGTCGTCATTTTTGAGATATTATGAAAAAAAGGTGGGTGTTTTAAGAATTTGAAATTTTTATATTTTTTTAAATCGTGACTTTTTTGAAAAATATGTGTCCTGAAGCAGCCAAACTGATACAATCTATCAAACTCTTCATAATAAAATTAATTCTAGGCGGAATACGATTAATTTTAATTTTGGTGGAAATGGCACTTATGAAACCCATTGATTTAAAAGAAAAAACATTAGATGCTCCTCTTATTTGCAATACAGCTCACTTATTTTACGTGCAAAAGACTTTTAATAGTGCTCATTTTAACCTTTCGTATGCGGTAGGCAGAAAATTTGTTGACGGCTCAGTGCGGCAACGCGGTCACGTGACCAGTCACGTGACATCAAACCAACAAAAATAACGGCCATACTGAATATTTTTATGTAAGGAGCAATTTTTGGTAAATTTGATTACTTTATTGGCTAACCTACAATAAACTTTGACCCTTAGGAAGCTTCACAATAAGGTTCAAATTAAATTCGGGAGGCACGCAAAGCATTCGGTGCAGATCTGCTCTCTAGCAGTTTGCGTATATGGAGCAGATCTGCTACTAAGCTTACGAAAGGTTAAAGCTTATTTCAATCACTACAAAACCCTTTTTTATTAGAATGCATAAAATGCATCTGCTCGCCGCTAGATGGCATTGACCACATCGATTAAATTTCAGACAAAATAAAAAACGGCTTTGATCTTTAATATCTAGCTTAATATTGCACTTAGAATACTTTACAAAAACCAAATTGTTCAATTTTTAACCTGCTACAATTTTGTTCTTTATAAAATTTTCGATAAAACGTATATTTTTGGAGATATTTGCAAAAAACCGATGAAAACCGTGAAAAAATTGCGAATTTTCAATTGCCAATAACTTGAAAGTATTGGATTTTTCGACAAACTTTATAGATGTTTTTTTGCTTAAAATTAGGCCTTCTATCGATATCCGAGGTTATTTTGAAGAAAAAAAAACACCCCCGAGAAGGGGTGGCAACCACCCAGGGTGGTTGCGGAGTTCAAATCATTTTCACTTTTGAAGTTAAGGGTAAGATGAACCTAATTCCAAAATTGTATGCAATTCGGTTCACAGTAACAAAATTCGGAGCAATAATGCTTCAATGACTGCACTACTAACCGTATTCGTTAAAGGATAATCTAAACGTAAAATAAAGTGATAAGTACACAATTTCGCCCTACCGCATAATAGTATTTTATGTAACTGTACATAAAGAGGGTCCTTAAAATACGAGTGTGGTTTTATGAAACGAGCCAACGGCGAGTTTCATAATAAGATCATACGAGTGTTTTAAGGCCTAATTATGTACAGTAATACTTTATCTACACACATATTATAAGTACTCTAAGATGCGTTCAGTAGCCGAAGGCAAATAACCTTCATAGCTACCAGTGCGACTGCGTCCTGTAACATATCTATAGGTGTTAAGCTAATGTATGAACTGAAATAAGAAATAAATGAAATCAGAGAAAAGAAGTATTTATTTATTATAATAATTGTAAACATTAACAGTAGTGCAATTTGAAATGTTTAATTGAGGTGTTTGTTTGACTATGATTTTTTTTTAATCATAGACAAACTAACAAAGTCCCTATTCTAATGTCATTCGGAATCAAAATGGCGTACGATACTCGACTAAAAATATACCGAGTCGACGTTTAATTGATACTAGAATAGCCCCCCTGTTTGAATTGTGTTGGTTTTGGTAGATGTTCCAAATTTGAACAACATTACTTTATCAGTAGATGTATCATAAAATTAACATTTTATTACAGCCACAGATAAAAAAAAATATCATAGTAAAATTGTATCTTGTAATGCTGGTCATTATCTACGGATTCTGAACGCATTATAGAGGACTTATGATATGAGTGTAGATAAATGTCATTATGGTCGAATGGCACGGAAGAGTGCACTCCATCCATAATGTTACAGGTTCGAATCCATGCAAAAGATTAGTGTTTTTGGAAGTTTCGATTTTAAATGTTTTGGGAGTTTTGCAAGTTTATAACGTTAAGACAATAAATAAAGGAACATGGTGTCTACGGCAGAAAACTAAAGATGTAGAAAAAAGTATTTTTTCACGGTAGTTGGTGATACAGCGCCATCTAGCATGATCTCATTGAAATAAGAAGCCTCATAGGTAAGTAAAAACACAAAACGAGCACAAAAATGGCGTCGATTTCACATTATAGGATTTTGTTTGACAGCTATCCATGCAAATAAGGCCTCGACTGTACCTACATAGTATTTTTTATTGTTTAGGTTATTAGTAACTACACCACGAACCGAAACAAAGAACAGCACTGTTTCTTAAAAGCTGGCCGCATTATTTTTACGTTTGACATTTGAAGCTGTCATTTTAGTCTACGGAATAAAAAATGGACTTTAGATAGCTAGAACGGAATATCCTACCGAATAACAAGTCGCAGACAGGGCCGAGATTCTAGGCCGTAGAAACTATATTATCGTCTTTGATCTGCCATCGTTTGGTCAAAGTTTTGATAGCTCTTATTTATTTGATAGTAATGGCGGCCGTGTTAAAAACAATACCATAATAGGGAAGCCTAGAATAGAGGCCCAGTTTGCGCTAGCGGTCCAGGCGTGTCGCCGCCAGCAGGCACACTGGGTACCTGTAGGGGTCCTGCCTGGCCTCGGAGTAGTCTCCACGGTTCTTGCGCCGCAGGTCGTCATAGGAAAGCGGGCCCTGTTTCTGATCGGCATCTGGCAGGAGTCCACCGTTACCTGCAGCTGTAACAGTATTTTATGATTTCTCAATAAAGTTAAAGAGTACAAATTTGTTACTTTTGTCTTAAAGCGCGTGTCATTTTTTCGAATTTATTTATTCAAATTATTTTAATCCTATACGTCACAGTTTTATCTGCCGCACACCGCGTCACAGTGACACCAGCGGCTAGTCACACGGTAGATATAAGTATACTATAGTATAGTTATCATTAGTGTTGCCACCATGGCCTCTGCCTACCCCTCAGGCACAGTATAAGGTTTAAAGACATTTATTCTCATATAAGATATACATCACTTCCATGAGAACATGGTTATAACACAAAAAACATGTATTTAACTTTTGTTGTCACCGCAAGAATGAAAAAATCATATTTAGGGTAGACAACACATACAGTAAAAATAAAATAATGTAACACAACAAGAATTAAGACATGCAAATATTGAACAGTACAGGTAGATTACTATTATTAATTAGCTTAGCTTTATGGGTGAACCCATTAAACTCGTTAGTTTATTTATTTACATAATATATTACGACCATAGTTGTAGTTTTAGTGGTTTGTTATGATATATGCAGCAAGTCCCTTTTTGAATGCGTTAAATGAGTTTACATTTTTGATGTAAGGCGGTATCTTATTGTACAGGAGCGCACCTTCAAACGTAACCGTTTTTTTACCATAATTGGTACGTATTTTAGGCAGATCAAGGAAGCTAGCGCGGCGTTGACGAACACAGAGGTTAGGAACATTTTTTCGTTTGGTAAATAATAAGTTTGTGTGAATGTTCTTATTTATCGCTTTTCTAATAAAAACACAAGTAGTGTATATGTAAAGCTGTTTGAGGTTCATCAATTTCGTTTCAGAGTAAATCTGGTTGGTTGGTGTTCGATGATGATAGTTAAAAAGCATTTTGATAATTTTGTTTTGCAAAACCTGTAGTTCTTTTATTTTTGTTTTAACAGCACTTCCCCAAAGCTCGCCAAGGTACAAAAGATGCGGTTTCACAAGAGCGTTGTATAAAGTGAGACGTAGATGTTTTGGAATACATTTAGCAAGGTTACGAAGGGAGCCGCGAAGTGTTGCCATTTTAGTTTTTACGTAATCGATATGGGTGCTCCAAGTTAACTGAGAGTCAATGTGTAATCCGAGATATTTTTCGTGAGATTTCTGTTGCAATGGGATATTATTTATTGTGAGAGGTGCGTGTGGAGGTATAGGCTTGTTTTTAGCTTTAAATATAACATAACTGGTTTTTGAAGTATTAATTGTAAAAAGATTATATTGGAACCAGTTATATAGAATATATAGGTCTTGTTGAGCTTGGGAAACTATGTCGTGTATTTGTGAGCCAAAGTAAAAGAGAGAGGTATCGTCTGCATATAGAGCAATGTGTCCATTTAAACCTAGTTCGTGAATATTGTTGATATAGGCTAAAAAGAGCAAAGGCCCTAAAATGGAACCCTGTGGGACGCCGCAAGTTATCGGTAATGGGTCACTCTGGTTATTTTTATCTATTCTGACGACTTGAGTTCTGTTTGTCAGATATGATTTGAGCATGTGCAAAGCTTTATCTGTTATTCCAATGACCTCTAGTTTTTTAAAAGTAAATTGTGGGACACAGTATCAAAAGCTTTTTTAAAGTCAATAAAAATGCCTAGAACTATGTTTCTGTTGTCAATATTTTGTTTTATTTTTGTAACAAGATCGATAGTTGCTGCAAGTGTATTACTTTTAGGTCTAAACCCATATTGTCGCTCGAAAATGAAATTGATGTCATCAAAATAACTATTTTATCGTAAGTATAATACTTTTTCAAGGATTTTTGACAAGACTGGCAATACAGATATAGGACGGCAATTGCGAGGATCTGTTTTCAGACCACCTTTATAGATAAGAGTTACCTTTGCAGTTTTTTGTGAGTCCGGAAACATACCATCTAGTAAGAGCCTATTTATACAGATTGTTAATTTATTTGCGATCAAGCCTTTTATGCATTTTATTACTTTTGTACTTATACCGTCTAGTCCTTTGCTACAGTTTGAGTCCAGATTATTAATAATATTTAAAATTTATTTTTCAGTGCATGGTTTGAAGCGATGCATTTGAGGGTTTGATAGTGTAGGTAGTGGTAAGCTACGTTTAAAATTGTTGTGAAATGGCTCGGGTATTTCATTTGCCAATTGTGATCCTATTGAAGAAAAATAAACATTGAATATTTGACATATTTCGTAGGGATCGGTTATTTCTCTACTGTCTACTATCAGTTTTGAGGGAGCGCATCTGTCTTTGGTTTTATTATTAGCTAAGGTATTCACTAGATCCCACATTTTTTTTGGCTTGCGACTGTATTTGGTAAATTCCTTGTAGTAATATGAGTCCTTTGTCTCTTGAATAAGTTTAGCAACTTGGTTCCTTTTTGTTAGAAATTGCTCTTCTAAAGTGTCATCGTTTGGATTCTTCTTTAGTTTTGTCCACAGTATATTTCTTTCATTTATTTCCTTTATAACTTATAACTAGGGTTAGGATTCTCGTGGCATTTTTGGACAAGAAATGCAGTGGAGTCGTCATTATTTACTTTTTATAATTGAATGAATGACTGAATGGTACAAATCTTAACTTATGTAAAATTATACGTAAACGATTTCCATTAAATTATTTTACGACTCGAATTAAATTTTCCACTTACTCAAGCTACCAATCGCCTGATCATTTCATCAAATATTATACCTTTTTGGTTGACTAAAAATTATCTTCAAATAAAGTCAATCACTATGACATTTTTATATTGTCAATCTTGACAATTCACACAAATCGTAGTCTCATTAATTTTCGGAAGCAACACATAATTTACGAAACGTTGTCGACGTGACCTTAAATAATAAATAAAATTAATTTTCGTCAAGTTAGAAGAATTTTGGGATGGATAGAACCATATGAAGAACTTGTATATAGCGAAGAAAGCAAAACTATATATTGTTCAGCTTGTGCAGTAAGTCTGACGCAGATGAAAAAATATAACGTGCTGAAACACATCAATAGTGCTCAACACCGAATGAAATGTGGCGACCAACATGACTTTGTTTATGACTTGTGCATATTTCTCATTGCGTGTAATATTCCTTGGAACAGGGTAAATCATCCGGAATTTCGAAAGTTTTTTGAAAAATACCTTTGTTGTAAATGTACAAATTATAAAAAGCTGCCGAAACAGTGTTTTGAAAAAAAACTATCTGTCAAAAATTTACGTGGCAATAATTGATAAAATAAGACTTGCAGTTTCCGACAGTAATCTATGGCTCACTGTAGACGAAACAGTTGACACTGTTGGCAATTGTGTCGTAAACGTTATCGTTAAGTCTTTGGAAGATAATTTGCAAAGACTGTATTTGTTAGCCTGTAAAGTTGTGACTCTAGTAAATGCTAATACAATTGCTTCTGTGGTTGACGACAGCTTAAGGTTTTTATGGGAAGAGAACTACACGGAAAATATAAATAAATTTTTGATATTCTGCACAGACAGTGCTGCGTACATGCTTGCCGCTGGTAAGATCTTAAAGAAGACATACACCAATGTTAAACACGTTACTTGTTTAGCTCATGGTCTACATAGAGTCGCGGAGCAAATTCGATCTGAACATAGTTTGGTAAATACTTTAATATCAAATGTAAAAAAAAATATTTTTGAAATCGCCCCACCGCGTTCGACTTTTTAAAGAATATGCTCCAAATATACCATTGCCACCAGAACCGGTAATCACTAGATGGGGCACCTGGTTACAGGCTAGTTTCTATTACGCTACCTACTTTGAAGATATAGAAAACGTTGTGATGCAGTTAAATAGTAGAGATGCAATTGCTATCAGAAAAGTTCAAGCTTTATTTGGAAATGAACATTTGAAAAATAAGTTAAAATTTATACAAGATTGCTACGAAATTATATACCAGATTCAATAAAACAATTAGAATGTACAAATATTTCAATAGATGAAAGTCTCCTAATAATTGACATTGTAACAAGTACACTGAACTCGCACGGAACTGAGACTGTGCGAAATAAGCTGGAATATGTACTGAATAGAAGTCCAGACTTTTACGAAGTGAGAGATATGGTAGATTTTGGAAATCATACTCAGATTCTAAAGCATGCTTCATTAACATCGGTGGATGTTGAGCGATCATTCTCGACACATAAATGGATTTTTAACAAGTTAAGAAATCGCTTTACTCCAGAAAATATGGAACAGATTGCCACAGTATATGCATTTCATAATCTTAACAATAATTTAACATCAGATGAGGATAACATGCAAGATTTTGTAACTTTAATTCCAATTGCTAATTATTCAACATCATAGATAGATAGTTGTGTTCAAAAACCTATTGGTTTACTCTAATACCTCACTTCCAGTATAGGATAATCAATTTGTTTGTTTATAAAAAGTAATGTTACTTACTATTTTTGTGTCATTCATTATCATTCATTCATTCATTCAATCATAAAAGTATCTATAATAACGACTCCACTGCACTCTGTTCAAAATTGCCACCAAAAATCCCAACTCTACTTATAACGCTTCTGTTGATCCAGTCCTTTTGCGGTTGATTGATTATCTTTGTTTTCCTGACTTTGTTATCTTCAATAGCCTAAATAATCCGTTCTTCTAATGTTTTGAACTCCTGATCCATATCCTCCAGCCCTGATGTTTCCATCGTCTAATACAGCTTTTCATAATTTATGGCTTCATATTCGGCATACACTCGTTGCTGGTTTCACTTTTTTAATCTCTAAGTATAGGTGTTTGTGGTCTGATAATGAGGAGTTTACTGTTATCATATGAAAATTATCATTCAATAAGTTTGTACTCACATGGTCCAGGATAGATTTTTTAGTCGATCCTTCTCTTGTGTAGTATTCCTTATTGATTTTATTGACAATCTTATGCCCTGCCTCCTTTAAAAGTTGATTGTATTGTTTCGATATTTTGTCTTTGGTTAATAAGTCGACGTTAAAATCTCCGAAAACAATTGCTCTTTTTCTGTGTTCCAACTGCGACTCATATTCTCCCAAAAAAATTTGCCAATTTGTGTGTCCAGGTCTATATATCACGCCTACCTCGAGAGAATATTTTTCTAGTTGGATCCATAAGTAATTGATTCCTCTCTCGTACTTGGATTCTGACAAACTATAGTGCCCGGCCGTTATGAAGTCAATCCTGACACATTGCACAACTATGAAGTTCCTGATTATTGTCAATGTGAACCTCAGGAGAAAAATGTTAGACTTGCTTGTTGCGTGTGACAGAATAGTGTGGCAACAATACCACACAATATGTATATCGATTCGCGTTAAAAAGTTCGTATAGCAAAAATACTGTCAATAATATTATGCATTAATAAAAATAAAAAAAAATATAATAAAATTAATTCTAGGTAATATTCTATTTCATTAATAACACCAATATTATAAAGAGGTAGGATTTG
This sequence comes from Acleris laterana, assembly GCA_963966035.1. Taxonomy (NCBI): domain Eukaryota; kingdom Metazoa; phylum Arthropoda; class Insecta; order Lepidoptera; family Tortricidae; genus Acleris; species Acleris laterana. The sequence goes on from OZ014438.1 coordinate 40,150,933, forward strand.
AATAAATGCGTACCTATGTTTCTTTATTAGTAACCTCTATAAACATAACTTTTTTCAAGGTTGATGTCTATCTACCTAGAGAATTAAAACTTTTTGTATTAGAATGCAAATTTATTTTTTCGTTTTTCATACTTCCTGTCAATCAATTTATAGAACGTCAAAATAATAAAACGATTTGTATTGCCTTGAGATTGCTTCCAACGGTTGATAATTTTGTGACTGGTTTTGCCTATAGATACTGCTTCACCCCCTGACCCCTTGCTTGTTATCTTGGAATTCGAAAACGATTACTATTTGGACGTGCTAAAATGCCGAAACGATCGAAGAAATTCGTTCTTAACAGTCAGTCTCGTGAGATTGTCATACGTGTTCGTAACTATTTTGAACGAGAAGCTCAAAACGGCGGACCGATATTGCCCATGACATCGGTGTTGGATCGAGTTGCAGATGCTCTCGATATCAGCAAAAAAACGATCATAAAAATCACAAAAGAAAAATTGGGTGAGACTGGCATGGAAGATAACGTTCTACATTCTCCCAAAAAGAAAAAAAGAGCGAAACTTACCGACATAGATAATTTTGACGTTGACGCTATCCGTAGTCATATTTACAAATATTACTCACGTAAAGAGTACCCAACTTTATCGAATTTAGTGCAGACATTAAAAGAAGCTGGCTTATTTTCCGGATCAGAAAAATCGCTGTCAAAGATAGGTATTAAAAATTATTGGATTCCGATACAAACAATGCGACAAACTAAAGGTGCTAATGGAAAGATCCGATATTGCCATGAAAAGGGTTGATTTTTTACGCGAGATAAAAACCATAGAAGATTGGGATAATGTCGTTTTTTTGGACGAAACGTGGCTAAATGCCAATCACACAGTTAGTCGCTCGTGGACGGACGATACGGCGGCATCGACATCCAAAGTCCCAACCGGAAAAGGAGCCAGACTAATAATATGTCATGCTGGCAATGCCAGAGGTTTCATCGACAACAGCTTATTGGCCTTTGCGTCTAAAACCACCGGTGACTACCATGAAGACATGGATGGTGAAAAATGTATGCAATGGTTCACTAATATGCTGACTAGCCTTTCTGAGCCATCAGTTATTGTAATGGATAATGCACCTTACCACTCCATGTTACTTGACAAGCCACCTTCAAATTCAGAAAAAAAAGCCAATCTCGTTGCATGGCTTCAAAAAAATGGTGTAGATGCAAGTATGACTATGTTGAAAGGAGATTTAATTAGATTAATGGATATTCACAGACCGAAACAAAAACGATACGTCATTGATGAACTAGCACTGCAACATGGCCACCGAGTCATTCGTATACCGCCTTACCACTGTGAGTATAACGCCATAGAATTGATATGGGCACAAATTAAAGGATATGCGGCAAGTCACAATACTGAACCTCCATTTTCCACAGCGAAAATGATGAAATTATTAGAAGAGGCATGCAATCACGTAACCAAAAATAACTGGGAAATGGTAGTAAATAAGATTAAAGCCAAAATAAGGGACGATTACAACAGAGACATTAAATTGACAGTATTTTAGATAATGACTTTGAGTTAATAATTAATACAAACGATTCCAGTAGTGATAGTGATGGTGGTTCGGAAAGTGAAGTATCAGTATTATGTACATATTAAAGTAATGACTATAAATATTATCTCTAATGTTTTTTTTTCCTTCATATACATCTGATTAATATTTTTTATTATAGCTGTAGAGAATTGCATTCAACTCGACTCACGCTTGACTCAAATTTTATCGATACAATGATCGAACGTGTAACAGACAACCCTAGAGAATGTGTCAGGATTGACTTCATAGCGGCCGGACACTATATGTTAGAGGTTGTTGTGGATGTATGCTGATACCCCGCCTCCGCTAACATCAGATCTGATATTGTAATAGTGTGTGTAATTTGGGATTTGAAGTTGTAAAGCTTGAGCGTCTGTATGAATCCATGATTCTGTAATTAGAATGACATGTACAGTATTTGGTATTGATCTCAAAATGCATTTCAGTTCGTCCAGTTTGCCTTTTTTTCGTATACTTCGAGCATTGAGGTAAAGGAAAGTAAAACGAGACTTGTTTTTTGGAAAATTGTCGTAGCTATCTCGTATTTCATAAGAATTTCCGACATCCTTGGGAATAGTATTTACTGTATTTAGTTTTTTGAATCAGTTTTAACTATTTTCGGCATTCCATTAACATATCTGATCGTTAGTTCCTTCTCACCATTTCCTTCACGACGTTTAAGTTCATCTCTTAGCCTTTTCAGGTAGTTTTGCTGAGCTGGGGTTTGATCCGAATACATTTTGATATTATCCGGTAATCTGTTTTTGTTACGAAGTAGTATCTTAGCAGGCTCAGGTGCATCAAAATATATTTTGACACTGCGTGTCTTTCCTGGACAATACTTACCTATTCTAGATAGTTTCATAGGTTTTGGAATATTCGTGTTTGTTGCAGCAATAATTTTTAGTACTTCAGTCTCATCTGCGATCATTCTTTCTTCTGCAATAGACGAGTTAGGTTCTTGTATGCCCACTACTATAACATGTTTCTCTCTGTTGTTTCGGTCCTGCAATTCTCGAATTATTTTGCTCTCCAATGTGTGGTTGACTTTCTAACTCAGGATGTGCTATTCCACAGGATTGTTTGACGCTGTTAAGATCAGATTCAAGGAGTTTTATTTTTTCTTTACCCAGTGAAATAGATTCCTCTAACTTCGTGACGTGGCTTTTTATATCCCTCTGCTCTGTCAGCACGACCGACGTTGATGATTTAATGTCATTCATTTGTGCCGTAATTCCATTGATTTGTTCTGGGAGGACTTTTGTACTTTGTTCATTGGTAGATTTTATGTCCGTAATTTGAACTTTTATTTCCGAAATATTATCTTGCATTTTTTGCATTATCCGTTTATTGGACTCAGCGTATCTTTCCAATAAAGAAGTAATACGAGACATCTCTGATCGAATTTTTTTTACGTCATTAGAGCAGTTGCAATCGCTATCAGATGGTTTTTTGCGTTTTCGTAGTGTAATTTGCGAATCCAGAGGAATGTTGCTTAATTTTGTTAGGTCGGGTTGCGACCCACCGGCTCGAGGCTCTGCCGCCGTCGTCGCAGCGCAAGCTAGTGGTGCTGTGTTGGTTGGTGATCTCTGGACGCTCATACTTATGATGTTAGGTAATCAGTCGTTAGGTCCACAGACGAGTGTTAGCCTAAGTTTATTCCGTATTTAGCATAAAATAATATTGAAATATGTGTTGTTAAATTAGATATTAACTGGACACGGTTTTAATAATCACAAGCCGGTAGTAACGTAGATACGAGGGTGGATTGAAAAGTTCTGAGCCTGGTAAAAAAAACTAACTGGCTCACTTTTTATAACAATTTTATTTTTCGACATAGTCTCCATGAAGGTCAATGCACTTAGTCCACCTCGCCTCCAACTTCATTATCCTATCAAAAAAAAAAGAATCTCTGAGGTCGTTAAAATATGAGTCTACTGCTTCTTGTACCTCCATATTAGTCGAAAATCTTTGTCCTCCCAAGTGTTTTTTGAGGTTTGGGAAGAGATGATAATCGGAAGGAGCTAGATCCGGCGAGTAAGGGGGATGCGGCAGCACTTCAAATCCACAATCATGTATTTGTGCCATTGATTTCGCCGAAGTGTGAACGCGAGCGTTGTCTTGGTGAAACAATACTTTTTTCGACAGCATTCCAGGTCTCTTTATTTTAATTTCCTTTCGCAGACGACGTAAAAGAGCACAATAGTACTCTGAATTTATTGTTTTGCCCTTTTCGAGATAGTCTATCATGATAACCCCCCTGCAATCCCAGAAAACCGAGGCCATTACCTTATTAGCTGACAAAATGACCTTGGCTTTTTTGGGTGGTGGTGAACCTGGTCTTTTCCATTGCCTGGATTGTTCTTTCGATTCTGGTGTACTGTGGTGGACCCATGTCTCGTCCATAGTTATAAAACGATTGAGAAAATCTTCGGGGTCACGTTGAAACATGTCCAAACAATCTTGGGAAATTGTAACACGTACTCGTTTGTTCTCGACTGAAAGCAGTCTAGGCACCCACCTGGCTGACACCTTAGAAAATCCAAGAACATCGGTGATGATGTTCTGTGCCCGCTCATAAGAAATACCCATTGCTTCCGCTATCTCCACAATCTTCAATCGCCTATCCTTCATTATCGCATATAATATTTTATTGACATTTTCATCCGTAGTAGCCGTCAACGGCCGCCCACTCCTAGGCTCGTCTTGAACAGTCTCCCGGCCACGTTTGAAATCAGCTACCCATCTTTTTATGGTAGCATACGATGGAGCAGATTGCCCTAATGTTTTGTTAATATCTTCAAATATTTGTTTTGGTGTTAACCCCTTCTTTTGCAAATATTTTATGACAGAACGGTGCTCAATTTTATCCATTACTTGAAAAATCAGTGACCTTATGTAGCAGTTCCAGCATAAAATGCAAAATTGTGACAAGAAAAAAACAAAAGATAGTGCATAATGGCGATTAAATATGGCACTTTTACCTGCTAGTATTTATTTGTTTTTTTTTTATTATATACAACCTTAGGCTCAGAACTTTTCAATGCACCCTCGTAAGTTGTTCATGTTCACAATTTCTTGATAAGCGATTTCGACCTCAAAATAGCAGTAATTACGGTCCTAGCGCACTCTTGTTGTTCGGTGCAGCGATCGGGAGCAGGTTGATGAGTCACGCCCTCCGGGCCGCCGCCGATGATACTTAGAACATTGCTTATGTGTCGTAGGTCAGTTACGTGAATTTAAATAAATCGCTTTTGGTGTAATATGGCTTGTATCTTCAAAAGTCCTTGATGGATTTCCACGAAGTAAAAAGTTTTCGATTATGTACTTTCACTAGGTTCCATTGTTGTTATTTTAATCACTAGTAACTCACTATTTACCACTTTTTAGATAATTGTTTTGCGGAGCGGCACGAGCGTACGTGTTGTCGTTAGTATGGCGCGGCGTAAAAAAAAAAAAGTACATAGGAGCTAAAGCAGTAAAGAAACTAGGAACAAATGTCCGAAACAACGCACTCACACAGACGCACGCCCTCAGGATATTATACCTCCAGGAGATTTGTCTGAGATACCACCAGCAGTATATTTAATTTTCGTTTTTCATGACTAAAGTTACCGTAACTAGATACGATCGGCCTTATACTCGTAAGTAGCTGCACTAGTACTTTGTAACTTCAACGTTACGATTGTACTGCTGCACTAATCTGCCAAATGCGTTAAAGTGCCAAGCTACCAAAGTCTGCAGTTACTCTCGTACTTATAAGGCCGACTGTACACTTTTTTTTAAAACATCCCAAGAGCTGACCTTTATTGTCTTCGCGGTATGGGTCTTCACCGAAGATGGGGCGATCCGTGTCGAGGTCTAGCGAGCTGCCGGGCCCCGCGTCGGAATAAATGTCGCTCGGGCCTGCTCCGAACATCGTGGGAGCCTGTTTCAAGGCAGTTCTGAAAATAAAATTGAATTCATAAGACAGATTTTACATACATACATACATAATAAACTCACGCCTTTATTCCCAAAGTGGGGTAGGCAGAGCTACAGAATTACCAACAACTCTAAAAACATTTTGCACACTTAGGCTGAGATGTTTACCAGTGTATTAGTGACAGGTTGCAAGCCCATCGCCTAACAGTACAATACGCCTTTATTCCCTTAGCCGTCTCTTACGACATCCACGGGAAGATATGGAGTGGCACTATTCTAACCCGGCAACCACACGGGTAGGACAGATTTTATACCTACATTTAACAATTAATATATTTAACTGGACAAGTGAGTAGGATATACGTTAAGTACAGCAGAAATCCGGCTGCCACCTTCAGACTCCATCATGAGATCAGCTCTAAGACACCATAATATTTCAATGTTTTTGGATTTTCATATGTATTCGAAATTCGGTGTGTGTGTGGACTGAGGGACCACTAAATTTTTAATGGTTGTAAAAGTAAATGTTTTTCATTGTGTGGACACCCTACTAAACACTGCTAAGGAAATATTAAAAAGCAATTTCTCTTATATTATACGCTATCAATCTACGTTAAAAAAATATATATATGTAGTGAAACTTTTTTACTAAACCTCAGTACGACAAATCTTCCCATAATGTTTATATTTTAGGATATTTTAATTATTTTGTTAATTCATAGTGTGTGAACTGAGGGACCACAAACAAATATAAATTTGACGAAATTGATTAATAGTTGTGCATTTGCTTAACTTTTATAATCTTGCTTGCGATTTTTACTAATGTTTGCAAAGAAAAATGCATTTTTTTTTTGTACAAATGTACCGATTTTTTTGTTATTTTATGTGGTCCTTCAGGGACCAAAGAAGGAAGGCAGTTTAAGTGTATAATCATTGCCAAATTACGTTTCGGTCATTACGAATCCGTTTAAACATGTTTTTACTAAATCTGTAACATCAAAATAAGCCAGCATATTAAACACTTGCCCAGAAGTGGAAGGTTCAGTGTGTGAACTGAGGGACCACACCTTTGGCTGTATAACTTTTTAGTGAAATCTTTACAAATTCCAGGATTTTTTTACAAAGTAATTCGCAACTACTACTAAATTTTACACTAGTAAGTGTAAAATAAAAACCATTATAAATTTAGTGGTCCCTCAGTCCACACACACACGAAATTCGGACACACCTATAAAAAATATTTAATAAATTTAAAGCATTTCATGATTAAAAATAGTATTGATATTTAACATTATTTATTAAATAAAAGTAATCGCGCCTCCCTACTGCGAAAAAATGGCGGAGCTATTTGGAAAGATATTTTTTAAACGACTTCAAAAAAGGAGGAGTTTCTATGTTCCACTGTATGTATTTTTTAAATGTATGTACATCGATTTCTCCGTCTATAGTGGACCCATTTTGAAAATTCTTTTTTTGTTTCATAGGGTTCCAAGGGGACCACGTTGGATGTCACCGAATCGTCACCGAATCGGTATCTGATGAGGGGATACGTGAGGAATTGAGGGAACTCTTCAAATATAGGCACATATATTGCGACTTTAGTAGGTATTTTCAGTACCAAGTCCAGCATTTACATTCAGAAAGTATCATTTGGTGTAGCGGAACTGATGATGTAAACCAGAAATTACCACCAGGCCCACAAAACTTTACAAGCGTACAATTTGACAAATTTGTACGGATCTCCATACAAAAAGTTGACAAATTTGTTAAATTGTAGGCTTATAAAGTTTTGTGGGATAGGGGCCAGATGTCCTCAACGGTGCCTAATTCAAGGGAGGTGATAAGATATATTGATTAAGATACTTGAGCCACTATGACGAAGCACATTTAAATGGTTTCATATACTCGTATGTTTCTTTCCCGCGGCGTTATTTGCGGGTTGCTTGAAATGACTTATACTTTCTTTTTGAGATGTGAGACTACATAACAGCTTATTATGATCACTAAAAAGTATAAAATAAAATAAATGGTTTAAGGAATAAAAAACCGCCTTCAAAAACGCGTTTTTTATTTAATGGTAATTCAGTAAAACTGAAGTCAGCGTCCCAACAATTTTTTAACAAAAAGCTGACTTCAGTTTAACTGACCTATCGAGACACACGGCAGTGTGTACGGCCAAGTTCGAAGAAAAAGACGAGCCATATTGCAGTGTCAATATTTACACGAACCCATTCAACCCTTTTTTCCCAGTTTAGCCAGGATTACAGATTACTTTAAATTAAACAATGATCTCACACCTTAGTATTAAAAATTGTAACTGAATACTCGAATACACAACATATACATAGACAACATCGCTATCAATTTTAAAGACAATGTAAATTCTACTGTTTACCATCTCTACCTCTCCGATCATACAGCTGAGATGATCACAACACCATCAACACCAATAAAAATTGGTTCATGGAAAAACTAGATTTTTTTAATTAGCTGAGTCCGCCATTGCATGCAATCGATCAAAATGGATAACAAAAAGATTAAAAACATAATTTAAGAACAATAAAAGACAACTCCTTCATAATATGCACGATAATACTACGAAGGCAGCTTTGTGCTCTGCTATTCGCGTTAGTTTACGAAGGGCTAATACAAACCTATTAAGTTTATGCAGTAAACTTAAGAGGTTTGTCTTTGTAAGTATGTCTACATGCGCGTTCCAGTTGCCGCAGCAGTCATGCCCAAAAAGTTGGTATTTTTTACGTTTTTAATCGGTTGATCATGAAAAGTGATTATGGCATCGTTAGTTTTGCATTGTGGCGTCTAAAACTGCATTAGGTTCGGTTTGATTAAATTGAGTTTCAGATTGTTTTCTGTAGCGATGTGTCAGTGTCATGAAATACCTGACTTCCACTTCCAAAGAATTCGAGTTTTGCCGCAGACAGTCACTGAGCAGTCATCAGCAGAGAATCACTTTGTGATGACTGAGGTATGGGAAGTCGTTTATGGTGCTAAGATAAGAAACAGTAATGGACCCAGTATGGTCCCCTGTGGTACTCCATGCTTTATTTTAAATATCCTTTTCAGGTCGATACTTTATCATTGATTTTGTGTCCGCATAGTACTGAGAAAGCTCCGTCTATTTCTCAAGTGTAATTCGAGCCCTTACCAGTATATCGTGAGAAACCATATCGAATGCCTTAGACATATCTACGAAAATCGTGGCGACAGGTGTCTTCTTATCTCTGCAGGTCGTAGTAGACCTGTCTTTTCTAAAGTCAATTTAATTGTAAGTCAAAATATTGAAACTTCAAAAAACTTCAGTAATCAAATTGAAAACTTCAGTAATCTTCAGTAAATCTTCTTCGTTTCTATAATATTTTTTCATAAATCTTGGATGAAATAAGAAATTATAAGTCGATAGATTTCTGAATTTTGAGTCTCCCTTTCCGAAAGTCGGTTTTATATTAGTTATTAATTTTATTCAGCTGGAAATACTCCATCTGTCATTGAAATATTAATTAAGTGAGTCAGTAGGAGAACAATACATTTACCATTTTCTTTTAAAATTAAAGTGGAGAGATTGTCATAGATTTGCAGTTTCTTAGTACCATGATGATTTTGTCGACTTCGTAAGGATCCGTGGGACTCAAGTAAATAGTTGGGAAGCTGTCGTTTCCCAAGTCGTTGGTTATTCTTGATTGAATTGGATGAATTAAGCCATGGAGATTAATAAATTGCTTGTAAATGCATTAGAAATGCTTTGTGGGTTTCGTGTCGTGTTCGTGTTGCCCCCAAATCAAAGGTTTTCTGAGTACATAACAGCATATTAGTCTTTGCCAGTGTTCTCATTAATAATTGACTATATTGCCTTCGTCATATTAAGGGCGTTACTTATTGTAACTTTATCATTATCTATATAGCTTTTCTTACACCCAGCAATGGTTGCGGGTGAATTGGTTCTGTTGTGACGCGAGTTAACATGTGTTGTGACGTGAGATCACGTCGCTGTTATTCAGCCAGCGCCTCAATAAAAAGGGGGGGAGAGGCGGGAGAACCGCTAAAATACATGCAAATAAAAATTTGTACTAGCTACATTTAATAACAAAAATACTCTTACAAACACATTTAAATATCTTACCCCGTCCTTCCATCTCTTCTTTCTCGGAGGAGTTGTCCAATGTAGCTTCCTGGTAGAGCCATTAGTTTCTCAGCACACGCCTGCTGATAGGAGAGTTTTCCCACGAAATAGCCCACCAACACAGCAAAAGACATTTTCGGCAAGGCTCCAAATCGGGGATTTGGTTTAAAGTAACCTGTAACAGCAATATCTTATTTTCAAAGTGTGTGATGAACAAAATGAGATGTCTCTTTAGCAGTAGGACTTGATTTCAAATGCAGCTTGCACCGTAATTTTTTAGAGTATTTCTCCGTTGCTTTGCTTTGTTATCCGTCTGTCTGTCAACGCCATTTTTCTCTTAAAGCTATCAGACTGAAATTTGGAATAAGTATTATTTAGTGGTCCACACAAAGCCATTATTGGCAATTTAAAATATTTTATTTGCATCATCGGACCGAAGGCATCGTAAAAACTTTTATCACCGAAAAGAAATATGGTTAACCTATCATGAGAGAAATCATTTGGAAGCCATGTAGGATAATCACTTTTTTCAAGATTCTAGATAGATGGAATTATGCAGCTGTCTGGCAGTTGAAATGCAGATCGTCTACCATGACACTTAAAGGGGGACACGATTTTAAGGACTCATTGAGCTCATATCTCTCTAAATGTTAATAAAAATAAAATCTCAAACATTACCTCGATGTTACTAAAAAGACCTTTCTGTCGATCCCTGTGATTTTTTACATCGTAAAAACTATTTTTGTGATTTTACTAAATGATATTTAGCTGTTTACAAATTCTCTATGTAGAATGGCTGTGATAAACAGACAGACAGACAGACAAACGGAAAAGACCTCTAAAATATATCTTAAAAAAGGTCGTGCTAACAACTCACTTGGCCGATGTTTATAATTTGTTTTTCTTTAGGGTTTGCACTACATGTACACCACATTTACGCTTAGTATAACCGTTCTGACGATACAATAATAACCAAAAAACATTTCTTGTATGGGGACCTTTAAATATTTTTTAGGAAATCCGTCGTTATAAACATTCTGTGAAAAAAATCGATCGAATCGGCAATCCATTGCGGTTCAAAAGATACCAGTCCTTGAAATTAGGATAGACAGCGAAGGTTTAACAATAGGGTCCCTTTCGGCACCCTTCGGGTACGAAGCCGTAAAAATTTAAGTATGTCTAAAAATGACTAAGATGTGAAAACAAGCAAACAATAAAAAAAATGGTTATAGCCAGAGAAAATACTCGCAATATTATGGAGACTCCAAAGATTTTAATTAAACAAATTAATTTAAGTACATTAATTGATTATCTACCCTAAAAATATTTTCGATCCTTTGCAAGGCAGTAATATATAAATAATACAAATAAGTTTGTTATTGTGTACATTTATCAAAGCAAATATTAATTATGCATTATGAGGTGAAAAGCTTCTTTCGCAATCCACGGATGTTAACGGAGCAAACTTAAGTAAATTAATTTATCGACATCCATATCGCAAAACCCCTCTAACGCGTTCAGAAACTGTCAGGTTAGAACTAGCACTATGTCTAATAGTAATGTATTTTATCTGTAGTTATGATTTAAGAAGTTAATTTTTTTGCCAAATGCGTCTATTCTCGTTCATGTTTTGTAACTTTGAGGAATTAACACTGCGAAATACCGCGGTTGACCGCCATTCATCCTTTGAACGCTAATAACCAGGGGTCGGATTTTTCATCGCATGGTGAGATGAAAGAAAACTGTGGAGTCGATATTAAAGCTAAATTTTAATTCATATTCATACTCATTCATTTAATTAAGAACGAAATTAAATTATAAATAAAATAAGTCATATGAGTAAAAATAAATTATATCGTAAATAAAAATAAAATAAAATATTACTTTTATAATATGCTCCTAGTTTCCAATATCCATAAAACTTGTAGATATAGGAATGAGTGCCTCAAAATCTTGACAAGGTATGGCATGTGCATTGTCCATTTCAAAATCACAATTGTAAAACGAGTAAATAATGGTAACTTTTTCCATATTTTCTGGGCTAAAACTGGTTCTATATTGGTTGAAAATCCACTTGTGACTTGAAAAAGGTCGTACTACACAAATAATTTAAATAATAATAATAATTTTAATTACATTCAGTAACATTAATTTTCGATTAACATTTTCGATCTGTCAACCTGCACAAGGGACAAAAGTATTACGGGACTAAGAAAATTGGTGAGTATGAGTATGAATATGAATTAAAATTTAGCTTTAATATCGACTCCACAGTTTTCTTTCATCTCAACATGCGATGAAAAATCCGACCCCTGCTAATAACCACTAAAGTGGTCGTGTACTGTCGTCCCTACGACACCGTCGACCCAAATAGTGGTCACAGATACAGTGCAAAATAGACCAGAGTATATTTAATTAAGTACTTAGATTGTGCAATTTTTACGACGCGACTGCTAAAAAATCGGCTAAAGTTCAATTTTGTCTATATTTATTTAGATTTGTGTTTTATTGTAATATAAGTGATAGTTCTGATTGACGTGCATGGTAATCGTAACCCACAGTTCCTAAACCGGTCGTAGAGGACTTGCAATATTGGTATAGATAAAGTATTGTACCTTCACGACTGCGTAATTGGCATTACGCCACCGTTACAAAAACTACTAATTAATGGCCACTCTACACGTCTTTGTATTATTTCTTTATTACTGTCCTGGGCCCTATTTCACGAAAGGTACTAGTCTAGTAATACCCGTCCATGGACTAATATTTTGTACAAGTTCACAATTGTGGGTTTCAACAAGCTACAATTGTAAGTTACTAGTTAATTCTTTGTAAAATTGTAAATACTAGGATTACTAGTGTACGTTTCTCGAATCTACAAATATACGGCTTTACTAGTTAGTAGTAACTAGTTAATATGTACAAGTCTTGGTAAATCACGTTTCATTACTTTTTTTACAAGACTTGTGGCTAGTAGCGGTGCACAGACTAAAAATACTAGTTACCGAATGGCTGTTTACGCTATTATCAAGGCTGAATTAGGTACCTAAATTTTTTATTCAAAGAATCAGTCAAGTGAGAGTCGAGCACACATTATTTTGAGATGCCGGATCTAATTAGGTTAATTAATTATTGTTCAGTATCGTATTAATTATTAAGCGTGTAAAAACTTGTTGCGATTTTAATGGTAATCGACACAAGACTTGGCAGTATGTCTTAAACCCTTTGCCTATGTTTGATTGAATTCGAAAGAAGTCGTCAGGCCCCTAAACTGATTTCTTGGAAGAAATACTCGACGCCGACGGATAATAACGATTTCTTCATCGCTGCTGTCGGAATCAGTCCACATTGCTTTAAAAACTTCACAATACACTTAAAATCGACAAGACACAACAATTTTCACAATAAAATCGATATTTTTGACAAGAGTAAATTCAACTTGTATTTTTTACAAAGCTTCCGACCTTGGTAGGTTTAGGCTTGTAATTAACAAGTGTATTTATTATTTTTAACTTTCGTGAAACAAAAAGCAGTTTACCATGGTGAAATTAGCCAGTATTTACTAGTTGGTGACTATAGTAACTAGTAGATTAATATTGTAATTTGTAAAACGTAATCTTAACGTAATCGTAAGCTAGTTTAAAGTAATAGTCCATAGAATAGTAATACCTACTAGTCTGATAGCTTTTGAGAAACAGGATTTCACAAGTCTAAATTTCACAAGTCTAATAAGAGGTAATAGTGAAACAGGATTTACTAGAACTTGTAATTGTAACACTGGTGACTGGTAACAAGTAAATCCGTAGACTTGTAGATTCGTGAAATAGGGCCCTGCAAAGAATCAAGATTAAAGTTCAGGTAAAAAATCAATTAAGGTAATTAATTTGATTAATCAAAATCTTGGAGTCAAGTCCATATTATTGTGAGTAATGACGCCCATTTGTCCGATCTCTGGTTATATCACACGGTACATTTAGGGTTCCGTACTCAAAGGGTAAAAATGGAGGTCCCGTCCTATTAATAAGACTCCACTGTCCGTCAGTCTGTCTGTCACCATGCTATATATCATGCTCATGAACCGTGATAGCTAGACAGTTGAAGTTTTCACAGATGATGTATTTCTGTTGCCTCTATAACAAAAAACACTAAAAACCGAATAAAACAAATATTTAAGTGTGGCACAAACTAGTTCTTTTTGCCGGTTTTTGCTAAAAAACGTTATAATATAGTATCTAATGTTTTATAGTAGATGGAACCATTCGTGCGCGAGTCCGACTCGCACTTGGCCGGTTTTTTTGGTTCATTTCACAAATTGCAGGCGTGTTTTTTAACCCTTTGAACGCCTTTAACTTCATACAAACGTCGTCCTCACACGCCAATGACAGCTGAAAACCACAGCTAATGTCAACCTTACGTCACAAATACTCTGGTCTATTTTGCACTGTATCTGTGACCACTATATGGGTCGATGGCGTCGTAGGCACGACAGTACACGACCACTTTAGTGGTTCTTAGCGTTCAAAGGGTTAATATGACTTAGTGATAGTTTAACCCACAAGTCTAACGAGTCTCATACATACTAGAGAGAAAAGAATCTCGAGATTAAGAAGATTTAGTTTTTGCTAAAAATAATGGCACTTTAATTGAGGACTGTTAATAAATCTTGAATCTAGTGTTTTGGTATCTCTAACTATAGTTTAACACAAACAGTTAACAACAAAATTAAGGGTAGAAAAGGTGGGGTAGTTTGCCACTTCGTATTTTATTACCCGACTACGGCGAAGCAAAAATAGGGGTTGTGATTATGACCGGTATGTTTCTATGTATGATAGATCCTCTGTTTCCTCATAACTCCCAAAATTATCTACTTAGGTATCGTAAATTTGACAAATGAGGATCGTTGGAAGCGTCTTGATTATCCGCTGGTTACAGGCTAGATGACGTCAAATTAATATAATTATCAAATGGCGCCCATCGTTTTAAAAATAATCTGCTGGCCAAGTTTCATAACGATTTTTTTGTTTTTAGGCATATTAGTGAAAAAAAAACTCGAAAAAATCTTGTAATAATATAGTTTTCCGTCTCGCATATTTAAATTTGGACCGAGAATTGTTGTTTTAATACCTATTGATAAATAACCAGTGTTTCATCTTTTTATTAAATCAGAAGAATAAAATAGATTTGAATAAATACTTGTTTTTAAATAAATAGATTTGAATAAATACTTGTTCTTAAATAATTTTTTGATGTTGCATTTATAAGCCATTTTGAAAAAAAAGAATACATGATAACTCAAAAATGGTTCACTTTATAATAATGCAATGGGTTAAAATTATCGCAAATAATCACCACTATCACCTCCTAACGGGAATACGTCGAATTAGCTAGCATTATGACCAATACATAGGATATACTCATTAGCTAATAACTGCAGGGCTGCTGCTGCATTTTTTGTTCCCTTACACGGCATAGCCTTTATTGCTCCTGCTGTCATCAAAGTTTGCCACCAAAAGAATGCAACATCAAATTACATTAGCAAACAATGAAACACAAAGAATGTGAGGAACAGAAAGAAACACATTTTAATTTTTTACATAGACTTGACCAATTTCAGTTACAATCGAATGTTGATAGACTATCTGTCACTACGTATTTTAAAACATCCTGTGTGTTTATGTTTTGTCAAAATGACAAAACCGGCATGATTTGTACGCTCCCTGGTCAAGACTGAAAAGTCATATTTGTAGGCAACTGTATTGGAAAAGCGCAAGCGTCCCTAATTATGTGACCACCACTGTCTATACCTACATAGATGCATGTACCTCGTGTGTTCATAAGTTTTGAGATGAACTTTTACTTTAAAATATGAATCATAATAATATTGGCAGCTGTCTAATTCTTTTTTCAATTTTGAATTTGGAATGCTTGTGTTCTATTTGTATGTTTTTATTATTTATTTCAATTAAATTTCTTGTGATGGCGGGTGCAAAAGAATTACGTGCGACTGTAATTTTACTTCATATGGCGGGAAAAACACCAATGGAGATTTTCCGTGTCTTAAAATCTTTTGGAATTAGCCGCAACTTTATAGATTACACCATAAAACGTTAGAAGGAGACTGAATCTCTGAAAGATCGTCAAAGGAGTGGTCGCCCGCGGTCGGTAAGGAAGATTGCGAACATCAAAATAATCCATTTGTTAGTCCTTTACCTCAAAAGCATAAATTCCTTGTAGCGATTCACCGAATCGCATTTCACCTCGAACGTACATTTAATTATCGCGTTGTGTCTCGATCGTTTACTTTTTTAGTCGCTATAAGTTTTAGTCGCATTTCATCTCGAACGTACATTTAACTATCGCGTTGTGTCTAAATCGTTTTTTTTTTTAGACGATATTAGTTTTTGTCGCATTTTACCTCGATCGTGTAATAAATTTTCGTTTTTTGTCCTAATCGTCTATTTCAGTATTAGACAATATCTTTAGTACCAATGTACCTTTTTCGCTTACAATTTTAATAGCAGATATCAATGTGAACATTTTATGTCACAGTAGGTACTTCAATAAATAAATTAGGTAATAAATTAAATAAAATATAAATAAATTATATAAATTAGGTTAGCTATTAGGTAATAAATTTCATTTCATTTAATTTCATTTCAATGTCGCAATAACAGAGTATTTATCTATTATTTATTAGTCACAAAGATAATATTTCAATGTGTTTGATAGCACTTAAGACATGAAACTACAGGTACAAAACACGTTTTAAAAAAAATGTTACAGAATTTGAATGCGAACTTCAATTAACGCGTCAAATTAAATAGAGTCCCAAACAAACATCGATCGCGACGAAATGCGTCTAGGGTAAAAACCTACACGAAAAATTAAATGCTACAAATTAATTATACTAATGTAAAAAGCCAAGCGAAAAATTGCTTCGAGTAAAAGATTCTATTGAAATTTTGTTCATTCGAGGTGAAATGCGATTTGGTGAATCGCTACAAGGAATTTATGCTTTTGAGGTAAAGGACTAACAAATGAAATAATCAGAGACCGACTTCGCAGAAATTCATGCCGCACCCAGAAAAAAAATCGCTCTGCAGACTAACATTTTGCATGTTCGCATGTCACGGTAAACAAAATACTGAAATAGAATCTCAAGGCTTACAATAATAGGAAATTTCACTTCCTTAATGATCGCCTTGGTAAATTACGACGCAAATTTTGTTCGATGCTGCTTAAGAGACAAGCTGCGAAAAAAATACTCTTCACCAATGAAAAAATCTTCCCGTTCGAAGAAAAGTTCAACCGACAAAACAATAAAGTTTATGCCAAAAGCATCAAAAATGTTCCAGCTCCAGCACGCATTCAGTTCCAGTTCATGTTCCAAGCCAGTGTGATGGTCTGGTGGGGCATTTCGTTTAAAATAATCTTTTACAAACATTTTAATTTGTCTCAAAACTTATGAACACACGAGGTATATCCCGAACGACTGCACCATATATTTTTGTGTTGTTTGTTATATTCAGGACAAGGTGTGAATGAGTTTTATTTTCTTAAATTTACTAGTAAAGGCGGAAAATTGCAGCAGTGGCCAAACTGCTGGTGGGGAGCTACTTTTAAATAAAGTCTTATAGCTTTTATTAAGGTTATTAGCTTTATAATTCCCTCTCACTCACTTGCATGCTCTGGTGCGAGTGTAAGCAACTTTACACAAACCCCAAAATCTTTTC
Organism: Acleris laterana; assembly: GCA_963966035.1. Classification (NCBI taxonomy): domain Eukaryota; kingdom Metazoa; phylum Arthropoda; class Insecta; order Lepidoptera; family Tortricidae; genus Acleris; species Acleris laterana. Next base: position 40,168,327 of record OZ014438.1, read on the forward strand.
AATACCTCTGGCACTGTATTATTAGAATAGAAGAAGAATAGAATATAAATTGATTTGACAGCAAAAAAATAAAATAAACAACACACTTAGAAACATAATGCACGAGTTATGGTGCCAAAAAGGTTCCAACTCAGCATAATGCTGTACTCAGGGGACCGCAGCGCTGGTTTTCAGTTGGCACCTTTTGTTGAACCATCCGTGTATTACGTGTTGGCATGTCAAATTGTGCAATCATAAGCATATAAAATGCTCAATAGGACATTATATGATCCACCAAATACACACCTTTCTGAAGAGCAACATATGCTCCCACACCAAAAGTTGTGCCAAGAGGCAGCGAGCGTTGATAGAAGCTCTCCCGGTTACATTCTCCCATAACTCGTAGCTCATCAGCAGAAAACTTGTATGGGCCCTAAAATATCACTTCTATATTATATCATAGACTTGAAAATATAATAGTTAATAATGAGGATACCTAGTTTATATCCTTACATAGTATAAAATGAAGTCGCTTCCACTGTCTGTTAGCTTAGATCTTTTATAGTTTTCAGCAATAGATAAGAGTGATTCAAGAGGAAGGATTTTATGTGTAATAAATTCGGCTTTATGTAGGGGTGTTACAGAAAACTCACATAACCCGAAGCAAAGCGAGGGCGGGTCCCTAGTATTTAATAAGATAATATTATTCGAATAATACCTACATAATATATCACACAACCTTACCTGAAGAGGCCTACCCTCCGCGCCTGGTGGAAATTGCCCTGGCTCCGCCGGTATCACCGGCTGGTGTGGAGCCTCTGGCGGGTAGCCAAATACGCTTTGATCAGTCATCTTATTACAACATTACTACTTTAACCTATTTCTGTAATGATTCCAACGAGTACACCGGTTTTAGCACTTGCTGTGACTTGCTTGTCCACAGATAAGCAGGATACCTACCCTTATAATCTGTGGGTAGGGTATGAGCGAAATAATATTACATCTACTAATTTTATTTTATACACTATAATAATTATTATAGGCACATCTTATTATGAAAGAGGATATTATAATGGAATCATAGTCTTAGAGCAGTCATAGATGATTGACAGAGCAGTTTTTTTTAATAAGGGACTATAGTTTAAAAGCATACTGCCTTTGGAATAAATGGCCTCAACAAATTAAAAAAGGATTGTCATTACTATAATAGGCCAGTCTGTAAGGGCTTTATATTCTAAGGCCCGTATTAATAAACTCATCTTGGCTGAGATGCGCGTCACAAGATACGTCAAAGTACCTAAACGTCAAATCTTAGAACACTGTCATTTTTGACACATCTCAAGACGAGTTAGACGAGCATTAGAGTTGAGATGACTTGACAGAAGCGCGTGGAGCTAACCCCATGTTGCTGTTTAGTCCATTAGAGAAATTACTCTTTTACCGAACAATCGTCTTCGCGTGTGCGTGTCTATAAATAACTCGACATTGGCGCGAAATACACCTTAACAGGAGTGAAAGCCATTAATTAAAATTACACACACACACACACACACACGCACGCACGCACGCACGCACGCACGCACGCACGCACGCACGCACGCACGCACGCACGCACGCACGCACGCACGCACGCACGCACGCACGCACGCACGCACGCACGCACGCACGCACGCACGCACGCACGCACGCACGCACGCACGCACGCACGCACGCACGCACGCACGCACGCACGCACGCACGCACGCACGCACGCAAGCACGCACGCACGCACGCACGCACGCACGCAAGCACGCACGCACGCACGCACGCACGCACGCACGCACGCAGGCACGCACGCACGCACGCACGCACGCACGCACGCACGCACGCACGCACGCACGCACGCACGCACGCGCACACGCACACGCACACGCACACGCACACGCACACGCACACGCACACGCACACGCACACGCACACGCACACGCACACGCACACGCACACGCACACGCACACACACACACACACACACACACACACCTTTAGGCTCACGACACTGTATCAGTGATACCTACTTTGTTCGTTTCATATTTTTTAGTTGTATATTTTTCTAGTTTTTAAGTTAAGTATAGATAAAGTAGTTACTTAGCTATACTAACAAACAACAACTGTTTGTTATGGAGGAGTGGGGACTTCCTGCCACAGGTATTTCTTACCTACTAGGAAGACCCCCTGTTGTCATTTTTGTAATTCGCATTTATGAAATAAATTATTTTCATTTTCATTTTCATTTTCAATTAGAGTTGAGATTAGGTTTTTAATACGGGCCTAAGAGCCTCTGACGGTATATCTGTGCCTCCTGTGACAAGTGATACAACTTGAGTTGTAGCAGTTAACGTGTTCTTTCATGAAACAACTTAAAAAAAAATAACACATCGTTTGCTCCAACTCCCGTGTTCCTTGGCCTTCTAGTTTCCAAGATACTTTCGTGTAAAATGATACAATTGACCCTTTTTTCCCATTTTCCGTGTTTAATGATATTTCTCTAGTTAAAACACTTCAAAAAACCATAACTACTTGTAATTTTTTTTCGTGCCTCATGATATATCTAAAAATGTATTATTAATAACGGTTTTTATGCCTTTAAAAATGTCTGTGTCTTTTGAAATAACTCGAGTTATATCATTTATCACCAGAGTTTTGCGTATTTTGAAAGATACAACTTGAGTTAGATCAAAAATTAAACCTATATTTGCTTCACTTGGTATGTGTTAATTGATACAACTCGATTTAAGTATATCAAATGTCTTCAAATATTTCCTAATCTTTGCAAATGTATAAGTCAGTTGTATCAAAAATGTGAGAATATTACGACCATTTAGAACCTATAAAGTTTGGTGCACAGTGATACAATAACTATAAAATAATAAAATAAGCATACGGGGACAATCTCACACCAACTGACCTAGTCCCAAACTAAGCTTTAGGCTTATACTTTGGGTACTAGACAACGATATATATTAAATACTTAAATAGAGAAATATATCTTAAATATATATCTAAACAAATTTATTGATACTTACCATAGAACCAAATCACACAAATATGTTCCCTTACCGGGATTTGAACCCAGGACCGTTAGCTTCGTAGGCAGGGTCACTACCAACTAGGCCAGCGCGTCGTCAAGACCGACCGACTGTTTGTTACCTACTCTGATGCTAAATATACCTAGCATAATATATAATAATGATATATATTAAGTAACCCGATTAGAGGAGGCTGCCACAAGCCTAGAAAATGGAAATATTTTCTGAAAGTGTGGAGCTCGCCAAGACGTGTGGCCGACGGGGCGGGTATCGGGCTAAATACCTCCAATGAAAATCATGAATAGTACAACCTTACCACGGCCCCCAGTCCCCAGCAGCCCCGCTATCCCGAGCTACGGCAGCGGTTGCGGTAACGGCGGGGCAGGGGGTGCGAAGAATCCCTGGGTACGGTACGATACGGCTGCCAAACCAAATTGACCCTGGCGACATACAATACGAGAACTCTAAGAGATGAAGCAAGATTAGAGGAGTTACAGAAAGAACTAGGACTGAGTGAAACCAGACGAAAGGGAGAAGGTACCATGAGACTTCGGTCAGGTGATTTGTTTTACTACAGAGGTGAGGAAGACTCTTCGTATGGCGGTGTGGGCTTTATAATAAGACGCAACCTTGTGGAGCACGTAACTGAACTTTGCAGCATATCATCTCGCGTGGCCTATTCTGTCATACAAATTAACAAGAAGTATTCTCTTAAAATCATCCAGGTGTACGCACCAACTAGCTCACATAGTGACGAAGACGTAGAGGCGTTCTTTGAAGACATATCCAAAGCGATGAGAAAAGGACGCTCCCATTACGTTATAATCATGGGTGATTTCAATGCTAGGATTGGTACAAGACGGGAGTCGGAAGCCTGCATGGGTCCTCACGGAGTAGGCAATCGGAACACCCGTGGAGAAACACTGCTAAACTATCTTGCAGCAAACAACCTATTTGCCATGAATTCGTACTTCCAGAAGAAGCCCAAAAGAAAATGGACTTGGGTAAGCCCGGGAGGAAATACGAAAAATGAGATAGATTTCATTATCTCCAATAACAGGCACATTTTCACTGACGTCACAGTGCTCAATCGTTTCCAAACAGGTAGTGACCACAGACTTGTCCGAGGAACGATCATGTTGAACACGAAGTTGGAAAGAGCCAAACTCGTACGGAAAAAGCTTGGAAAGCTGTATATCCCGGAGGGCTCCAACGAAAGGTTTGAGAAATCTCTTGAAGGATCCTTGGAAAGAACAGCGATTGAACATTGCGAGGATGACCTCCAAGCGAAATACAGCCGATTTACAAAGATCTTGACTGATACAGCAAAGAAGCATTTCGTAAGAGTAACAAAATCTTCATCATGGTTTCCAGAAAACGTGAAGAACATGATGCAAGAACGACGTAAGATAGCGGCCAATGACTTCAACAGCGATGCACACCGTGAGCTCAATAGGAAAATTCACAAGACTCTCAGGCGTGAAATCCGTAAAAAGAACACTCTTGAAATCCAAGAGCTCATAGAGAAAAATCGGGGTTTCAAAGTGTTCCAGCGAAACAGTGGAGGAAACGACTTAAACACCCTGAAGGATACCAGTGGTAACCCGACAAGTAACATCAAGGAGATCAAGGAAATCACGGAAAAATTCTACAGTGATCTATACTCATCCACCACACCACAGCTTACTCCCGTTGTTCCAAGTGACAAACGTGCTCCTATCAAGCGACACTACACGGAAGATATCCCTGAAATTAGTACGTATGAGGTGAAGCAAGCACTAAAACAAACCAAGAAGTTCAAGGCTCCGGGAGAGGATGGCATTACTGTGGAACTACTAAAAGCTGGAGGCAGGGCTATAGTAAAAGAGTTAAGTCTGCTGTTCAACGAGGTTATGTTCACGGGAACAGTACCTAAAGACTGGACAAACAGCATTGTTGTGCTCTTCCATAAAAAAGGTGATAAGGCCCTACTTAAAAACTACCGCCCGATCTCACTTCTAAGCCAGGTGTATAAAGTGTTCTCCAGAATCCTGACTACACGCTTGACACAAAGATTGGACGAACATCAACCCAGGGAGCAGGCGGGATTTAGAAAGGGCTTTGGAACTATCGATCACATCTTCACACTTCGGCAGTTCATCCAAAAGTCCGAAGAATACAACAGGCCTCTCTATCTAGCTTTCATCGATTATGAAAAAGCTTTCGACACCATAGAACACTGGGCGGTCACCGAATCGCTACATCGATGTCACATAGACTACCGATATATACAGATCCTGAAGAGCTTGTACAGGTCGGCGTCATTGACAGTACAGCTGAAAGAGCCGACAGATCCCATACCAGTCCAAAGAGGAGTCCGACAAGGAGACGTTATATCCCCTAACTAAGCTATTCACCAACGCTATGGAGGATAATTCAAAACATTGGACTGGAGTGGCAAGGGTATCAATGTGGACGGCGTGTACCTGAATCACCTGCGATACGCTGATGATATAGTTATAATTGCTGAATCTGCCGAAGACCTACAACACATGCTGGAGCAACTGTATCACGCGTCCCTTCGAACCGGTCTCAAGATGAATATGGATAAAACAAAGGTTATGGCGAAAGCCGATCTCACCCTGACCCCCATTTCATTGGACGGACAACCCCTAGAGCAGGTGCAGGAGTACACGTACCTAGGGCAGGTGATAAAGCTCGGTCGGGACTCGATGGTGGCAGAGATAAAGCGAAGGATACAGTTGGGCTGGGCAGCTTTCGGGAAGTTGAAAGGCGTGTTGAAGTCCGAAATTCCCCAATCGCTCAAAACGAAAGTGTTTAACCAGTGCGTGTTACCGGCTATGACGTACGCATGTGAGACATGGACATTGACTGCTGGGATGATCCACAAGCTCAAGGTGACACAGCGTAACATGGAGCGCGCTATGCTCGGCATAACGCTATGCGACCGAGTCCGGAACGAGGCCATCAGACAACGCACGCAAGCGGTCGACGTGGGCCACCGAGTCGCCAAGTTAAAGTGGGCTTGGGCCGGGCACGTGTGCCGACGACACGACGAGCGTTGGAGCAAGCGCGTGCTAGAGTGGAGACCCCGGCTTGGCAGGAGAAGTGTGGGCAGACCACCTGCCCGTTGGTCCGATGACATCAGGGAGACGGCAGGCCCAGTCTGGACAAGGGAAACGGGGAACCGTTCTGGTTGGAGGAAAATTGGAGAGGCGTATGCCCAACGGTGGGCGAATACACGCTGATGATGATGACCATAGAACCACCACCACCATACCACCACCATACTTACCATAGAATAAAAAAGTGTATAATATGTAAATCGTAAGGTCTACTAATATTACTTTGTTGTACTCGTAACAGAGTGTTGTAAAGGTTAAGAATAAAATAGTTTATCTTTAATAGTTATGCAAAAAGAGACCAATAAATATCCGGTTTCGAGATACCTATAGCCGTTGTTAGGTAAAAATAATAATTTATTACTTTCTAGTATGTTTTCTTAAACATCATCATCATCATCATTAAATTTAAGAGCTAGGCTCTTGTCGGTGAAGTAATTGCCACTTTTCTCTACTCTGTGCTAGCTTTTTCACCTCCTGATACGACACGACATTGGCCTTCTGTCTTATTTGGTTGAAGTAAGTAAGCCTAGGTCTTAAACATAAATAACCCAAATTGATAGAACATAAGTAGTATGATGTACAGCTACTTTATTAAGCACATTTTATACAAATTAACTGGAGTATTCGTAGGTTTTAAAAAAAAACAATGTAGTAGGACGTTTTCTATTCAACTAATATTTGCTATATTGCTGTCGATCGTAATTCAATGAAAGCTACAATTTTTATGCTGATTTATGCTGATTACAATATTGCATTCTTTTGGTTTTTGGAGTACCTATTCGTAGGCTATAGAACTATACAGGGTGTATACGGAGGGGTGGATCAAACGAAGGTCAAAGGTAGGGGACCTCAAGGGGCATCTGAATCACCCCCATGTATGTTCAGCAATTGTTAGTAGTTTCGGAGATATTGATCATTTTAATCGGATTTTTTGTCACTTTTCCTTATGTCCGTGATACGAAAAACCCCTAAATTCATGTATTTATACTTTTATTTTCCAGTGTTTTCTTACATGATTAGAATCACTGTGAAATAAGGAAGTTTTTAAAGCTAAATGCCATTTTTTGTTCATTACAACTTTTTGAGTAATCGCACAGAGTTACTTTCTCCATACTAAGGAAACCCCGCGTTTGATTTTCACCAAGTATGGAAAAACAAACTTTGTGTGTTTAAACTCAAAAAGTTGTAATGAAAAAAAATATGTTATGTAGCTTTAGAAACTTCCTTATTTCACAGTGATTCTAATCATGCAAGAAAACACTGAAAAAAAAGGTATAAATACATGAATTTAGGGGTTTTTCGTATCACGGACATAAGGAAAAGTGACAAAAAATCCGATTAAAATGATCAATATCTCCGAAACTAATAACAATTGCTGAACATACATGGGGGTGATTCAGATGCCCCTTGAGGTCCCCTACCTTTGACCTTCGTTTGATCCACCCCTCCGTATACACCCTGTATATGATATCCTGCTTTCGATCGTAATTCAATGAAAGCGACCATTTTTTTAGCTGACTTATGCTGATTACAAAATCGCATTCTTGTTTTTTGGAATATTCATAGGTTTTTTAAAAAAACAATTGGACGTTTTATATAGAACTAATATTTGCTATTCTGCTTTCGATCGTAATTTTAATGAAAGCGACCATTTCTTTAACTGACTTAATTGATTACAATATTGCATTCTTGTATTTTTATAACGAGAGCTATATGCTATTACTCTAGTTGTCTCATGCTCATTATAAATACAAGATTGTAGTATTTATTTAGAAAGAGCTATATGCTGGTTGTAATAAGTAAAACACTCATTTAAATTCTTTTTATTTTATCAAAGGTTATAAAAACATCACTGCGAAAACTACCAAACATGAGGTAGAACGAAAAACAAAAATTACTCAAAGCTACTATCTGCCTAGTCGTTGTAAGTAGATTAGGTACTTACATAAATGTGCTCACTTGATTTATAAGTACATTTGTTTGTACTCCGACATTTCCGACTAATCGACTAATAGTAGATTGGCTGTGTTCTGCAGATTAAAAATATCTTCTTTTAACGGACAAAATAGACTAAATCAAGTAGGTACTTTGGCGGCTTTCGACATTATAGAACCCACATATCGTAATTGGCGGATTTATACATAATGGTATAAATTCAATGAATTGACGTGGTAAAATAAGACTTTCAACATAACTAAGGTTAAAAATTCTAATTTACTAACTCATTTTCCGAAAAAAATAGTCTGGTCTCTTTCTACAACTATGGTCATAGTCTACGTCATCGAGGGTGGGAGCTAGGGTTGCCAGACATACTATAATATATAGTATTATACTTTATTTTGCCTCTGTATACTTTATTATATACGAAACACATAAAGTATGCTAAAATACTATATTTTAAACTGAAATTCAAAGATCACAAGTTGACGTTAAAATTCGGGTTTACGTAAACATTCCCGAACGTACATAAAAAAGTGAAAAAAAACATTAAAAATACTTACTTAATTTTTTCAGTGTATACTTTATTTTTAAAGCCTTCAAACCGCCAAATAATATATATCTCAGAAAAAAATCTGGCAACCCTAGTGGGAGCGCACGCTCGCTGTGTCGCCATGAACCGACGCGTAAGTACTTATGATTTCTATTGTAGGTAACTTAATGTTAATATCCTTTTATGGTTGCGATATATTATGATCTACATGTGTGCCGCTAACTAGTTATTTGTGTAAAATATTATGACAGAAGATAAAAACGGTAAAAATCTCTCGACGGAGAGAAATTGGTATTTACCAACCAACGTGTTTTATTTTGTGAAGTGGCAGGTTAGTAAATGCTACTGTTCTGTGGTGACTTAAATTATTGTATCAAATTCAGTACCGTAAAACCTTACAACTTTGCCCTTTGAACATAACTTTGCCCTAGTCGTCACTTTTGAATATAACCGAAATAAATAAAAAAATATCAAACGCACACCTTATTTTCAATCTGTGGTAGAAAGTTAAACATATCGCTGGCAAGACCGAGTAACGGCTGACCCCCCACCATGCTTTAGTCACTCGTCAGACGGCTGCGAACACAGTAGTGTATTTTGGTGGGCCAAAAAGTGCGAAAAAACTTCTGTGGTAAATTCACCTACGACGTCCCAACAGGTATGTACTTTTGACTGTTATAACTCTATAGTTAGTAATCGCTACAGACAAAAACTCAACACTGTATCTCAATTAATTTCTGAGTAATGGCGGTGGGCAATGTTATATGCTAATTCCGGGAGTGCTGCTCGCAACATTAGAATAGAATAGAATAGAATCATTTATTTCAGGCTACGAGTATTGCCCATAATATTTGTTAGTTACATGTTACTTAAAAATAGGTTAGTTACAATTTTATATTTACAAAACAAAAACAAAGGTAGGTACTAGGGTTATTTAATATACCTTATACCACTGGAGACCTGTGAAACCCAATAGATAAAGATGTGGCAGTCATATCTACCAGCAATCATATTCAGAATGTTGTTGGAACTATTTCTGACGCGCCCCATGTGTGAAGTGATTTTTTTTCTCATAATGGCCTGAAAACTGTCTGTACGCGCGTCAGCAAACATACCTGAGGCACTACACCATCTCGGCAGTCCCAACAACACTCTGAATGCGTTGTTATATTGAACTCGGAGGGCGCTATAAGCTCGTTTCGTATAACGGACCCACAGGCTGCTCGAGTAAAAAGATTGACTAAAAGCTTTGAACAGCGATATTTTAACTTCAGTGGAACTTCGAGCAAACCTGCGGGCGAGCATATTACTCCTTACCGCTAACGCCCTCCGCTCTCTCTCAATATCATTGTCGTCACACAGATCCTCAGTGATTATGTGGCCCAGGTATTTAAATTTCCGAACCACTTTTAACATACTCTCCCCCAGCCACACTGGAGGTATGAAATAAGGCTTAACCTTGCCTGCTTTAAACATCATTACCTCACTCTTAGTGGGGTTGTATTCTAAACCATGAGTCTTAGCATACTCTTCACACTTACTTACTAACTGTCTAAGCGCCCCAATAGACGGGCTCAGCAGCACCATATCGTCGGCATAGCTGATATTGTTCATACACGTGTTTTCAATATAGCATCCTGCATGCATACTGCTGAGCCCGGCTAGTAAGTCATTCAAATACCAGTTAAACAACCTCGGAGACGTCAGACCTCCTTGCCTGACTCCACACTCCAACCTGTACTCTGCGGACAAGGTATCGGCCCATCTTACCTGGTTAGATTGGTTACTGTACCAGAACTTAAACAATTTTACACACTCAGCCGGTATGCCTGCCTCCCCCAGCTTTTGCCACAAGATATCGTAATTGACTCGATCAAATGCTTTGGAGAGGTCCAGGAAGCAGGCATAGATTGGCGTCTTTCTACCGGTGTAATACCCGACAGTATGTTTTAGACATAAGATAGCACTTTCGGTTGACAGTCCAGTCCTAAAGCCAAACTGTGTGTCGTGAATCTTGAGGTGCTTATCAAGTACCGCATCCATCATACTGTCGAGTATCTTTGCAGCGGTGGTAGCAAGCGAGATGGGTCGATAGTTCGCTTTGTCAGATAGGTCCCCTGTATTTTTTACCACTGGGACAACTATGGTTTTCATAAACTCGACCGGCAAATAGGAATGACTAACACACAGGTTGAGAAACATTGACAAAACACGAGGTAGGTGCACGCCTGCATGCTTAAAATGTTCTATACTCAGACCATCGTGACCAGGTGACTTGCCTCTCTGCATCCTACTGATGACCTGAGTAGTTATCTTGGCTGTAAAATACATCGCACAGCGGTCACCGATGGTCCCATCACCGGGCAGGGACGCCAAGGCCGGTATCGCATCACCTAACAGGGATTTTACAGTAAAATGCTTTTTGAAAACCTCGGCAATTTCTTTGTGCCCATTCACACCGTCAACACTCACAGGAAGGCCCGGCCTCACATTCATGCTACGAGTAACCTTCCAAAAATCACTAAACTTTTTATTTTTATGCGCTAATGCAAGTTTGTCCATTTTCAACTGGTCCTGTCTGTCTTGGCACCACTTAAGTCTAGCCTTAAACTGTTTTCTACTACTATTCATCTGTTCGAAAACTCTGCCTTCACGCGGTTTTCCGGCGTTTTCCCAGAGCAGGAAGCGCAGCCTGGCCTCCCTATGATATTCAGTTACAAACTTGATCCATCCCGCAATGTATCCACCTTTTCTCCGCCTCTTGTTCTTATACGATTTAATGGAAGCGCTCCTAAACGTATTTATAATTTCCTCATACATTTTATCCAAAGTGCTGTGGTGATCATGATTTCCACAGGACCTGTCACCACAATACCTAAGTTCGCTCGGAAAGTCTATAGTTCTTAGTCGATCGTTGCATAGGTCACGATAGGCATTTATTTGATCATCCTGTCGTTGACCCCACAGCACCTTGTTTTCTATACTATTACATGAATCGTAACTTACAGGATTTAAAACATTAACATTACATTCTACGACCATCGGAAAGTGGTCAGACCAGAACACATCATACATGACATCTATTCTACGAATCGTGTTCCAGGCACTCTTAGTCACAATACAGTGGTCTAACCACCTTCTACATCCGTGTACATCACTAATATATGTGTAGGCATCAGAATCGCGACCCATTTTGTCCATATCCGCACAAAGCCACTGTTGCTCAGTACAGAAATTAATGAGCTCATGATAAAATGGTTCGTTCGGATGCGCATTAAAATCTCCCAATATGTACATCGCCTGCACATCATCATTATCCACTATTATAGCGGAGATAGCACCGAGGCACTCGGTAAATATGGGGAGATTTTCTGGGGAATCAGTCGGCATATAAACACTGCATACTAAGATTGAATTTCCCTTTGACTTGATTTTAATAGCCGCTACTCTAACATTGTCACAATCGATTACAGACACTGATTGAAATGCACTCTTACGCCACAAAATACCAACACCACCGTGAGGTCTACCACTGAGTGGCCCCATCGAAATGTCAACAGCTGACTTACCCGTCCATCCAAAGTCACCGTCCACTGAACTAGGCAAAGCCAACTCATATGGCAAGAGCCAGGTCTCTTGTAATGCCACTATATCCGCACTTTGACACAAAGCTTTCACACCATCAAATGACCGCTTAAACGATCTACAATTAAAAGTTATCATTTTACACACACTACTAGAACTATTAACCATTATGGATTATTTCGTTTGCACCTTGGTCACTCGAAGTGTATACCACTTTATCAGGCTTGTTTCTGAATACCACGAACCGCCTGAATGTTATCCCACTCGGCCACACATCACTATTCAAGTAGGTATCTAATTTGGTTTTCGTTACGAACACTTTGTATGAACAGTAGCTTTTTTCCGTTTTCATTACGATTTTAGACAGCGATACCTTTTCTTTCGTTTTATTAAAAATATAATCAACTATGTCTTGCTCTGACACTTCCTTATCTACATTAGAAATAAATAACGGGACTCTGGACTCCGCCGCTTTAAATTTAACGCTTGGAGCATGCTCTGCTTTTCCCGAGCTACCTATAAACCTATTCCTAATTCGCTTTTTTTGCACTAGTGTAAATTTTTCCCTGTCCTCGTCACTATTTTTTGGTTCCTTCCAGCTACCCTCCTTTGCAATTTCTGCATAGGAACTATGTTTCTCGCATCCGTTTACAACTATAGATCTATATTGTGGCTCGCTTGTATTTGTTTGCGATAAGTTCGTAACTCTAACCGTTTCATCTGCGCGACACCCACGATTAGGAACCGGTTCCCCGCTGCACAGCTGACTTAGCCCCGGCGCCGGCGTCACATTTTCATTGTTTACAATCGCGCGCCCGATATCAATTTGCTCAGGTTCAAGGGATGCAGCAGATACAATTGCGGTCTCAGGGTCCGATTGATTGATTGTTGGCTCCGTTACCGACAAATCCATGTTGTAAGTCATGCCAATAGGTCCACTATCAAATAGATAAGCACCTCTCTTGTGATTGACTTTCATGCAAGAATCACCCAAATCACACGTCTTGCTATTCTTGACCACATTTCCCGCTTTACCCAAATCGTTGATCTCCTGTTTTAACATATTCAACTGTTCAGTTGTGGCATATGTTTCTTTGACCTCCCGCATCTCAGATTGAAGCAATCGCAGGTCTTTCAACAGCCTTGTTACATCTACATGGTTAAAATTCACCGGCGGTAACTTATGTATGTCTTTTGCAACAAACAAGGGAGTGTTCTGCGGTTCCGTGTTTTGAAACAGTACAACTATATCCTCCAGGTTACGCTGAGCGATATCCTTTCTTCGGGATATCGCTCGTCCACTACCCTCTATGGATGCAAAAAGTAATATTTTTGCCTTTTCAATATCTTCCTCCGAGAATCCCGTAATACAAATCCTTATTAAACTCTCATTGTCTAACAATCCCAACTTATTTTGCACGAAAGTTAACACCTCGTTTATCACTATATTGCACGACGCGCACTTTACTATCGATGCAGACGATGACGTCATATTCGCAGCGAGAGATACCCTCACACACGCTCGCACACACCGGCGCTTGCGCCGCGAGTGCCGCGACTGACCCAGCACAATTTCACCGTTAGGGTTGTCACTCAAGACGTGATAACGGAATTAAAAGGACAACTATATGCTGTAACAATGCAGTTGTTACCTGTGTTCATTTTATAGACAAACTAGCCGTAATATCACTTAAATATCACTTAAAATCACTTTCACATCTTGAATTTGTTTATCAACATCTGTAACTGTCAAACAGACAGCACATCACCATAGATTAGCGGTGATGTGACATTCCTATATTGACATTGTCAAATGTTAGCAACGCTAGGGGTATAGCTACGCTAGGAGCTACGCTACTGCAACGCTAGAAGTACAGCTCCGCTAGGAGCCTACCATTGCCGAGTCGGGTTCTACGCCCTGACTATCTTCTGTCGACTACTTGGCCGGAGCGGCCTCTACCGCTGGTGACCAGGATCGTCGTGTGGGTTCCGGTGCTACACACCGGGTGCTACCCCCGACGCCAGGGTCCTGTCATCGCACGCCGTCGGGCTGCCGACGGCTTCATCTCTGCCGCTCCACGTCACCAAACTGCGAGGGAAGTGCTAGCTCGCTTCGCAGAACCAGACCACCCCTACGAACCTACCCTACCTCTTCTGTTCACACTACCGGCGTACTTTTCAATAAACCAATTAAACTACTTCGTGTTTTTTACTTGCCACCCGGTGGGACGTGACAATGCATATCTGAATTTTGACTTTTTACTTAGACTAACTTACTTTTTATGCACTAAATATGGCGTCTCTTGTGCAGGATTAACCAACCGAGAGCTTGGACCAACAAGTTTAGTCTTGTCCAATATAAGCAGGTATTTTTTTTTATTTCAAATTGGTAACAATTATCTGTTCAAAGGAACAACCATTTTTACATCAGGTTGTCACTCGGCAAAGTGGCGATATAATTTGACTCGTGCTGAAGCTGTTAATAGCCTTTATACGTCGGACCTTATCATCTGAGCTATGGGGCCATAAAACCCTATATTTTAAAAGATGCTTAAGTACAGCTAAGATTAGACTTTCTTCATTTATACAGACTTAAACACATTACCCTCCTTTAGGTTTCGACTTAGTTGCGTAAAATCAAAAATTGACAACCCTAATTCACTTTCATTTTTGTATGAAGGTGTCACAAAATCGATTCACAACTTTGCCCACCGAATTTAGGTGGAGAATCCGACGTCAAAAAAGACTTTTAATTATATGGAATGAGGTCATAGTTAATGTTTATTATAGGTTTTTAAGGACCTGATGATAAAGTCGTCGATGCCAAAGTTATTAGCGTTTATACAAAAGTGGGCAATGTTGGAAAAAAGTTTTTTTTTTTGGCCCGCAGCTTTGAGAGGCATTTTCACCAATAAAAAGGCGTATTTTTGTATTCTATTCATAACAGACACCAAGAACAGAGTCCAAAGGTGTTATTAGTACACTTTTAATTCAAAAAGTTATTATAAACGTGAAAAAAATAGCAATAATTGCAAAAAGCGGGCAAAGTTGTATGGTTTTACGGTATGAAATTCAGGTGGACCATGCGTTATGTCACTTAACTACCTAGGTACTCGTACTTCCTACTTCGACTGACGGCGAGCTTAATTTAAATTACTTTATTTCTTACCTAGCTGAGGTTTAGTTATCATTATTTTCATGTTTTGTAGGTTATTATTGAGAATTATTATTTGATTTGTTGTGTAGGTCTATATAGTTTTTGTTTTGAATGACAATATGCACAGTGGGTTTAATTTACCTACTGTATGGTTGCAACATCCTAATGTTGCTTTGAAATTAAAGAGTGTAAGTTAATTTTTTTACTCAGTGATTTAATGTCATCATGTTTAGTACAAAGATATCATGATTGCTATTATTTTTAGTTTTGAACGTCGGTATAACTTGTCCAATGGAGGATTTTTTGGTAATTCTCAGTAGACTAGTTTACAGTTGTGGGCGGGAAGCGAAATCACAGACTCAGTCTCAGTTGAAACGCAGGGCACAGAAACAACTAATTTACAAAAAAATATAAAAATATACCTAAATATAAAAATATATAAATAGAATTTAGAAACCATAATTTAATTAATATGTCTGACATCTGAAACAGCAACAACGGAAATCTTAAACAAAATCAATTGTCGCCCTCCTGAGCCATATACTCCTGAAGAAGCCGTTTCCATGATCATTGATAGGAATTTGACAGTTGACACAATAAATTTCATTTAGAAAGGAAAAAAATGGTTGTGACGTATATCCGCAATATTATAAAGTACAAGAAGCAAAAAAAGCATGTTACCCTGACCGTGTCAGTCGTCACACAATCATTTTGTCTACTGTCATATTATCAAATCGCTTTAAATGCATTTCGTCTAAGTCGCCTGGTCGCCTATAAAGCAACTCGTCTTAAATGCGTGTGGCCTAAATAGCTCGTCGGCTACGAGAACTAGTCTTAAAGTTTCCTCCCATAAGTGACTTATCAATCAAAGATAACAAACCTCTTTTGAATGTTGGGTATAATGTCATAAAATTTAAGACAAGTTGTGAATTTGTCTAATGTGTCGAAAGTCAAACGCGTCTTTAAAGTTCATTTCCAAATTTTAATTTTGACAAAGCTACAAACTTTACTGCATAAAATCTAAGTTTGAAATTTACTTAACCCTTTTCCTGGCCTTGCTAAAGTAAGGATTAGTGTTATAAATGACTCTAGTTCTGGGAGTCCTTTTTATTACAACTCGACCTCAAATGACGAGACTCGACTCAGTACGTAGGACTCCCTTTAGTCACAGAATAAGTAATAGTACAAGTACAGAAGCGACTCTCTGTGACAGCAAACATGCGAATTTAAACCTATTCAGAACGCAGGAACGATAATAATACAAGTGCACGCACTGAAGTGACCTTGGTTACATTTATGCGATCAATAGTGGGGGCGCCCCTAACGAGGTAAAATGCACCTTAAATCTGCGCCGCGAGAGTCTGTATTATTCCGCCCGTCATTAGCTTTACTGACTCCGCCCACCTCCCAGGGCTGGCACTTACTTGTTCTATTACTTTTCAGTGGCAGTTGTAAAAAAACAAATTGAATTTATGATCATCTGTAGTTTTACTATGTAGTTCTTACTTATATGACGATAAAAAATAGTTCATGCCTGGAGGGCTAGCAAAAGTTGTCCGCGACTTGTTTGTTGTTTGCTCCGATCGCCCTTTCTATCTAATTGTAAGTAATAAGACGTAGTTTACTAGTATTAAACTTCTAAATATATGTTAATGTAATTATTTATTTTTTGGCATTTTGCTGTAATGTGATAAGATAAATGCCTAATTTTTAGTTTTATTGAATCCCGACTGTGCTAATAATGTTGCACACCTGTAATTGATACTAACTATTTAACTATTTTCTTTATACATTCCTTTTGTATTTGTATTTGTAACGATAAAGCTCACAACTACTTGTGCTACCCGTACTGGAATAGTAGTCTAGGAGCTGACGCACGTTTTCGACAAAAAATAACCATTTATTGTAAGGACTTTGAACTTTCATTTTGTAAAAGATGCATTACAAAATTTGTTGTAATCATAATATATCTTCGATATAGACCTTAAAACTTTTTTTTTGTTATTATTACATTAGCTTTACATAGCATTATCGTTACCTACTCCGTTACTTATAATTAGAAAAGCTGCCATTTGTTTGCGTATTGTGTTTACCTAATAACCAGCACATGCTGACCTTGCTTTAGCAGGCAGTTACTATTACTGGGAGATCTACTTATTTAGACTGAACGCTGTTTAAAGCAACTAGATAACTGGTTTTTGGTCCGAATAAGTTGAAAACTGCGTAACTGCGGACGGGTCGTTAATAAAATTCGATTCTTTTTAAGTCGAGGATTCAAAACTGTAGGTACTGATTGTGTCAGTAAATAAGTCCAGCTACTCGTAACTACCTATCTAGATCGAAGTTATTAATAACATTAATAATAATCTTACCTTTCGGCATCTGAGGCAGGTTAAAAAAAGATAATTCGACATTGGAGTTATTATTTAAGCATCCGTATGCGATGCATTAGGTACTTTTTGCCTTTTCGATTAGCCATATTCGTATAAGTGCGTATTCAAACAAAAACTTTGGCAGCGCACGGCGGCGCGCGTCGAGACGAGCGCTCGCGTGACACTCAACTGATTCGCCCCTTGCAAGGGGCAGCACATTTTAAAGGCGATAGCGCGGAGTGTCACCGGCCTGCTTTAGTGCAGAACTTCCAACCAAGCAAGTCTTGCGAACTAAGCGAGTCTCGCATAGGACTCGAGTCTTTTTTCTGCGTTCGAGTCCTTTGGTGTAACGAGTCGTATAGTTGCCGGCAAACTTCTTGAACATTAGGCGAGGTGGTGGGGGAAAGTTCGCGCATCATACACATACGTGCAAAAAAAGGACCTTATTTTTAGTACAGAATATTTAATGGTTTAAAAACATGTTTATATTTTTATTATATAAACATGTTTACACTAAAAAATACAGGAAATTAGTCTTTAACTAAAAAGGATATTCCTTCCATTAAGGCAATACCAGCGCTGGTACTAGATCTTGATTCAGGGGAGCTGGAGCTGGTCATTGTTTCTTGACTATCATGAATATATCGTGATGTTGATCATCATCATCAGAGTTATTGTCGGAGTCATCATCGGAGTCTCTTTCATCGTCGGCATAAATTAAGAATTGGTCAGTGACCAAATCTACCACGCATACACTATCTTCCGAGCTTGTTTTGTTAAAACTACGTTCGTTTGGCGTGGCATTATGTTTTCACTTTAAAACAATAACGAAAAGTCAACCAATAACAATAACAATTTACTAGTTACTTTAAAAGGATCAACAAAACTCAAAAAAATTAAATAACAAGAAAGTCAATGATAACAATCGGCTTTATCAGTGCACGCAAGTGTACTCGGGAAGCAGAGGGACGTGGACGGGGCGCGGGACGCAAACGTCAACTGATCGACCTATCCCGTGAACGAAACGACGCTCCCCCGCCGCCACCTCCCGCCGCCCGCGGCCCCCCCTCCCAACGACACCTAAAAATCGCTTTTGCGCAGGCAAGGCCACATGTTCAAGAAGTTTGCCGGCACCTATACTCGAGCCGTATTATTGTTTGAGCCGGTCAGCCCACCTCACCTATAATGATGATACTTACAGTAGAGTTCTTAGTACGGCGGTGTAGCTCATGTAGCTGTTATTATATCATGCATTATTTTTGCATTGACTTACATTTTGTACTAAGTATATTACCTATTAACATTCATAAAATTTTAATTTAATAAATTTTCGCAGCTAGGCTCGGAGTCGTATTGTGAATCTAGCTGCGAGTCTTATTTGGAAACTAAGTAATAGTCGCAGTGAAAGACTCCAGTTTTTTCCAAGACTCGAGCTATAGGTAGAGATATCTCGAAACGCTGGACTCACGCTCGATAGTGAACCCACGCTCGACCCGACTCGGGACACGGAGTCTCCGAGTTCCCCGAGTCGTCTATTAAGTGTGTCGAGTGTACAAAATTAGGACTCCAGAACTGGACGCTGTTACGCAATAATGTGTCAATCCACAACGATTTAGCAATAAAGTGTCAACCCTCAATTCTTTCGTCTTGGTTTGACATTATATTGCTAAATAATTGTGGGATGACGGATGATTTTTGCGTAACAGCTTGTATCCTGAGTTACTCAGGATACAAGCAAGAAATGGAATAGAGCCACGAAATCGTAACTTCCTCAAGGATACTGTGGGGTTATTATGACGTATCTGTGCAATTCATTTTTCGCTGAGAGAACAGGACAGAGTTATGTAACTGTTATAGCTCCGTCCTTAACACTCACCGTAAAATGAACTGCATAACTATGTCATAATAACCCCCCAGGTCCATGAAGTCATATTTCAGGGAAGTTCAATTAAATTTGTGTCATAAAATGTAGGTAGTTAAGTTTAAGAGCATTAGGATAGACAATGTTATGATGATTATAAATTATAACGTAACTATACCTGATGGATGTGTGATGTATTTCTTAGTAAGATAGACACAACACCTTTTGCTGTAAATTTATTTTAGCGTAAACTTATTTTTTTTGTTTCGTAGTTTCTTTATCAACATACTTCACTCAAACGATTTGTATTTAATTTAAGTTGGTAGGTTTAGTTCGTATAAAATCGGTACGTTTTTATCATATCCGATGTTTTACTATTTCTGCGGCGGCGGCGGGGGGTGGCGCGCGAGGTGGTGTTTGCGCATCACCTCGCCCAGGTAGCTGTTCTTGGGCAGTGCACGAAGCTTTTCGTCGTAAATCGGCATGTACGCGTAACGTCCGTAAAAGTGCCCACACAATGCAGCAACCATGATTTTAGGATACACTCCGAAATGCGGACTTTTCTTCAAGCATCCTAAAATAAGAAAACATTCGTGGAAGTAAGAATTAATTGGAAGGAACGTCACTCAATTTAACAAATTATTCGTTCTTACTTCAATGAAAGTTTTCGTGGCGTCCCTACCAACTCTTTACTACTTGTATATCTATTTAGTAGAGGGTTGTATTTTAGTGAGTAGGTCTATACCTCACCAAAATACTACAGTAGGTATGTATAGCTTACCCCATTTGATTGCAGCATAAGTAACTGTAGCAAACAGCGTGCTGAAAGGTATGCACCGATTGTAGAAACTCTCCTTGTCGCATTCTTCTAGGGCTTTGATTTCATCCTGAGTGAACTCGTAATAGCGCTGCAAAACGACAATAATTATACATAATTATACAGAGGTGCACAAAACGGTAGTCCCTTGCCATGCAAACTGGTCAGAGTGTCTGCCTACCAGCGGGTGAGTCACGTTTTGCACTGCAGGGCAACTCTTAGCCGTACGCGACTTGGAATAGCAGTCACAATCCAACTCCTCTTCTTTTTTATTCGGTTCAGTTTTTTTCCCACTCATTACGAATATGTCATTGTTTTTTTATTAAAAAATTGAATGGATGGCGTAACATTCTTAATTATTTTTATTTTTAGGTGCACTACAACAATCTACTAAACAATGACATTTCCTTACCTTTAAGTGTCATGCGAGTGTCATACACATTTACAAAAACCTTTTATCAGCCTGAGTTATTTTAAATGAAATCTTAAGGATTTTTTTTTAACTCATTGGATTATACAGTGTGTTACCAGCACCCTGGCTTTTGTTAAAGTAGATTAAAATAACGTATATCTGTAACGTTACTATGACATTAAATTATTTCGTAAACAAATTTTCAGGCTTTGTAAACTTTCTAACAAAATTGTAATTGCCAGCAATGTAAAGCACATCAATTTGAAAAGTGTATAATGACAGTTGACGGATACTTTGATTATTATGACATTATGAGTTGCCCCCGTACCACGACATGCCTTGTACTAAGCAACAGCGATACTGATAACGATGGACACGCATCGTGGACACGCAGCAAAACTGCCCTGGATTTGCGAATCAAAATCAACTATAAAATAATTAAATAATTATAATAAAATTAAATAATAATTAAATAATTGGACAAAAGTTTTCAAAATGACAGAGAATCATCGACCCAATGCTATTGTTAGAAAAAAAGAAATAGTTGTTTAAAATTTCGTACCCGATGACACCCGAATTAAACCTCAAAGTGAAAAGCGCGGTTGCCAGCTAGCCGCGGTTGGTAGCAAAATGAGGAACTTCGGAAAAATAGATACACAGAATAATAAAAAAAATATAATATATGAAAATATTGAAAAAATACCTGATCTGGGAAATGATTGTATTGCACAAACAATAAGTAACTTTTTAGTTACTAAACCAATTGCTTTGAAAATCGATAACTGAGCTTTTTATGGACCTCTAATGCGAACCAGTCATCAGAATATAAAAAAAGTGGTCGCCCTTTTGAACTTTTTAGTTACTGAACCGATTGATTTGAAAACTAATATATGAGGCGTCCTGTGAACATCGATACGAGCGTCATGGAAATTTAAAAAAGGAACCGCCATTTTGAACTTTTTTGTTACTGATTTCTACTGGCTACTTTTTCTCACTCTGTCCACGGATTCTTAGTCGGAGACCACACATATCCCCAGATATCGATTTTGGAAACAATCAGTCAAATAACTAAATTGTTAAAGATGGCGGCTGCTTTTTCTTAAACTATCAACGGATTCGTTGTCGGATACCACACAGATCCCCAGATATCGATTTTGGAAACAATCGATCGAATAGGTAACTAAAAAGTTCAAGATGGTGGCTATTTTTACTCAATCTGTCAACGGATTCACATTGGGAATTATGATATTAATGATTGCTCGTGGTCCCCTTTCTCACTATGTAATTACTTGTGTAAGAGGGACAAACTAAGACAATGTAAGTCTCTTTCGGCTCGTACAGTTGATTACCACAAAATCAGCCTTCTGTCTTAAGACATTGATTGATTCCAGGTGTAGGTACTTACTAATTCCATGGTCGTGTGTGCCCGCCGCCCTCCCGCCTGCGATCTAAGTTGCGCTATGCCTGATATGCCTCCTAATTACCGCTGCGCTCATGGATTCGTTGTCAGAGACCACACAGATCCCAGACATTGATCTTGTAAACAATCAGTTGAATAAGTAAAAAGTTCAAGATGGCGGCTACTTTTTCTCAATCTGACAACGGATTCGATGTCGGTGACCACACAGATCCACAGAATTGAGAAGTTCCGGTGGCCATCTATGGTCTTCATCATCAGTTCCGCAGCGCCAAATCATACAGTCTAAATGCAAATGCTGGATCTGTTACTGAAAATACCTCTGGAGCATTTATCAAACAAAAAAAAGTATTTTCGAAGTTGGTACCTACACAATAGGCTAAGTAAAGTTTTTGGAAGATATGTATATTTATATTTTTCGATAGTCGTCATCCTTAAGATCATGGAACTGCGGCTCTTTTATTTTTATTTCCTCTAATATTTTAGAAATATTTTTTTTAGTTATGAAGTTGACATTTGTACACTTTAATGACCGACTAGCATGTTGCCTTCGTACTTAATGAAAAAGAAAAAAAAACACTTCTATATCTGTCATTGTCAAATCAAATCAAAGTAAACAAACGATTCAATACAACGGCTCTTTTCTGTTTGCTTGTGTTTCATGTGATCAGTGTTTTTAGAAATATTTTTAACGGTCTCAGAACGAACTCCGGACTTTCGTTTTGCCGCTTTGCTCTAAGACCTTTGCACGATAAGTCTACGATTTATTTTCGAACCCTTTGGCACTTCCTTTCTCGACGACTCTTGCCCTGCTTTTTGATAGCCACGAGAGCACTTTTGAATTTTACAATCCACGCAATGAATTCAGGCAATCCCACACGGACTGTGGAAATGGAGTATTAGAAAGATTTACTTGAATTTACTTATTTGAACTGAACTGTTTGTTTACTTTGATTTGATTTGACGTTGACAGATATAGAAGGGACAGTTTTTTTTTCTTTTTCATTAAATACGAAGGCAACAAGCTTGTCGGTCATTAAAGTTTACAAATGTCAACTTCATAACTAAAAAAAAGATTTCTAAAATATTAGAGGAAATAAAAGTAAAAGAGCCGCAGTTCCATGATCTTCAGGATGACGACTATCGAAAAAAAAATATAATTTACATCTCTTCCAAAAACTTTACTTACCCAATTGACTCTCGTAACAAACATACAAAAAAAACTACATACAGTTGACATACAGACGAGTTGAGAACCTCCTACTTTTTTGAAGTCGGTAAAAAATTGTTTCGTTTACTGCCCCACCACCGGCTTCTAAAATTAATTTGTCCGTAAATTGCAATTCAAATATGGTTACCTTACTAGAAAGGGACGCAGTAAGCTTTAGTACATTTCTTTCGGCTCGCGTTATCGGTGTAGTGCACTTTCCAGATGTACGTTAGTGCTTACTATTCCATACTATATAATATCACAGTCTATAAACCAATACAGTCGTTCGACGAAGCCGTCTAGACAGGGCAATCGTGCGGGGTGTGAGGGGCGAGGGGCGGGTAGGGCGAGCCCGAGCTGCATACGTTGCCATTGTTAGTAGCTCGGGACATATCTTTCAGGGCTACTGCGTGTCGTGTGTTGTATTTTGATGTGTTTAGAATAAAAAATGGTGCATACGACATGTGCTGTGCGAGAATGCAATTCATCATCTCGCACAAATAAAGATCCGCGATATTATCAATTTCCACACTCAGAAGAAAGGTAAATATATTATTTTATAGTGCTTAATTTACAACATTTTTGTCATGTCATGCCAACGTAAACAAAATGGCGGATGTAAAAGCGTGACGCCTGCCAGCAAAAATTTTAACTTTTCTCAAATAAAAAAATTACATCCATTTTCAAATTTAAAATGGCGGACATGACTTTTATAAATAATAATGGGGGTGCTGATTACGAAAAAGATATCCATGTTGAAATCAAAGATGTCATCTTCGAGGTTCCTCGGGGTGCCGATTACGAAAATGACATTATTTTTGGAATCCAAGATGGCGGACGTACCTTTTTTTTAATATAATGATATGGGTGTCATTTTCGAGGTTTCTCGGGGTGCCGATTACGAAAATGACATTATTTTTGGAATCCAAGATGGCGGATGTTTTTTTTTTAATATAATGATATGGGTGTCATTTTCGAAGTTCCTCGGGGTGCTGATTACGAAAATGACATTATTTTTGGAATCCAAGATGGCGGACGTTTTCAGACGTTTTTATGGCGGAACAAAGAAACGTACATACATACTTTAAACCTAAAACCATTAAGTACCCTCTTTTTTTGGGCAGTTGTGTAGTTTGTGACAACCCTAGGTAATTACTGTGGCTTTGTGCGGCGTCGGCATTTACGCAAACATCAAAGGCGTCGGCCCACTGTTAGTTACTCTTTACACTGTGATAAAGATAATATTCTTGAAACACCTATGCAAGCTTTGATAGACATATCAGGCCAGTGAGAAAGGTTTTAACATGAAAACTGTTTTATAGACGAATGTCAATTCAGTGTCAAATTCATAGTCGCAGCTGCAGAATTATGTCGCAAACTGTGCCTGTAATATTGCAGTACAATAAAGCGGGCGGCAATTGACTGTCGGCAAAGGCGGAGAGCAAATGGCGCGCGCGCTGCTGCTGATGTTGGCTTGCGCGAGCGCGGCTGCGGCGGCGGCAGGCGCGCGCTACAGCGATTATGCTGGCGTCAAGATGCCGCACTACGGCGCGCCCGATTACGACGCGCCCTCTGCCGCACCGCCCGTTGAAGACTACCGCGACCAATCGCCAGATATTCCGGCCCCCATAGATTACAAATATGAAGAAGAATCTAGTGGTAAAGTTCATTACTACACCTCTTCTTACAAAACTGATGTATAGGTATCGGCACGATAGTTCTATAGGGCTGTAATATTAATCTTCAGTTGTTACGGTCCGTCTTAACACATTTGCTGCCAAGAGCTCTAATTTTCATACAAAACGGACTCGCCTAGCGGGTTGGTGGCAGTTAAAGTGTTAAGACGCGTCAGATATGATTTTGTAAGACTTGACGTTTACATTGACGTTTGTGGGAGACTGCATCTTTTTCGAGATCAGTTTACAATGCCAGATTGCACGTAAGTTTAACTCTAGGTTAGCCAGAGGTTAAATTATTCATGAATGTCTGATTAATATGAGAACTGTCTAAACGAATTAACATGTTAACCTAGGGTTAACATTCACGTGCAAGCAGGCCTTAAAACAATTTGTTTATGCATTAGGTATTAATCAAAAATGCCGTTAAAAATGTATCGTTAGGTGTGTTCAAACTGAGGTTGGGAATACAGGTTAGATTTCGGGTCTGATATTAAGCATTTCATTCTTTCGTCGAAACGTTTTTTGAAACCGGTCGAGTGAGTGTATTAATATTTATCACGTACAGAGCAGAAAGAAAAGAGTGCTTTCCAAAGCCAAAACTTTTTTGTTTATCGTGATACGACGAGTACGGTTTTAAAAGTGCAAGTTTGAATGGGTCTCCGATCCCACTTGCCACCAGGTGCACTGTGCGCACGTTTTACTTTCTTGTGCCATAAAAAAACTTCCTGATCAAGTTACTTTTCTAGTAGTACTCTACGTAGGTACTAAGTTGTAGGTATGTGTAACCTTTTATGTCAATTCTTGTGCCGGTACCTACAATAGGACAAATAAATATTAATGGAGCCCCGTGGAGCCCCATTATGGAATATGTACTTATGGATTTTGTAAATCGCATTTCTCAACAAATTATGAAAATGCCGTAAAAGAGATCACCAAAAGTGAAATTACTGCTAAGAAATACTGATAATACCAGAACATTTAAACTGCTCATTAGTCAGCGAGTAGACAGAGAGATCCAATATAAACTCGAATATTAAATTCGGTTTCGCTAGAAAGAGATAGGATCAAATCTTTGTTGGCTTATATCTTGGTTGTATTTGTACCTAAATATTCAAGAAATGATTTTTCTTAAGTTTTTGTTACATGAATCGGCTTTTATTGAAGCTGTAATTTTTTTATGAATATTCCCTAAATAAAACCACTTCTGATAATTCTTATAAGATACCGTTTATTCTGAAAAAAATACTTTTACTATAATTTACTTTCTTGCAGATACAATCGATAAAACTATTTCAAATGACGTCGAGGAAGAAGAGTCGTGGAAAAAGTCCCGTAAAACGATAAAAAAACCAAAACCTCCAGATTATGGTGACCCAGAACTTTTAAATAAGGTCAATTTAGATGAGGTGAATCCAAAATTTAAAAACAATTACCGAAGTAAAAATGGAGCTAGGTATCGAAATAAAAGCAAAGTCAGAAAAGATGAACCGCTAACCCGAAGACAGATAGTTAGTCCTAGCCCCATAGGTGATGAAAATCAGCACTTGGGCATAGACGACGAAGATATTCAAACACATGAAGAAAACCTTCAAGGAGATAATGTCTCTGATTCTGATGACGATATCAGTAAATTTGACCATAGACGAATGAGTAAGAAAGTTCGGAGGAAACCACGGGATAGGCCAAACATGGACTCAAGAATAAAATCAGATAGCGAAGAAGAAGAAAATTTGGGTGACGTAAGGAACCTTCAAAAATCACTCAGAGGTGGAAGGCCTGAATACTCTGATATGGAGGAGCGGCGAGTAAGCAGTCTACCGAACGAAGAGGAGGTGTCCGTGCCCGTGGTCGCGCCTGCGCCGCGGCGCGTTCCTGTGCCCCCGCCGCCTACTTCTCTGGCGGCGCCGGAGGTGCAACCCGCGCCCGTGCGCACGCCTCCGCCCGACCAGAGATCAAGACAAGAAGTCAATGAGTACGCTGACTATTACGACATGAAGAGGGTTCAAAACATTAAAGAGAAATTTCCTTCTATGCTCCGGCGAACAAAAGGTAAGCAAAACTATTTGATATTTAATTACTTAAAAAAGAGTTTTGGGTTTTTTAGTTACTCTATATTACTTTAGTGGTTTTAGGCGTGTTACGTAACGTGTTTCGTATTTAAATGCATGATACTGAGAATATAAGGATAGTATTTTAATAAAAAAAATAGCTAACTATCGGCTTGTGTGTGCTCAGCGAGGAAGGCGGCGACGACGCAAGGAAATAGTGCATCGTGGCGGATGCAAAAGCCCTATTTCCGACGCAAGTTTGAAGGAAGCCAGGCAGCGGCATATCTGACTCTCACTTCCACTGCAGCTTCTGCCACGAACCAAACCGGCGATAGCACACCTGTTGCATCCTCAGTCATAGCTGCACCATTGCCGGGTCCTAAGAAATCACCAGAGGAACTATCCATAGCTGAAAAATCACGACTTTCGATTCTAAAAAAAGCACTTAGGAAGGAAAGTTTAAGTATTGGCATATCAACAAATAAACCCCCAGTACTACTACAAGTGACAAACAAGTTGCCTACTGTAGTTATCGTGGAACCTCCGATGAACTTGGTGGCGTGGAAACGAGGAAAAGAGATCTCAATAGACACTCCGGAGCGACTGATGAAGGTAAAGCAATTGATGAGAAAGAAGCTTTTGGCGCAGTCCAAGTCATTACGCCAGCTCACGGAGAACTGGGACGAAATTATCTGCGACTACGTAGACCTCAGCCTAATCGATACCAGTGCCGCTGTCAGCTACAACTACAAATCCTCTCATTTATTATTATTTACTTTGTCGGGAATTGGCTTTTATATAGGTGGTCGGTTATAAGTTACTTCAAATGATTAATTTTATCAGTTAGTTTATATATTGTTTTGATAAAGTCTTCTTTTACATTAAGCTTTGCCCATTTTTTCATTCTATAACTTCGTCACCTAAGTAAATTAATTGTCTATATTCCTCATTATTCTTGATTACATATCCAATCTAAAGTAAGCTTGCAAAACCTAAAAGCCTATGTTCCAGTGTTCTGGTATTTGTTGGTAACTGTTAAAGTTAATTGCTAAAAATATAGCCTGCGATATTGGTTCGGGAATGAAGACCAATCCGACAATATCCCGCTCTTCAAAACCCGTCATGGACACATGAGACTGCGGGATAAGTACCTATCTCGATGTTCTATCGCCGCACACTGGAACCCGTCCATACAAAGAGTTGCATAAAACAATTTTTTTTAAATTAGGTATTTTACAATAATACCCGGCCGCCAACATTTGCCAAGTAATAAATGAACCTTATTAAAGAAAAACAATTTCATTATCAGTTGACATTACGTGGTGGTATCTTGTCAAAGTGCAATGATTTTATATATTGCGGTACTAGTGATCAATTTCGTCTGTGTAAATGTAATTATTTCGGGTATATAGCATTACTAAAAACACAAAACTAACGATGTCTCTTCTTAAGCATGGTATGTAGATTAAATTTAGTCATTTCCTTTATCCTAATATTGCTTTATCTTTTTACTATACTTACGAACAGTAACTCGCAGTAAAAAATGATAAATATGTTGTTTTTTTCGAAACCCGCAAGAGGCTTTTGAAGCAGATAGGGCGATGTCTATAACATCGCCCGGAGGTCTTTGGTATTTCAATACTAGTTTCAGAAGTAAAAGCCCGTTGCGGGTTTTCGAAAAAACACCGTATTTTTTGCTATGACGTTTTGATCAGGCGTTTTTATTTCGGGGAAAATTAAAAGTTACTTAAAAAAAACACTGTAACGTTCATAATATTTTAGCTGATAATGTTTTATACCTATTTTCCTTACGTTTTAGGCGAACAAAATGCAACAATTTCTATAAAACGCTATGTTATGTGTTACGTTTTATTGAAAAGTAAACATCAAACAATAGAAAAGAAATTCGAAGACCTTTATAGCTTTTTAGCAAAGAAAAGTAATTGTCCTGATATATCAAAGCACAAGCTAATTAAAGAGGTGCGTAATTTTAAAATGCAATTTCGTTTAAAATGGGAGAAATACAACAGACATGAAGAAGCTTTTTTAGAAAGGGAAAAGTCTTGGTTGAGTGGCGAATATCGATTAAAGCTGTATGTGACTGGAACAGGTGGAAGACCTATTAAAAATTTCGTTGATTGCTGTGATGGCTCAAAGCGTAGAAAAACCGCAGATTTACGGAGTACTAAATCAGCTGATGAACTAACTTATGCTGCACAAATGAAGTTAAGATCAGATCATAAAATTTCTGCAGCAAACCATGTATTGCAGGTAATGAAACCAATCGAAATTTCGACGGATGAAAATAAAAAAACAAGTGAAGAACTTAAGGTGACACCTGTGCAAGCTTTATCCTTAATGATTGAAGCACAACTATCAAAAAAACAATATAATATAATAAGGAATTACGCTCCCGGTGTGTTCCCGTGTTATAACATATTAAAAAAGGAAAAGAAGTCATGTTACCCACAAAATATAACATACACAGACATTGAAGCTGAAGTGCCATTACAACCCTTACTTGACCATACAGCTACTCGTTTATTACAAGCTCAAGAAGAAGTAATTACATCAGTGAATCCTGAAAATGAGTTCACCTTGCATGTCAAATGGGGCTTTGATGGGTCATCCAGCCATACGCAATATATGCAAAAATTTGTTTCTGAGGAAAGTGACGATAAATACATGTTTCTCACATCATTAGTACCAATACGATTAACAGTAGAAAATAGTTATTTGTTCAACAAGAGAGCAAAGTTGGTTTTTGCTGCGAGTGATGATTTTGAATCCCGAGTAAGCGAAGGATTCTATTATTGAATCACGAGCGTAGCGAGTGATTCTAGGTTAGAATCCTGAGCGTAGCGAGGGATTCAAAGATACGAGACGTAAAAAACTTTGGTCTCGTGTGAGACATACAACTTTTCACCTCAGCAGCGAGAACAACACAGCGTGAAGCTGGTAGGGCCAACGCAGGTCTTCCGTTGTGACCATTTGGTGAATACACGACTAAATAACGACACGATCGCATATGCATCAATCACAAGCATTTTTGCAAAATACTAATAAAATAAAAAGTGGAAAAAATAAACATGAAACAGATAAAACCTGTCACTCAACTTGATAATGCCGTAGTGCAAACACAACTTTATACAGCTTTATGTAGTCTGTGGCTTTAAAAAAAACCTAACTAGGCCTTGTCTATGGCTATTGGCTATGGCGGACAAATTAACAAAAATTACATCGTCATTTACATTACATTACTTTTTTTTTTTAAGTACAATAATCCCGCTATTTTTGAAATGCGTTCTGAAACTGCCCCCGCGGTTTATGTCACGAAATTAAAGATTGTTAAAACGATAACAAAATTATGTAGATACATAACTTCTTATTTTTCATTAATTTTGTCTTCAAAACATTAAATAAAAAAAATGATTGTACCTACTGTATAAAATAGTTATAATAAACACATTTCAAAGTTTAACAGATAGTTTTATTTGCAATTTTACGGTTATGTGTGCATCCGAACGTGCGTTTCTTTTTGGGCCTACTATGTGTGGAATTTGAAAATCGAACCGAATCAAGTTGTTTCTATCTCTCGCTTTTTTCCTATCGAAGTGAAAGTGACAGAACAAAGTGAAGTTCAATTTTTTCGAATATTGTGAGTAGCCCCAGCACTGCTCACGGCATTTAAAAAAAATAATTAAAAAGCTACTTTGCCTCTCGCTCGCAGCAAAATTGAATTTTGCTCACTGTTTTTAAGCAGCAAAACCTGCTTGTTTGAGCTGCTGAGGTGAAAATGTAATTGCTACCTTCAGATGCAAGTGCCGCAACTTAACTTTAATTTTGCACAGAGCAGATAAACGGCGCACACTGGAACCCGCCCATACAAGTAGGTGCACAAAAGTCTTATAAGTTACATAAACATAAATTTGCATCTGTGATGTAAAATATTGGACTGTAAAATTATACCAGTAGTTTCAAATCGTGTTTACATTATACTTTTTACCTTAACAAACATATTGTCTATGATGACACTAAATTTTCACTTAAAAACATTTCAATGGCTTCTAAATCGAATGTTTTTCTGTCCATTACTGGTAGAGAACGTGAGCATGTGATGATAGGATCAGAGGAAATCAAAAGTCTATTGAAAACATCTATCATATTGTCTACTCTCGAAGTTTTTCGACTAAATCGCTCCCGGTAACATTTAAAATCCTTGTTTCTTGCTTCCTGGGCTTCTTCACTTAAACTTCCAATGGGAATAAGATGCTCTGATATTATTTCACTTCCGTGAATAAGGATCTTGTGTACTGTAGTTGTCATAGGACACCATGAATACAGTGACACATACAGTTCGGCTGTGTGCAGGCAATAATTTTTGAATTTATCCGTATCAATCTTGTAACCACTTGAAATTGTTTGGAGGATCATGTAATACCGACGAATGAGTTCCTCATTTAGTCCCGTTATTTCGGCGGATAACTGATAATTTTGAAAAAACTTTCTGGCAACATTTCCATTATTTGTATTACCAAATCCTGGTTTTGGTTGATCTATAATTAAATAAAGTTTTTGTTTAAATTCGTCTTGAATCCTCTTTTTGTTTTCTTCGACCTGTGCTTTAACTTCTTTAGTTACACGCCAGGATTAAAGATTCAATTTGTATGCCAAATGTAATAAAGATTCAAAAAGTCTTATCCATGCGTGCAGTACCGAAATACCAAACAGCAGATAGTCTTCTTTAACTGGTCTCTGAATTATTTTGTCTAAATCATTAAAATCTTTAGAGGTGGCTTCACATAAAAAGCATCTCATAGTTGACTTCGTATCTGATAATGAGTTACAAATTTTTCCATCCACCATAGTCAAATGAAGTTTATATTTGATGGAATACTCTTTATCTTTCAATTGTACTTTGGTTTCAATTAAATTGCTTATTTGGCTTTCTATTTGAGCTTTGACTGTTTTTGAAAGTGTTGTCGTTTCTTTTTTATACTGGAGTTTTATAGGTCTACAAAAACGCGGTGAAGAAGGTCGCGGGTTTTGCCAAATAACTACAGTTCTATGTTCTTTTCACCTCAGCAGCTCAAACAAGCAGGTTTTGCTGCTTAAAAACAGTGAGCAAAATTCAATTTTGCTGCGAGCGAGAGGCAAAGTAGCTTTTTAATTTTTTTTTTAAATGCCGTGAGCATTGCTGGGGCTACTCACAACATTCGAAAAAATTGAACTTCACTTTGTTCTGTCACTTTCACTTCGATAGGAAAAAAGCGAGAGATAGAAACAACTTGATTCGAAGTTCGATTTTCAAATTCCACACATAGTAGGCCCAAAAAGAAACGCACGTTCGGATGCACACATAACCGTAAAATTGCAAATAAAACTATCTGTTAAACTTTGAAATGTGTTTATTATAACTATTTTATACAGTAGGTACAATCATTTTTTTATTTAATGTTTTGAAGACAAAATTAATGAAAAATAAGAAGTTATGTATCTACATAATTTTGTTATCGTTTTAACAATCTTTAATTTCGTGACATAAACCGCGGGGGCAGTTTCAGAACGCATTTCAAAAATAGCGGGATTATTGTACTTAAAAAAAAAAAAGTAATGTAATGTAAATGACGATGTAATTTTTGTTAATTTGTCCGCCATAGCCAATAGCCATAGACAAGGCCTAGTTAGGTTTTTTTAAAGCCACAGACTACATAAAGCTGTATAAAGTTGTGTTTGCACTACGGCATTATCAAGTTGAGTGACAGGTTTTATCTGTTTTCATGATTATTTTTTCCACTTTTTATTTTATTAGTATTTTGCAAAAATGCTTGTGATTGAT
>OZ014438.1:40201583-40253630 GCA_963966035.1 Acleris laterana
CACATAAACAACTTAATTTTCATGAGTCTAAGCTTCAAACAACAAAATTGCCATACAAAATAAAGTTACTGCCCCGCTTTTACTATGACAGGTACAAAAAACACGACCCTAGATACTCGTAGATAGATTTATTTCTCTAATTACTTAATTCCTATACAAACAATTGCTTATTATATTGTTAATTTGTCTATCCTTCGGCATTGTCCTTGCTTATTCTACTCCAAGGTTAACTGGAAGAGATCCCATATGGGACACATTCGCCTATGTACATTATTTATACTGATGCAAACATGTGTTGTAATTGTTTATGTGCAATAAAAAGTTTACATACATACATACTTAACCCACTTAGGCCCACTTGCGTGGACCAGAGTTAGCGTCTTAACCCGAGGTTAGGCGGCAAACCACGTACAAAAGTAGACGCTTAACTCTGGGTTAAGGGCTAACTCTGGTCCGCGCAAGTCCACCTTAGCAGAAAAACAAACACACACAAAGAGTTGTCATGAAAAAAAAACTGGCATGTAGCTTTAAAAACATTCTAAGTTCATAATGATTCTATCCATGTAAGAAACCACAAAAAAATATTAAAATAATACATCAACATGAGAGTTTTTCGGAACAAGGACATAAGGAAAAGTAACAAAAAAATCCGACTAATATTATCAATATCTCCGAAAGTACTAAAAATCGCTGAACTGAAGGTGTTTTCGGTAGCCCTGGGTGTGACCTATATAATTTATTCATTTGGACCACTAGTGAGCCGACATCCTGTATATGTATAGAAGATTGTCACATTTATCACCAATCACCATGCATCAGTAAAAAGTTTAAAAAGTATAAATTGCCAATTGCCAGTAATTCAAACAAATAAAATGGGTCCCATTTTAACGAACAAACTGTAAGTAAATCAAACAAGTAGGTACATGAAATATCTAATTTACATAATGCGTGAAGTTTCGCAATATAGGACTTGTCAGAAAGTAACGGATGTTTAATTCCATACCCCGTCCTTGTCTGAAATCTTTAGCCGCCAACAAAATGAAGAGCGCGAGGAAAAGGAATTGCACCTTTTCAATTTAAGTGTGAATGTAAACAGTTGCTCTAAGCGGCTTGCTCGCTGTAGTAGATAATTATTTGCGCAACTGAGCTGTTGTATTTTGTGTACCTACTTCGTTTCCTACGTACATGTATAAATACTACTTTCTATGATTGAAGAAGAGTAGAGTAACATTTCGAAAATAATAACTGCTGAGCCCCGCCGACAGGACCCAACGTTGTCTTTTGAACTTTAGGGCCTTACATACATACATACATTAAATCACGCCTGTTTCCCAGAGGGGTAGGCAGAGACCACTTCTTTCCACTTGCTACGATTTTAACAAATCGATCTTTAGAACAGAGGTAAACTTGACTTCGACTAGTTATAAGTAGAAAGTTTCCTCTTGATTAATGTTTTTTTTCAAGATGTCAAGTGCCTTAAAATGCGTTGTAGGTAACGTTTACTTTGTCACGGCGTTATCTTACGAAATCATGATAGGTACGTCTTACACTTATCTACTTCCCCGAGCGAGCTATAAGCAAACATTCAAACTACGTCCTCATTATATTTCACTGTACTGCAAAACAGGTCAAGTGTGAGTCGGATTAGGGTCATTCATTCTTTTGTTTAGGTAGCATACAACTTTTAAGAAAAAGAGGAAAAATAAGCAAACGCCCTGCCGTTGGCATCACTTCCTACATAACAACCGCATGTGTCAATGAGCTGTCACTGCTTTGGTTCGGTTGGTCGCGGCGGCGTGAGCGTGTGGCGCAAACGCAATACTGTTGTTTTATTACCTATCCAATTACCTAATTGATCCTAAACGATAGGACGACACAATATAGGTAAGTACTACGGTCTCGTACGACACGCATCCAGCGGAATCCCGCGGCCTCTACAACTAAATATTTATTATGAAATTTCCTATGTATTCCTAAGAAGTTGATTATCAGACTATATTCGCTTTCAATTTCAATCTTGTTTTGCAGTAACTAAGCACTGGTCGCCACTTTTTACACGATTCTCAAGAGTCATGTATTTAACTAGTTGGCCGTCCGTAGGAGAGTTTGCTTAAAAAATGAAAACAATTGTTCCACTTTGAATTCGATTGCGATTGCGAGTGCGTCAAGGTACAATTCTTGTTCGTTCGCTTGGTCTAAATCTAGCCCTAAGCAATAAGCCCTACGGTCCTTTTGACTAAGCGCCAAGCAACTACCCTCATCGTTATTTTACTAAGCACTTGTCTGGTTCTATTCACTCGCACTTGCACATTCTGAAATACTTAGTAAGCTCTAATACAGAATATTTAGACACGAGGTTAAGGAGTAAGTGATAACTGATAAGCAAATAACGTTGTGGTTAATAAGGTCGTATTTTCCATCATTTTTATTACAATTGCAGACGAATAGTCTGTTCGACATTTTTAGATAAGAACCAACGATTGTTTTTTTTTTTTATCTGCAAGCAACAAATATGTTCGGAATGAGTAACTAATAACCTAAGCTATCACAATTAGACGTGTATCTTAGCTTCTTAACTGTCATCTAATAAAACTCAAATACATTTCACATACTTAGGTACTCGTAATACCTACCTACTATAATATAATTTTGTAATAAGTATCGGATAACTGGCTATTTGCTATTTTGTTGTTGTGTTCGTAAATGTCAATACCAGGTTTAATATGAAAGTAAAAATCACCTGGGTGACACCTGACACGAACTACTAATAACATAATTTTACCTTGTGCGTTACATACATAGGGTAAATCGTCAGTAACTGGCCACCCCCCGGTAACTGGCCACTTTGCAATAAAATGAGTTAAGAAAGATATTTGCTCACATTTTTGCGATTAAACTAGAATACCTAGATCTTGAGTTATTACCCGGAGTACTGTCCAAGTATCTTTACTAACAGCGTCAGTAAGAAATTTGGTGGCTAGTAACTAAATGACACTTTCAAAAGTGGCCAGTTACTGACGATTTACCCTATACCCAGTAAAGATTGTTCGATTCGAAGTGATTAACTAACTGAAATATTAATATTCAGTCTCGACAAATGCCAATGCCGATAAAATACCTACAGTGTAATACAGTAGGTAAGTATAATGGTAAATAATATGCCTACAAAAACTGCCAATTTCTAACTAGTTCCGTTTTTGAGTGAGACTCCGTAACAAAATGGTCTAAAATCATTCATTTTGATGGCCCTGGATTTTATAAATAAAAACACCTGTGAGCGTCGAGTACCTACGGTCAGTAAAAAAAACATTTCTAACTGTTATAATTATATTATATTACTAGCTTCTATTAAAGGCGTGAGCTTATGTATGAGTGTGTATATTACTAGCTTCTGCCCGCGCCTACGTTCGGGTATTTTTCGACTATAGTTATTCCCTCCGAAACTTTTAATTTTTTTCCAGTATATAAGCTATCTCCATTCCAAATTTCATCCAAATCCGTCCGACCGTTGCAGCGTGAAGAAGTAACAACACACACACACACACACACACACACACACAGACACACACACACACACACACACACAGACACACACACACACACACACACACACAAACTTTCTAACATTTATAATATAGGTAGGATAGGATACGTAATATGTAGCATTGTTTTTTTTTCCGTCTATCCACGGTCTAACCGAAGCCAAGAAAGGCAAATTTTTTTGATTAAACATGGCATGCGTCGTGATCTATCGTAATAAACGAAACACGAGTGATAATCCACGTCACAGAATAAGTAATAGTACAACTACAGAAGCGACTCTCTGTGACAGCAAACATGCGAATTTAAACCTATTCAGAACGCGGGAACGATAATAATACAAGTGCACGCACGGAAGTGACCTTGGTTACATTTTTGCGATCAATAGTGGGGGCGCCCCTAACGAGGCAAAATGCACCTTAAATCTGCGCCGCGAGAGTCTGTATTATTTCGCCCGTCATGAGCTTTACTGACTCCGCCCACCTCCCAGGGCTGGCACATACTTGTATTATTACTTTCCGTGGCTGTATTAAGAAAACAAATTGAAATTATGATAATTTGTAGTTTTTTTTTTACTTAAATGACGAGAAAAAATAGTTCATGCCTGGAGGGCTAGCAAAACATGTCCGCGACTTGTTTTTTGTTTGCTCCGATCTCCCTTTCCATCTATGTAATAAGACGTAGATTACTAGTATTAAACTTCAAAATACAAGTTAATTTAATTATTTATTTTTTGGCATTTTGCTGTAATGTGATAAATGCCAAATTTTTAGTTAGTGCTAATACTGTTGCACACCTGTAATTGGTACTAACTATTTAACTATTTCCTTTATACATACCTTTTGTATTTGTATTCGTTTGTACAACTATTGGTGTGTCTAATTGA
Source organism: Acleris laterana (assembly GCA_963966035.1). Taxonomy (NCBI): domain Eukaryota; kingdom Metazoa; phylum Arthropoda; class Insecta; order Lepidoptera; family Tortricidae; genus Acleris; species Acleris laterana. The sequence continues at coordinate 40,206,010 of OZ014438.1, forward strand.
ATAAATAAATAAATAAATAAATAAAATAAACAAATCAACATAGACCTTAAAACTTTTTGTTTGTTATAAACTCAAGTACTATCGTTACCTACTCCGTTACTTAGAAAAGCTGCCATTTGTTTCTGTGTTGTGTTTACCTAATAACCAGCACATGCTGACCTTGCTTTAGTAGGCAGTTACTATTACTGGGAGCTCTACTTACTTACACTGAACGCTGTTTAAGGCAAGTGGATAACTGGTTTTTGGTCCGAATAAGTTCAAAACTGCGAAACTGCGGACTGGTCGTTAATAAAATAAATAATATTATAACGCTCTTTTTGCGTCGAGGATTCAAACTGTAGGTACTGATTGTGTCAGTAATAAAGTCCAGCTACTCGTAACTACCTACCTAGATCGAAATTATTAATAATATTAATAGTAATCTTTTGCCTTTTCGATTAGTCATATTCGTATACGTGCGTATTCAAACAAAAACTTTTGCAGCGCACGGCGGCGCGCGTCGAGACGAGCGCTCGCGTGACACTCAACTGATTCGCCCCTTGCAAGGGGCAGCACATTTTGTAGGCGATAGCGCGGAGTGTCACCGGCCTGTCCACGTGAGAGCATTTGCAACCGCTCAATCTCCTTGAGCAGCTGAACGACGTGCACGAGGCTGCCGTGCAGGACAGGACCCAATAGCCTTCATACACGCGTTTCCATGGCGGCCGTAACGCTTCTTAAAATACCTCTGTAACAGAAACTTTTTTTTTTTTATGGCATTGAGTAGACAAACGAGCACACAGGCCACCTGATGGTAAGTGGAAACTGTGACCCATAAACATTCGCAATCACAAGACTGCAATGCAATCCTAAGACTGCAAATGCGTTGCCAACCCTGAGGCTAAGATGGAATGCCTCTATGCTAGTCATTTCACCGGCTGTCTTATCCCCAAACCGGAACACAACAATGCGAACACTGCTGTTTGGCGGTAGTTTAATGGATAAGATGGTGGTAGCGATCCGGACGGACCCTGCACAAGGTCCTACCACCCGCAATTTAACCCTTGCAATGCAGTTTTCAAACCTGCGTTTGCCTGTCACCGTGGCAGCGTATTTCAATGTCGACTGCAACAGGTACGTGGTACGATTACCCATCCATCAAGTAGTTGAATGAGAGGTATTCTGGTAAATAAATAAAACATTGATCGACAGCAGTGCAGCAGCCACATCCATCGTGGAGTTAGTCGCTCGAGAGATTTATCGACGGGCTAACTAGCGTTGAACCGGTGCCAGCGCGCCCCGCCCTAATGTCGATAAAAGTATTTCGCTCCGGGAACAGCGGAAGGCTACCACCCTCGATCACACGAGCACAACCATTAAATCTTCGCTTTAATATATGCCTTTGGGTTTGGACTTCTCTTTCGCTCGCTGCCATACGCCCTTATGCGAGTCTTTCCGACTTTACCCAAACCCGAAATACTGTTCAAAAGCTTTTGCTTTGCTTTGTTTATACAGCATAGGTTTATTTCGTTTTATACTTATAAATACTCGTACCTTACTTTTTCATTGTTTTTTGGTTGCAGCCGTTGTGTCACGTGGCATTACTTACGTCAAACGAAAGCTAAAGACTGGGGAATGTATTTAGGGTGATATTGGCTTTACCGCTGCTTACTTTTGACTGTCAAACGTTGCCGCGTTTGGGAAAATTACCTTTACATAGATTAGGCTGATAGGAAATATCATAAATTATGTAATGAATTCTGGATAAGTAAAGTACATTCCTTTTATTAACAAAACGAGTTTAACTTCACCTTTAAGATCCATTATTCCAAAATTTTTATAGCCTTAGTGTCAGTTCATAAGTTTACACTTTTTATAACTTTATGCTAATCGGAGCGGTTTCTCTCTGAGCTGGACTGGGTTTCAGATTTCTTTAGCTACTCGTATTTCACAACTTTCAGAACTTTCAGAAGTTACCGTGGTTTGGATATCGTCTGTTTTATTTAAATAGCTTTTCGGTTTTCCATTATAGTTTTGTGATTTATTTTTGAAGAACTTCATTATGTTTATTCTGGTTTCAACAATGTTCAGGTTCCATGAAGCTATGACGTAGCTTTATTTAGTCATGAAGTCTTTGGCAGGTATGTACTCTTCTCAGATATGTCAGTTATTTTATGATTCGATTCTGGATCATTCTGTTAATTAGAAGATTGGTGGGGTTTTATTGATGCAAGTAAAGATGTATGATATAACATAGCATAAACCCACCTTCAGTAGGTGTGTCATAGGCTCGAAGATTCCGTTAAAACTTCACAAGATGCTGTGACCCGACCGAGAAAATTGTGGCTTGCAAAGCAGCGTGCTGGAAACGCTCCGTCAATCCTCCGAACTGTGACCAGTTTCCACTGAGCCAGTCATCCAGGATTTTCCTTTCAGGTTGAGTTCTGCGGATATATAGGTATTTTATATTGCAGAGAATTAGGACTACAATTGTAGTCATTTGAACTCTTAGATTGGAATTCGTGCCAACTCTATAAGAGTATAAGAAAAGAATAACGAAGACCAACTACTTACCACTTAAAAAAATGGCGTGTGGTTCCTAGGTTAGAATAGTGCCACTCCATGTCTTCCCGTGGATGTCGTGAGACGAATAAGATAGGCTTGTAGTACTGTTAGGCGATGGGCTTGGAACCTGTCACTAATACGCTGGTATACATCTTAGCCTACTTGTGCAAAATGTAGTTACAGAATTATTAACAAGTTTTAAGAGTTGTAATTCTGTAATTCTGTAGCTCTGCCTAAACCACTCTGGGAACGAAGGCGTGAGTTTATGTATGTGTATGTTTGTTTAGAGCTGCACAGAAATAAAAACTGTTATAATAATTAGTAATCAGTTTCATTCAGCTCCTTACATGGCATATTTGCCCCAGTAAACTCCATACTTCAGTAAATTCTCTGTGCACATTTACTGTCTCTTCATTTAGTTTACTCAGTTTTGAATATACCTTTTCTACAAAAAAAAAACAATTCGGTCCAAGGTGGTCTTTGAGTAATCGGGGAACATAGATAAAATCATTATATCCCGACGGATTGACAATCTCCGCCTCTTTTTGTTTGAAGTCGGTTAAAAACATCAACTTTTCTTCTTGATGCCAAAAAACATTCAAGGCGTTTTGAAAGAGTAAATTTAACCACTAATTCTTTGTTAATAATAAGATACTATCGACCCGCGCTCGCTTCGCTAAGGTTTATATGTTTTCTCTAACACCCGTACATAAACCAGAATTTATTATACATAAAAACTATCCTCTTGAATCACTTTATCTATTAATGAAAACCACATTAACATCTTTGGCATAGTTTAAAAGATCTTAGTGTACACACAGAGGGACAGACGGCGGGAAGCGAGTTCGTTTCGACAAGTAAAATATAGTGAGTAGTATTTCGATACCTACCATCCATTTATTTAGGCCAAGTAGGTTTAAAAAAGAACCGGTATTTTATTTATTTGCAAAAAAAGACACCTATCTATTACGCTGCGTGTAGACCCAGCGAAGGAGTGCTCTAGAACATGTTCAGTCCTTTGATTATTTACTCTCTAGATAGAACTTCAATGACATGAATGCGTCGAAAAGTTCATCAGCTAACTGTTAGCCTATAAGTAGCTTTCCGCTCCTTAGTATCAAATGTGTTGTCAAGGGATACAGTCGTGTTACGTGTCAAAATTTATTTTGCTAAAAAGGCACTAAAATGACGAGTTGTGTAATTAAACTTTGTCGAAATTAAAAAGGACGTATGAAATCAAACAGCAAAGTCACCTACCACCGGTAAGTAATTCAGAATTCATAGTATTTATTTCAAAAATCCATCAGTTTAATATGTCTAATTAATACGTTTCCATCTTGGCATTATTGTTGGTGTTGCCAGTTTTGAAATCCGAAATTCCCTAGTCCCTAGTGATGTGAGTGTCTAAGTATAGAAGTTACGTTAGGATATGTACGAGTATACATTAAATTAATAATAGAAAACTGTCGAGTGTAAGTCGAGAATAGTGGAAATTGATAAAAATAAATTTTGACTTACAAACTGGAAATTTGACATGGGCTCATTGAAAACAAAACAATTTGAAAACGGCCAAGTGTGAGTGGATAATAAACGATTTTGTAAACATAACTTATTTTGATTTTGAAACATATGATTTGTAGGAATGCGTATTTACTCGGGTAAAAATTAACTTTTTCAAAATGTCTTCCTTTTATTTTGTTCGGCAAAATTTGTCGGTGAGTGTATTTTATGAATCGAAAACATTAAAGTCAACCCATTCCAATTCGAATCGATACCTATATTTTTAGTTTTTCAAACACTTCACAATAACTAAACCTTACTATGATCATTTTTCCCTGTAAATTAGTAAATATGTCTTTAGCTGGCATCCCTATGTATGCCCACAGAGATAAATAGAATGACGTTTTGCGAGTGTCAGACAAAGGAGTCACGCACACAAGCATACAAAAACTGGCCTGTTTCTGTCGTAGTGATTACAGGGCCACACTCTATCTAGATAGTAAATAATCAAAGGTTCAGTCTTTATTTTTACAAAGAAAACGTAAGAGATAAATTGAGATAATACCTACATAGAATTCTTGTTCGATGGTTTGGTCTAAATCGGGCCTTACGCTGACCTGTTTCTGAGTAGGGCTCGGTTATTCTCCGTACCTAAGTAACCGTTCTCAGACCGTACATTTCTGCTTTAAATTAGTTTCTCTCGATGCCGATTGTAAAATAAAATCCTATAACATAAATTTTTTGGGTACCCTCCATTTTGCAAAGGTATTTATTTTACATTATAATATCGAGTAAGTAAAGTGTTATTGGATAGATCTTAAATTTTTTTTATTGTACTTACATGTTATTAACAAGGTTTAGATTTGGGGGACCGTTTAGGAAATATTTAATTCGAAGTGTCATTTTTGCTAGAGTGTGTGTATGTACAAGTAATACAAATCTGAATATTAATACACGGTGTTTTGCAGTGGTAGGGGTTTTAAAGATAACGATAGTTAGGGTCATTCTGAACATTTTTTACTCCATTTACTATTATGCAAAGTTGCACGGTTTTTGAGATATTGTATTTTTTCATTCTTGAAAGAACCCTATGTTCACATGAAAACAATTATTAAAGGCCCTGTAAAGCCCGTGTTGAATATTTTTTTAGTGTTTTGCCTTCGCAATACATTGGTTCTTCAAAAGAAATTCAAATTGACGCCTGCTAATGCTTGACTGATTATTAATTGGTTTTCTTGCAAACATAGCACTTTTTCAAAATAAATGTAATTCACAATATCTGATAAAACCATTTAACTTTGCTTACTTAATGGTAAATATGGTTAAAAGTGTCCAGACTGACCCTAACTGTTATCCCTTAAAACCCCTACACCCGACTGCCCTGTATATTAAATGAAAGCAGGTAGACCGAAAATCCGTCGATTACACTAGGATAAACGCCACGCTAGGTAAAGTACTTAATTGGTTTACTAGTAACCATTTTCTACTCAATGCTAGGAAAACTAAATGTGTTAGGTTCGCTTTGCCGAATGTTAGACCGGTAGAATCTAAACGGAAATGGTAGATAAGGCGCTTTTCTTAGGAATGACTATGGACAAAAACTTGCAATGGAGTTCCCACATAGCAGTACTAGCAGGTAAGTTAAGTTCTGCAGCTTATGCTGTTAGGACAATCAGGCAACTTACCAATGTGGAGACAGCTCGCTTAGTTTATTATACCTAGCTATTTTCATAGGGTTATGTACTTATGTCATACGGTATTCTGGTTTGGGGAAAAGCTGCTGAGATACAGACTATAATTATTCGTGTTACAAAAAAGAGCCATCCGTTCTATATATAACCTAAACTCCCGTGATTCTTTAAGATTACTATTTAAAGAAATTAGTATTTTGACAGTAGCGTCACAATTGATTTATCAGAATATTATTCATGTCATTAAAAATCAGGACTCTTTTATTAAGAATTGTGATATACATAATTTAAATACAAGAAATTTCGTGTTCGTAAGATTTTTAAATCATTTGTTTTAAAGTTACCATTTCCAGTACTTAAAACTTACTTGAAAAGTCGGTGAAGTCTAAAGCTTACTATGGTCGAGGACTATCTATCAGATAAAAGTGCTTGGCCTAAACTAAACACCCAATTAACTTAATAATAACTTAGTTATAAGAAATATGTAAACATTGTATATTGTCTAGGGGACACGGTTTCTGCAGGAGAATGTATCGAAACTTTTTATGTAGTTGTCACCATCATAATTAAGTATAATCTTTATAATTATTTTTCTATTACCTATAATTAGTTCTGGAGAAAATTCTGAGTTTTGACACATTTTCCTGCTCAACTACGCGTGAATACATTTATTTCTTATCGTATGTTAGATTCATTGTTATATACAGGGTGTTAGGTAGAGAGTTGTCAAAAAGAAACAGACGAGTAGAAGAGACCATTAGCTATCCATTTCAGGTACTTTAACCCTTAATTTGTCTAAGGGCTATTTAATACCGTTTTTTTTATAATTTTATTACAAGACACCGAAATTCGGCCTTTAAACCCCGAAAACAAAGGAACTACTTGGTGTATTGACAAAATTTTAATTTTTAATAGATTGTTAAATGTTGTGGTGTTCAAATAAAACTGTTACTGGAAGCGTAAAGCTACTTTAAAAAATAATGGGGGCTCCCAAAGTTTCAGAAACCGATAAAGAAATCTTTCAACCTCAACTTTACAATGAAATTAAAAAAAAACCAAAGTGATTACAATTCTTCCAATTTCCTAAAAACATCTCCTGTTCACGCCAATTCTAATGATATGCCACATGCATAACAAAAATCTTAATAATTCGAGTTATTTGCTAATAACTTGTTGAATGTGGCGAATTCGATGTTTGAGAAAATTTACTTCTCTGTTCATTTACCATGTCTTACGCAGTTAGATAGTGTTTTAACATCCTTCTAACATATGGAAGATAAGGTTAGGTTAGGTTCGGTTAGTAATTTATTAAAATTTTATTAGTAAAAATCTGAGGATATTGACTCAGGATCCCCAAAATGGTTTTTATGTCTGGGGACATGCAAAGAATTTGGTTTATGCCACCGAAGTCAGAAGCCGAGATCATTTAATTGAGAAAATTGAACATGGTTTTCAAGTGATGAAAGAAGAAATGCAACTAAAAACGACGACAGTCGAAATACGGAAGAGATATCGTGCCTGTATTGGTCAAAATGGTCATCAATTTGAGCAATTGTTGTATAAAAAAACATTTTTTTGTGTTGTGACTATGAATTAGAAAAGTTACCATTTTGGGGATCCTGAGTCAATATCCTCAGATTTTTACTAATAAAATTTAAATAAATTACTAACCTAACCTAACCTAACCTTATCTTCCATATGTTAGAAGGATGTTAAAACACTATCTAACTGCGTAAGACGTGGCAGACATAAAAACCATTTTGGGGATCCTGAGTCAATATCCTCAGATTTTTACTAATAAAATTTTAATAAATTACTAACCGAACCAAACCTAACCTTATCTTCCATATGTTAGAAGGATGTTAAAACACTATCTAACTGCGTAAGACGTGGTAAATGAACAGAGAAGTAAATTTTCTCAAACATCGAATTCGCCAAATTCAACAAGTTATTAGCAAATAACTCGAATTATTAAGATTTTTGTTATGCATGTGGCATACCATTAGAATTGGCGTGAACAGGAGATGTTTTTAGGAAATTGGAAGAATTGTAATCACTTTGGTTTTTTTTTAATTTCATTGTAAAGTTGAGGTTGAAAGATTTCTTTATCGGTTTCTGAAACTTTGGGAGCCCCCATTATTTTTTAAAGTAGCTTTACGCTTCCAGTAACAGTTTTATTTGAACACCACAACATTTAACAATCTATCAAAATTAAAATTTTGTCAATACACCAAGTAGTTCCTTTTTTTTCGGGGTTTAAAGGTCGAATTTCGGTGTCTTGTAATAAAATTATAAAAAAAACTGTATTAAATAGCCCTTAGACAAATTAAGGGTTAAAGTACCTGAAAAGGATAGCTTATGGTCCCTTCTACTCGCCTGTTTCTTTTTGACAACGCTCTACCTAACACCCTGTATACGAGGGGCGGCTGAAAAGTTCTAAGCCTAAGGTAGAAAAAAAATGTTCAGATTTTTTTTACTATTTTTATTTTTCAATATCATCTCCCTCTAATTCAATGCATTTATTATATTTTTTAAATAATGCTTTTAGACCGTTAAAAAATAAGTTTTTTTTTGGCTGTCGAAATGTTCCTGTACAGCCGCCTTCATCTCTTCATCACTGCCAAATCGCTTTCCCCTTAAATCTTTCTTCAAATTGCTGAATAGAAAATAATCACTAGGGGCCAGATCTGGACTGTTGACTGTTGACTGTTGTGGACTGTAATTTCCTCGAAGCCAGTTTCCTTCAGAGCAAGCTTGGCAACACGAGCGGTGTGAACGGGGGCGTTGGCTTGCAAAAACAAAATGCCTTTGCTCAGTTTGCCCCTTCGTTTCTCGACTATGGCTTGTCGCATTTTTCTTAATAGCTCAGCATAATAAACTGCATTTATTGTAGAGCCTTTCGCCAAATAGTCTATTAAAATAATGCCATCGCAATCCCAGAACACGGTGGCCATTAGCTTAGACGCCGATCTTTGAACCTTGAATTTCTTTGGCGGCCTTTCACCCTTTTCGATCCACTGCATAGATTCAGACTTCGACTCTGGATCATACTGTCTGATCCATGTTTCATCAACAGTTACTATGCGGGAACAAACTTCATCTAAACCTTCTACACATAATTCTAAAAATGCCTGAGAAGTTTGAACACGACGTTCTCTATCGAAAGCTGTGAGCATTTTTGGCACCCAACGAGCACTTACTTTTGTCATATGCAAATGTTGATGCAAAATCTCTCCAACTCTTTCCTTACTAATACCTAAGGCTTCTGCTATTTGCCAAATCTTAATTCTCCGATCCTCTAATACTAACTTTTTGACTTTTTCAGTATTTTCTTCAGTCACAACCGATATTGGCCTTCCTGAGCAAGGATCGTCTTCGATCGACTCCCGTCCAAGTTTAAAAAGTCGACTCCATTTTTTAACAGTGGCATGAGAAGGGCCAGATTCACCGTAAATACTAGACATTTCTTCAAAAATTATTTTCGGCGATTTGTCACTTTTCGTGAGGAACTTAATGACTGCACGGTGCGCAATTTTCGTGATATGCGTTGATAAAACACACATGATGACCTTTAGCGTCGGATATCTCGAGATGTAATAAACAAAAGACGACATTTTTTTCTTTTATTTATTAACTTTTTAAATGGTCTTTTTAGTGGCCAGTATCGCTAACGCATATGCAACCTCAAAATACCTTAGGCTTAGAACTTTTCAGCCGCCCCTCGTAATGCTAGGTTAAGTTTTATAATTATTTAAAACGACTAACTGTTGAGTTTCTTGCGGCGTTTCTTCTCAGCAGTGGTCTCTTGCGAAGCGCTGGTAGATTTTTGACGTGTAAAAGTGCCCGTGCACTTACTTACTGAATAAACATCTTTTATCTTTTTTATCTTTTATCAGACATAATGAATTTTAAAGGAAAACTATTATTTTAAATATAACATTATATTATAATATATTATAAACTTCAAAACGAATTAATATTGGCATAGTTTATAAACATAATACCGAAATAAATAAAAAAAAGCGGCCAAGTGCGAGTCGGACTCGCGCATGTAGGGTTCCGTACCACTATACATCTAAAAAAATGTATTTCTTTATTCTTTATTATATTGGAGTGGATTGAATGAAAGGTAAAATGCGGTTTACGATTTAGAACGTATTAAAAAAAAACGAATTATTAGATCTCGTTCAAACCAATTTTCGGTGGAAGTTTGCATGGTAATGTACATTATATATTATTTTTACATTTATCATTCCCTTATTTTAGAAGTTACGGGGGGGGGGGGACACATTTTTCCACTTTGGAAGCGTCTCTCGCGCAAATTATTCAGTTTAGAAAAAAATTATATTAGAAACCTCAATATCATTTTTGAAGACCTATCCATAGATAACCCACACGTATGGGTTTGATCAAAAAAAAATAATTAGTTTCAGTTCTAAGTATGGGGAACCCCAAAAATTTATTGTTTTTTTCTATTTTTGTATGAAAATCTTAAAGCGGTTCACCGAATACATCTACTTACAAAGCTTCCACAGTATAGCTCTTATAGTTACGGAAAAAAGTGGCTGTGACATACGGACGGACAGACGGACGGACGGACGGACAGACATGACGAATCCATAAGGGTTCCGTTTATTGCCATTCGGCTACGGAACCCTAAAAAACACTTTATAACATTATTTCTCTAGCAAAATAATGTTACAAAGTATTTTTTTTACCAATACGATACAAGTTAATCCAAAAAGTTAATGTCACCAACGAGGTTTCATACTTATATTTTTTTTATAATGGAACGCACATGCGGTTCGCCTCATTTTTACAGCATTACAAAAAGTTTTCATTACAATTTTTACTTGTCTGTGACAGCGCCCGCTTTAACGCATGCGCGGTGATGTGCTAGGTTTTGGCGCCATTCATTGAATACGTTTTTTTGTAATGTATGAGAGTAGATAAAGTATTGTATGAAACTGCACACAAGTAACTAGGTATTATGCAACAATTTCATAAACTACTATTATGTATACTTATTTGTTGTTTTTTGGGATAGATTTCTGTGGTCGGCACCCTACACTGGGCAAAAGCATGTTAGACCATCAACATACTTTTGCCCGGTTTGCCTGGATGTTCTGTTTGTTAAACAATATAAGCCATTGGTTCAATTTAGTAATTGGGAAGGACGAGTACGAGAGAGTAGGTGCACATGGTGCAATGGTGGCGGCAGCAGCGGCGACGAAGGCGGCGGCGGCGCTCGCGCCGAGGTCACGCCACCGCCGTCGCTGCCGCCGGGCGCCGCAGACTGCGCGCTGCCGGCACCAGGCAAGGGCGAGCGCTGCGTAACGACCCTGCGCGGAAAAATGGGCATATTTTGGGGCAAGAGAATTTCCACTTTCGACGGAATTTAAATCCTAAGCTGAGTGCTCTCATATCGTTGTTAAGTTGATTGATGCTTCGTACTACGATTGGAAAGGGTTTGATTCCGCGAATACATAAAAAAATGTTACAGGTAAAATAAGATAGTTTATATATTAATAATAATAGGACTCCCATAGCCCCGTGATTGATTAAGACATATAAAATAATAATAAAAGCATCAGAGGACAACCTCACGCCATTTGACATAGTCCCAAAAATGCTTTAGGCTTGTGCTGTTAGCAATGGTAAACTTCCACATATACCAAGTGCAAACCACCAAGACTCAAAAGGAAACCTGTACAAAACCGTAAAAAAGCACGGCATGTCTATTTCGGTAATTATTGCATATTTTCCGTGCACAGTATACTTAGTGGTGCCCACCAAGAGATGCTATCTGTCTACAATCTTGTCTCTTATTCACATTATGACAAGAGTGAAAAAGGCAAGTACCTACGTCTTTCGATTTCCTTGACTGGCATGAACATGAACAAAATATATGACATTTTTGTTGTTTGTTGACTAGCAGACTTATTATTGCCTCGCACGCACTCGCAATCGCAATCGACTTCAAAGTGGAACAATTGTTTTCATTTTGTATGTAGACTCGCCTTCGGACTGTCAAAATGTAAACGATTGCGAGTACGGTAGGCAATAAGACTGCGTGTCTAATTTTCGTCAAATTTAAGCTACAGTTGTTAACTTTAATTACATAAATGCCCAACAAGTATTGATTCGTGCCACATGGGTATCAAACAAATATCAGGTACATACTCGAACAAGCTTGGGTCACAACCGTAAGGGGTAAAATACAAGTTTTTGGCTCGAATATAGAGAACCTTAACTTTATTTATAATGCGGTGGGTTTTCCGCAGCTAAAATACAAGGGAATCTCAACAATCGTATGTGCCACTCAACGACGTAACATCGCCTTTCTCTGCTGCGACAATCGATTTAGGGTCCGCGTCTCGTTGATCCTCGACTATAACTTCCGGTTCGTCTGTTGATAAAACCACACTTTGCCCTCTGCTGCACGTTTTGTAACATCGTCTCGCCATCTGCTGTAGGTACTGTAAACTTCTAGTATAATTGAAACAATAGTGTGGGGTTCTGGAGTTCTGGACATACTTAGGGCAGAACCGGATTAAGTAGAAATTTCCGTTTTGTTACACATTTTTGTTAAATAATCGCTTTCCATCAGGCGATCCGTCTGCTCGTTTGCCTTCCTATACCATAAAAAAAAAAAAAAAATAATTTGTTAACGTTCCTTATAAAAGTGACTTATTAAAAACGTTGATTTCATTTATTTGTGCTCAGAAATTATCTGTCGACAGCTTCTAAATCTTAGCTTTACGGTTTAACCCAAGTCTTCCCTACTATTGAAATCCTAATAATATCAAAGCTCAGTTGTCCTTGCTACCTATCCCTATTAATTCGTAGAGCCACGGATCGTCGCGATGAGCCGAGACTGTGCGAGTTTATTAAGTTTTACAACGGAACTGGTCTTGACTTAGCTTTAAGCAACTATTTATTAATAAATAATTCAAAATAAGCAGGTAATAAGGTAATGGTTAGCAACATTTGCTAGGGAGATTTAATCATACCCGATGTGATTAGCGGAAGTGGTTGAGGACATCGTCATTAGCGGCCAGCACCGACGCCACGCGGCGCGGTCCGGCTCGCGCCGGTCGGACCGTGACTCGACGCTATGTACGATCACTGGACCCCTCCAGCGGACAATACGGTGATTTACAAATTTTATACTTAACATAACTGATAAAGCGTTTCCAACGGTGAAGGAAACGGCTTAGTCCAAGGCCGGGACAAATTCATACGACCAACAAAACACCACTTTTCAACTCATTCACCGTGGACTTGTGGTCGAAGAATAGTAATTACAAGAATGTGAGATTTCTGATTAGAAAAACTATTCTACCATAGCAGTGCCATTGTAGAATTTCGTTTAGCCGTTTTCTCTGAGCTAAAACAAATACCCCTTGGGTCTGTTGCAGCCACTATGTACAGTCAAGGGGATTAATATCTATACAGCCATCACCTCAAATATATGTATACACGGTCCTTATTGCCAGTAGTAGCATAAAGGTGTAGGTATGTATTTTTTTGACGTCTCGGAAACGTATTTATATTTATGCCCTTGACTGTATTCGTGGTGCGTTAGTGGCATTTATACGTTAATTTCCTTATTTAATTAGAATAACTGCAAAAAACCGGATTTCATGTAATACAATAAAACAATATAAGTGATAAGATAAGTGATAGAAGTAGAACTGCATTCGAATGTTTGTGCAAGAAGAAGCCAGCTACCGGCCCGCGTGTCGTCAGCGAAACGTCTTGGTCTTGATAATTCCCAAAGAAAGGAACTATTTCAGCCGAAAGCATGCTTCATTTTCAACTTTATCATCACTTGCTATATAGCCAAATATTTACCGTTTTGCGTTTCATTTGTTACACGAATTCGAATGATATACCCTCACCCATCACTCATTAACGCTAATTAAGGAACAACTTGGGAGATCCGTAGTAGGTCACAAATAGCTGTTACGTTACGAATAATTTGGATCATTATCTGTTGACGACTTATTATTATAGTCTCTAGTGGTATAAGGGATATAAATATCCAATAACAAATTATTCTTCAGTGCCTTTGCATCTTAATTAATTATACACTAATTACATTAACAACATAATTCTATTTGTGTATAACGCCTCTACTCTCTAACCGTATGTACGCTGTTAATTAACTAACTAACACGAGTACCTAAAAGTCAGATTTTTTAATACCTACATAAAGTAAACTGACAGACAGTTCTAGAGTAATGTAGACAGGTACGTATATTTTCTCAATAATTATACGTAAAGTCGCCATTACATCCTTAAAAAGTCACCAGAAAGTCAAGAATACCAGATAATGATCAAAAGTCTCCGGTAAATAGAGAGGTTTTGAATTCGGAATGAAAAAGTGTTCAGGGTAAGTAGTAATTCTCTCAGCAACGACGGTCGGACGGACGGGCGAGTGGATGTCCAAGCGGCGAGTTTAAGTAGTCCCGTCAGTGCGAACAAACATATTTTAGCGCGTGCGCGTGCGCGTGTTTTCGATTTAGCAGCATGGTTTCTGTCGATAGATCGAACGTATAAGGCTGCTTAATTGAAAATGCACGCGCTAAAATGGGCTTTGTTCGCTCTGACGGGACTACCTAAACTTGCCGCTGTAATTTCGCTCGTTCCTCCGCCTGTCCGTTGTTTTTGTGAGAATAACACCCCAGTAAGTACAATACAAATATCATAACATGCATTGTAATTTGCACTTAGAACTTTTAAAATATGGGTGTGTAATGATCGGTATAAAAATAATTAATATAATTTCATTTGATATAATAACTTTTGATATAATTTTAAAGGATATAATCACTCATTTTATATAATATACGATTGGTATATTATCAAAATATCTATTTTTATTTACTTTAATTATCATTTGATATATCATTTATTTATTATAAACATCATTTGGTATAATCATCATTTTGTATAAAAATCATATTGTATAACTATCATGTGGTATATTATTTTTGTCGAATGATTTTTTGGTACAACGCTGACCGTGAGGCAAAGTCGACGGAGCTCCGCTTTGCGGAGCTCCTATTCCGCGTAGTTACGGCGCTTCGCGCCTTGACACAATTCTAACCTAACCTAACCTATATATTAGTTAAGACCTAGGAGTTACCGCTCTGCAGGGTCACAATAGGTAACTAAGAAACCGACCCTTGTGGTTGGACACGAGTTAGTATAGACAGTATTTTTTTATACCAACTGTACTTTATATGAAATTAACTTTATATCATAAGTTGATTATAGTAATTATGCATTATACTTAATGTATGTTATATAAAATATTTTTAGAACAAATGATCGTTACATAAAATGTTAATTATATCATATTTAAATATATTCAATGTTGTTATATGATTCAATAAGTATATCAAATGAGCGTTATATCGACTGATATTATAGAAAATATTTTTATATCGATCGTTACGCACCCTTAAAATATGTACGTCTCTCGCACCATCTCCCTTTTATGCGCGCCTAGTCTCTGACGAGTTTCACATTGCGAATCGCTTAAATTAATTAAAAAAATCTGCTAAGTGCGAGTCGGACTAGTTTATTATAAATAATGGTGTATGCATGTATGTCAACTCTTAATTGTACAAAAACACAGAAATTTAAATACAATATTTACAAAAAAGGAATGTATAAAGGTGAACATATCCCTTCCCTTCCTCCTTTGTTCTTCCTTTTTTTAAGTTTTTTAGTGCTATCTTAAATGAATATCAATTTTTACAAAGGTTTTGGTCGCCTCGCCTATAACTCAAAATGAGTTAAGTCTACTTTGTCATAATTTCCCTTTTAACTTCGTTACCAAATAGGTACTTAACTAGCTTTTACGCGCTATTTCTATACCAAATTTCATTAAAATCGATTTAGAGGTTTAGTCGTGAAAGCGTAGCAAACAGTCAGACAGACAGAGTTACTTTGACATTTATAATTTGAGTATTTATTAGTTAGTAAGAAGATAAGATAAGATAACATGTTTTAATTTAGGATATTTTTCATATTTTAGATTGTAGTTAACTTAAGCCCTAACTTAACGTTTGCCTCCTAGTGAATACCTGGCTTCATATTTTAGGGTAAAATATTCAACAATCCGTACAATACCTAAATAAATGGTTTAAAAAACCAAAAAACCTTCTTCAAAAACGCAGGTTAGTCCAACTGAAATCGACCATAAAATATGGTGAGTCACCGACTTGAGATATCGTACATATGTACGAGTAATTGTGTAGTTCACTATTCTTTTGACATACCTAAGTTTTTATGCTTAAAATATCGCATTGTGCACGGTTTTATTTACTGTACGTAAGTTGATAACTAGGTGGACAGTAGAACAAAGTATAAGTTGAGATATCATATTACGAACTTTGTTTTACTTACTGTACATAAATTAATATCTCTATCGACAGTAAGTAGTACAAATCTAGATGTCATATTTATTACGCACTTAGTTTTAGTTACTGTGTGTTAGTTGATAACTCGTTATCTACACTTCTACGCGAATATTATAAAGACGAAAGACTTGTGTTTTTGTATGTTAACAAATAAACAAATAAGTAACCCACTAGACGGGTTTCAAAAATTCTTTCACCGTTGAAATGCTGCGTTATCCTTGAGTAACATAGGCTATTATTTATTTTTCTGTGCGGTCGGAGCCTCGGGCAACAGCTAGTATTAACATAAGTATGTAATGGAGTGTAAGTTGATTGAGTTATTAATAATCAATACCTACACAAAACGTGATGTGTCGTTGTAATATGTCGCTTTATCCAGAATAACGCGCTAAAAATCTAGTTATCCATGTATGACCAATGGTCATCACTGAAAAAGTAATTAACATAAAAATATGAAACAAATCATATATGATAAAAAAGTTAAGAGGCGTTAAGCAATAAAATAATTAAATTGCAAGTCAAAATGTACCTATGCTTTATGGTATAGATAGTTTTTGAGTACGGTTTGGCTACGGAACTTTTAAACTAGAAACTTATACTAACTTGTATGTCCCATTTATCAATTTTTGTAATTTTCTGGCGCCCTCTTACAACCCAATACGGCTTGCGTGCCTACAAAATAAATGCACTGGCAGATTTCGATCGTAAACAAAATTGGCAAAATCCATTCTCAGGTATAGACGTAGATTTGCGCCTTATGCAAAGAGACACTAACTATTTGAAAGCTTTGTTAACGAACCTGCTCGTATTCCTCGAAAAACCAGTTCATACTCGTACAAGCACAATAGAGCAACATGGTAAATATTAACTCGAAAGTTGGCGGTAAACTGTTGCAGACAATTTCGTTTAATGAAATCGATCTACGTTACTACAAACTATCCTGACATCCCCGTTGCAAATGGGTATGACACAAGACTAGTGAATGCAATTTAACCGGCTGTTACCCGTATTTGTATGAAAATAACCGGTTTAAATCGGTTATAAACGGTTATTTGCTTTGCCTACACAAGACGCAGCTTGCAGGTTCTGCCAAGAAGCGAAGGTAACTGCAATGTCTATCCTTCACTCACGCACGAAATAAGTATTTTCATAGAACCAGACAGAACTAGCCGAGAGATACTCACTAACCTAAGCATCTGAAACTTGTTGGACGCAATGAGCATTGGCAATAAACTTTTAAAACCCAGCTATAGAGTATCACCGATGGTCGTGCGTATGTAATGATACCTAGGTACGAATTTTGTAACAAATTCGTTGTTCTCTGCTGGAACAAAGAGGAAGTGCTCGTCGCGCAGGTCCACGGGCTCAGTCAGCTCAGCGCGGCTTAGAGCTCATTGATTAACTTTTAGCGGCGGCGTCACATCATTGTCATCGAGGTTAGTTAACGAACCCAGTCGCATACGACGTTGCAATGCTGTTGGTGTAGCGGAGTGGTGTAAATCAGTACAGCAGTGGCGGCGCGCCAACTCGCCGCCGGCAAGAGCGGTCAGTGCCACGGCCAACAAAACCTAAAGCGGGAGTTCACAAACACTGCATCCGGCTCTAAATTAAATGACAAATTACAAAAATAGATCGTGAATTTTATAATCTGACACTTATTCAGCATTAACTGCTTAGGTATCACCTTGTAGCTATTAATTCTTAGTGAGAAATGTATTAGAATTTAGACATTTATTACCTCTTAGTAGCATAATTAATTGGGATTCTGTATATTGTCTATATCTGTTTTTTCTCAAATTAATAAAATAAAATAAAAGAACTCATGAAATTGTATTAGATGCCCTCACTTGCACTCTTCCCTGCAGCGCAGCGGTCGCAACACTCGCAACTTGTACCTACGGTGCACCAGTATCACCGCTCATCGCATAGGTAACTTGTATTGCACATAGTCGTACCTCTACAGCCAAAGTGTAATTTTTATATTGAAGGTTAACACAAAGTTCAATAGATAGCTAAAAAATCTATTAATTTTTATAGGACCCTTTTAAAAACAAGTGTCACAGAACTTGACGTAAATATTACGGTACAAAAAGCCCCGTTGTACCGAGCAAGAATCCCCTTAATCATAAAAGCACAATAAACCTATTTTAGGTAAAGTATTACTTTAAGCACACTTTAGCTATTTTGTGTTTATGAATATGAGGGTTTATTTATGGTTATTAACTTTTGGAGCTATTACAAACACCTATAGGTAAAAAACTTAAGAAAAAGACCTCTTGCATGTAGTTGTTTGTAACCATCTGTATAGACCGTTCGACTTTCTATATCTATTTGGAATTTCATGTAAATTCCGTACTAGTTTTGTACACAACACATGTAAGAGGTCCTTTATTGGTTTTTCACCTTGCTGTACACCGTTTGCTCCCTTGGCAAGAAATAGCTGTATTTTTTTATTAAAAACTTAATATCTAATCCGTTACAACGTCGCAATGAAAACACTACATTTACAAAATATAAAAATGTTTAATATAAATTAATAGGTACTTTCCAAGGCACTAAGCACGTCTCGTTTTTCATTCAACAACTTAGTCTTTTCGTACTTAGAAAAATGCTACGCTATGCTATGAAACGTGATTGTAAAACAAGTACCTACTACTTAAAAAAGACAAAAAATAAAGTTAGAGCTACTATTCTTCCAAGTAGGCTAACTTCAGTAAAATTTCACATTCGTCCAAAATGTTCAAGGTTTCAACTAAAGGTTCTGGGCCTCTATTCAACTCGGTAAGAAGATATTAACTTTGACGAGTTATGGTATTGTATTGAACTCGGCCGCCGTTACTGTCGAAACGTTGTTGACAATACGTCAAGTAGAATGTCATCCCGATCGGTGTCGATTGAAACCATTCAATATAATTTGACCAATACAGTCCTACAGATGAACGTTGCAACCAGCGATCCAAACCAATAGGTATCCACTGAGTGCCCGGATATTTTAGGTGGAGGTTAGTGTTCCAAATTCTCAAATAGCCCATAGAAATCGTACGACAAAATAAATGATTTAAAACAAAAAGGTGTACTTTGGGTACCTACTTAAGATTCGGCCCTTTTCCAGTAGGTATATGATGTATGAATGTGGAAGAAGCGAAAGAGATTTGCCAGAATCGTAACAAGTGGAAAGAAGTGGTCTCTGCCTACCCCTCTGGGAAACAGGCGTGATTTTAATGTATGTATGTAGGTGTATTTTGTTTTTAAATAATGGTCTTTCGTGAGTGTGAGTGTTATGTTATGAAGACCCACTTCTCAATTAAGGTCAACGCACACTTATCCGAGCCGAATGCGTCGAACGAGTTGAACGAAACTAATTTTAGAATTCTGTATATGAAATCTTATGAAACCTCGAAAAGGAACCCTTAAGGTGAGACTTCATTGTCCGTCTGTATGTATGTCACAGCAGGTTTTTTCAGCAACTACAATGCTTTCAACTTGAAATTTGGCATAGTTGGACCACTTGCGTCTGTATTTGGTAAAAATAATATGAAATTAATTCGATAAATAATTGAAAAGGGGTCTGTCAGGGGGTTTTCTGTTAGGTGCTTTTTGAATAATACCTTACCTTCGAAGTTTAGCAATCCAAAAATAATAATAAATCCTGACGTGTGTGTATATAGCTAATTAATGACATATTTTATGGGAAAAATAATATGAAGTGTTCATTATATATAATTTTTGAGAAATACCAAAAACACTTTTAAAATCTGTATAAAAATTTAGGGTAGTCAGAATAGACTTGATTACATAGAATATAACAAAATGAGTATTTTCTTTTGCGGTTACCAAGCATATTATCTAAAACACGGAACCCTCGGTGCGCGAGTTCTACTCGCACTTGACCTTTTTTTAAATGTAGTGTCATCAGCATCACATGCAACATTTAAAAAAAAGCCAAATTGTTTTCATTTTGTTGCAAATCTAGGTGGTAAAAATAGCCAATAACTGTAAAAATATCGAAAATGTCATGGTTTTACAAGTGTTTGACAATGGTCCGGTGGGCTTTTAAATTGGAAAAATTTGGGAATGCCATAACCACTTCATCAAATACAACACTGAAAATAAAAACAGAACAACTTCATTCAGTGCAAAGCAAAAATACCAATAAGGGTCTAATAATGTTTCTCTAAAATGTATTTACCAAAATTGATTATGAAAAGGGCATGCTTCGATGGTTCGGTCATTTGGAAAGGATGGATGAAAGAAGATTGACGAAAGAGATATACAGATCGAAAGTGAGTGGAAGGGTCGAAAGGGTCCGCCCTAGGCGTACTTGGAATCAAATCGGAGAAATACTAGAAAAGGGCCGAATCTTAAGTACCCGAAACCGACGTGCGTGCATGACTCGATGTATGAATGTGGAAAAAGCGAAATAAATTTGTCAAGATCGTAGCAAGTGGAAAGAAGTGGTCTCTGCCTACCCCTCTGGGAAACAGGCGTGATTTAATGTATGTACCTATGTATGTAAAAACACGAAATTGATTGTATTGCATCATAATCGGGATTACCTACTTATACAACATATGTATATTTTGCCACAGATGTTAATTTTTAAGGATGAAAGAGACGAAATAAATTAAATAATTTTCAAAGAAAATTAAGTATTTATTACCTAGTTCAAGTCAATAGGTACCCAGTATAGGCATATTGTTGATGTGTTACAACGAATTATTAATTCTATTTCAATTCGTAACTGGGTAAGCAACAAAGATGAAGCAACCCGTTTAGTGGAGCTGGATGTCGGGCGGGCGGCCGCGCTCTGAACTTCGTATCACGGTTTGTTGAAGAGTTCTCCCCGAGCCTGCGACGAGCCCGCGACGCGATGTCAGCGCGGGGCGCGGCCGAGTTAGTAGGACTCTGGCAGGCAGCCGTTATCGGCCGCGCCGCACCAGCGGACGGATGTCAAGCGGATGTTGGACCAGCTGACGGAACTTCAAGTGTACATTTCATATAATAAACGCTGCAAAAACATTCTTCTTACAAATATCATACCTATAATTATTTTTCTCTAGAGGTTATCAGTACGCTTTTTTTATTCGACCGTGTCATTCTTATGCATATAGTAATCTAAATATATATAAGTTCCTGTTAAAAATTCCATTTCTCGAACCAGCTTTCATTGTCTACTGAACTTTTTTTTTGCTAAGTCGGCATATCAGCATGTCAAAAACAAAGTAATGAGTTCTATCACGACAGATCTACATTAAATAAAGCGGAGAGCCTGTCGCCACCTTCCGACTCCATAATCAGATTAGCTCTAAGATACCATAATATTGCACAATCATCGGGTTTACATAAGTACGTGGTCCCAGCCCATTCCATTAACGAAACTCCTGCTTCGCCTGCTTTTAAACCAATACTTTAGACCTCTGTTCCACCTTTTCCAACACCCGTCTCACCATGTGCTGGGAGGTTACCATAACATACTAAAGCAGTTCAGTTTAGATTGATTGATAACTGCTATAGCTCTGTGCCTTTCTCTCAACCTAAATGGAACTGATAAGATAAGATTGGAACGAATATAGTGCACCGTTTTTTGGGATAAGGCAGGTAAAACCAAAATAAGTATAGGTTTCAGTTTTGTTAAGTAGGTAGGTAATAAGATTATTACAAATATCCTATTTAAACTTATTTGGTGCTGTCTTAGACGAGTTTAGTACTTAGGTAAGTAACACTTTAGTCGCCTGTATCTCAGAAACCAATCAAGTCTACTTGACACTTGACTCAAACAAAAATTAACACTTTAAATCTTAATTTCACAAACGGATCCCTCAATCGTTTTTGTTTTCGATATCTAACGATATCTCACACCATGGGGTAGACGAGGAAAAAACCTCCCTACGTTACGTTACTTGTAGGGGAGGTGTATGGCCTTACCCTGGTCTCCTCTACTATTAGGGTTGCGCTTGAATCACTTTAAAAACGTTTCGCATAATTTAATTTAATTACCTACAAAAAGCATAAGGAACGTTTAGCATACAAAAAAATTATAAAATAGGTACACCCCGAATTTCAGTTAAGTTCTGCAAATGGTGTTAAGTAATTAAATTGTTAATGTAAATATTTTCAAAATTGCTTACTTGGCTTGGGGTTGAATTGAATATGCGAGGCATACCGTTTTAGATATATTTAGCAAATAATGATTCATCCGTATCATTTCTAGAGGAGCCGAAACTTGGTATGTTTTAAATTTTAAACATGAGACATGTGATATAGAGATATGATATATTTTTAGAGTTGGTTTAGATAAATACCGCACACGATAGGTTTCAGAACAAAAAAAACGCTTTGACCACCACTTCACTTCACTTTTTACGCAAATAAATACATTTGACTTTGACTTTGACTGAAAGGTTTTTTCCATGCAAAACAATTATGACGTCATATCTCCTCTCCTTTTTTAGGATTCCGTAGTCAAACTAGGAAGTTTTGCATGGTCCAACAAGCTCTTGCCCGGTTTTTTGTTTTCTTTTTTGGGCTACACGGGACGAATTGATTCTTATGGGCTAAAGATCAATCGTTCCGATTTTCATGCTTTTGACACCATTTGCAGAATTTTTTGGCGTACCGCTAGGACTATAATTTTATCAAGCATTTTTCTTGTTATTAAATATGCATTTCAAGACAATTCTTTTTTACTAGGTTAGGAGGTTAGAACTGTGTCACCACATTAGTAGTAATCAAAGACGAATAGAAATGGCTACTTGTTAACCTACTCGTATGAATATTATGATTTATTAAATGCATTTCGTTGTTATGCATATATAATTATTATATATCGTTGGATTATAATAGAGATCAACATTATGGATTTTGTGTGATGCAAAATGAAATATAGTAAATACATTGGTTTTTATGCAATTGATTACTTTCATTTCATTACACACCCTTGCCCCTACTATTGACGCATCTGTGACGTCGGTTTGCCGGCACGGCTAGCCTTCCGTTGTTCGCGACACACTCACCGCGCGAACTCGACTCAGTGATCCCGTGCGCAGCTGGCTTAACTCGAGTGATCCTCTTAGCGCTGCCCAACCAATTTAGAGCTACAAAATGAAATACTGCTCGCACAGTTACAGGGGGAACACCGTTCCCATTTTATAACCGGCTACAGAACGGAAAATAACGTTTCCCAATTCAAAGCAGGGCCTCTATTCAACTCGATAGAACCATAACAGTCTTTGACTTGTTATGGTATTGTTTTTAACTTAACCGCCACTATTGTCAAGTAAATAAGAGTTATCAATACGTTGTATATAGGGAAACAGGTGAAAAACTATAAGGATTTCCCGTGTAGAATCTCAGCCCTGAATGCAATAGGTATTCGGTAATGAGATGGGGCTAAAGGTATTTACGGCCTGTACTTAAATCAAATATGAACACAAGTATACTTACTGAATAAAAGTGTAATGCATCAATTTTGAATTTGATAGCTTTATAATTATGACGTCTGGTATGTCTGGTGAAAAACATACTACTTACTCATATTAAACGTTTGAAAAAATCATGATGATAACTTGATAACAGAATGAGAAATCTGTATTTAACCAGAACCTACTCCAACGCAAGTAAGTAAACCTTTTTTACTTATCTTATCATAATCCTTATCAAAATCGGTCCGTTTGTATAAAAATTAAAATTGGATAAAGATATTTATGTCAGTACAAATTTTCTGCAGACACTCTCTTTAGACATTTCGCTGCTTAAATGCAAAAGCGCCACAAAACAAAAACAGATATAGTTTGACTTAAAACTTAAAGTATATAGGTAGCATTCCGAATTTAAATGCAACACAAACTCATTCTGATTTGTGGCCCTTTAGTATTTAAGCAACGATTTATAAACGTGTCAGGTAGAACATTGGTCCATATACACAGAAATATGAATATCGGAGTACACTTTAAGAGGATTGTGAACCTAACAATTTATACACAAAACGCGATAAAGTTTGGCGTTTTTTATAAAGATTGTATATAGTTAAGGACTAAAATTAAGAAACGATAACTTTTCCGTTGCGTTACGAAAATTAGCTATACTGCTATAAGACAAATGATGGTATCTCAGACAAAAGTCCTGTAGCAAGCGCAAGCACTAGGATTGAAACTGCTTCATTAGGGTACGAACGCACAGACAGGCGGCCTGCTTATAGCGCCTAGAGACTAGCGAGTCGCCTGGCGAGTAGCGAAGAGAAACGAGCGTTCTAGGCTCTTCGCACCCGGCCACATAGATACACGCTAAGCCACTAGCAAAGACGCCAAGCGCGCAGTGTGTCCGGTTGTGGTAATTGTAGAACGTTTGAATCACTTCGCTACTCGCCAGGCGACTCGCTAGTCTCTAGGCGCTATAAGCAGGCCGCCTGTCTGTACGTTTGTAGCCTTAATTTTGTGATACTGCCAATTGGCGTCGAGGGTAGTATGTATAAAATGTGCGACTATTTTTTGTAGAAAAGCCCTCACTACCCTACGACTTGAACCTGGTCCAATTTTTACGTTACGTTTTATGAAAAAGTAGGTCTGCACTGCAAGTTAACAAACAATTGAAAAATCTCATGAATACTTGCCTGTAAATTCGTAAAATTACACGTACCTACCTACAGTTTTAAATCTTATCGCCTATGCATAATAATGATACAAATTCACCCAAAGACGAACGGAAAAAGTAGCAACACCGTCTTGTTTTCGAATTGTCCTGTACGTACGAGATATGTACCTATAGTCTACAACTAACCCAAGGTCCACAAAAAGAACAAGTGAGGGTGGTATTGTGTTGAGGATTTCATTTTCATTTTTATTGGTTTTTTGTTATAGCAGAAATACAAGCCCAGTGAAAATTTCAACTATGCAGGGAGGTACCTAGTTTATTCGGTTTATGAGATCATAATTTTTTAAATATAGGTATAAGTAACCGAGATATTTTCAGAATGAGTTTTTTGTATCATGTAAGTAAAAGCAGGTTAGATTAGGTTTGTTCTATGAAAAATCTGAATTTTTAAATAATATACCTATCTATTACGACTTGCGATAATTATGACCTAAAAACACTTTATGATTAAATATAATTAATTAATTATGCAGACGCCATAGACCAATGTTTAAAAAAAAGTTGTGTACTTACTTAGTTAGGTATGGTCACGAGCGTTAATTTGGGACCCATTTCAAGAAAAATATGCTTGGAGTCGTCAATGTCATTACTTCATTAGTGATGTCAAGTCATTTGTAACTTTTAGGAAACTCAACCTTATTGTTGTAGAATGTTAGATTGACTTTGGACCAAAGGTGGGTACCACATTAAATCTCGTGACTGTACAGTCACCCAATAAAAATGGTAAGCATACTTAGAACCTTGTCATTGTGAGTGGCATTTTCTATTCATGCCTGTCAATAGATTTTCAGTTTAAAGTTTATTATGACAAGGCACTAATGTGTTCAACGTCTTCATTGGTTTACTGTAATAATAATAATAAATAATAATTACACCAGTTTTTTAACCTGTGTTTTCTTTTCAAACTTACGGCCGGCTTAAGACCGTTCAAATTCACGAGTCACTTTATCAATAACTTCCGACCCGCCCTCGCATCGATCCGGTTTAAACGAGTTAAAAATAGCCTTTATTCGGTATTTAGAGATACCTAATGTAACTTTGAGAGATTACCCCTAACATAAAGACAAAGAGCAAACATAATATACAATGCGTACGTAATTTTACCACTTTATAATATAAGTATACCTAGAGGTTAAGTCAGTAATAGCGTACCTAATGGTGCCCCCCACACTTGCTGTTACAAATGTTATATAACGTTATAAAACACGATAACATCCACTAACACTTCATAACATTTTGTTACAACTTGTTAGGTGTTTCAAACACTCTCACACTGGTAAAAAATTATAACATGTTTGTTATCCCGTTGTAATTTGTTATATAACATTTAAAAAGTTAAATAACGTTGTGTAACAAATTGTATAACGTTATATAACCACAACTTTTGTTATAATTTGTGATACAATGTTTTAAAACAAATGTTTTACAACGTTATGTAAGTAACATTTATAACAGCAAGTGTGGGAGCTCCATAATACAAGCAATGAGATTTAATCGAGTTATAGATTATGGCGAGCATGTAATCCGAGATGGAGGGGCCGGCGGCGGCCTGACGGATCGGATCTGACGGTCACTTGAATGAAGTTAAAAAAGTCGTTGAGCAGTTTCCACGGCCACCTTCCCTCTCCATTATCGTGCTGGCTCAAATATACATAATGTGTGACCTTTAACCGACTTCAAAAAAAAGAGGTTCCCAGTTTGTCGAAATCCTTTTTAATATTTATGTACGTATGTTACCTAATTACTCGAAAACGCCGCCGCCGGACCGTTTCAAAAAAGTATTGATTTTGTACTTATGTAAGGGTATCATCAGTTCAGAATCTGACAATAGATCCTAGATAAATCGAGAGTACCGCTCAAAAGTATCAGGCATGCATACGGCGATTTGGGATTTACGTACCTGTAAGGCCTTAAGATTTTGCGTACTAAAAGCACCTCTTGCTGAAGAGGAACTGATGATGAAAATCAGAGATAACCACCGGAACTCCGTAGTCGTAGGTAATTCACAGTAGCAGTAAGATTTCTTGATCAAATTAAATTCCATTTTGTTCCAAGTCTCGATGAAAAGCTGCTAAAAACTTTCTTGACTTCTTTCGTAGATACCTCGGTAATAGGTAGGTACCCGATAGATACAATTTTGCCATCAAACAGTTATAAAGCGTGTTATTTTAGTTTACTTTCGCATGTACTGTACAAGCCACTCTTCAAATAACTCAATTTTTGAGACAACGTGATGATTAGACATCGGATTATATGCACTATTAAAATGCAAAAATATGCATGCATATATGGATTAAAAAAGGGTAAAATATTATGCACAAAATATGCACTATTAAAAAACCATTTATAATTAGAATTTTCATTTATTTATATAATAATTTATAATATAACTTATAAATATATATATTATAAATTATAATATATAATTTATTTATTATAATTTTTGTGACAATAAATAATAATATATTTTTCCAGGTTTTCTACGGCAAACTTGTGACGTTTGTCACTTAATATCAATTTATAGGCTGAAAATGACCTTCGACGTCAACTGACGTTACCGGACAGAACTTGAAATTTGGCGTCGACGGCATAATACAACACGCCTAACACGTATAACTACTGAAATATATACACTGTTAATGAAAAAGTACCAAAATATGCAAAAACGCTATAAAATAGAATTATATGCATTTGCATATGCAAATACATATGCAAATGCATATAATCCGATGTCTAGTGATGATACTCTAAAAAAATATGAAAAAAAATAGTTTTGCACACAAATATAATCTTAATATGTTAGGTAAGGGTTGTGGCTAACACATATAAAATTCAGACCGGGGACTAGTGGGGACATGTTGTTTCAGATCTAAAGAACATGAAAAAAAAACATAATCTAATAATCTTTAACTTAGCGACATTGTTTTTCGGATACTATTTTTATTAATGTAAAAACAATAATACATAAATAAAATACTGACCTTGAACTTCTAAATCCACCACTATAATATTAAAAATCAATAGATTTGTCCCTGGAATAATGTGCCACAACAGGAGAAGAAATGCAAATAGTTTTAAATGAACTTACCCTCTTTCTTATATCTTGACCTTAATTACTCATCATTAAGTAATTATTTTACGAAAAAGATATTGGAATTTTACTTGTAGCAAGTATTTCCGAGAAATCCGTTTGTATTTTGTTCAGCTACGATGTTCTACGCGGAACACAGTGCATAGGTAGGTAGGTACGAAATAAAAAACATTACTTACATATGATATGGTAAGAAAATTAATCACAGAGTGAGATCACACAACATAAATCGAATAAAATCTTCTTCGTCTTAATAAACCCCAAAAAAGAAAGCCGCTCTTTTACCATAATGAGTATCTATCCTGCAATCCATGTCAAAACAAAAGAAAACACCCGGAAACCGCAAATATAACGTGTGCACTTTGAACAAAGTTGACATCAGAAAAATACACGTTGAGGCAATTGATCCGTGGAATAAAAACTATTTCAATTATACTCCACGTAGCCTCACAAAAAGCAATCTCATTTCAAACACGAACGCAGTTTTTGTGCAGATACGTACAAACTTATTAGTATCTACCTCTACATTAATGTCCGGTTCCTATATACAAACCGCGGTTCCCGTGATTTCGGAATAAATCAATTACGCCATCATAAATCCATAATTTAGTATTTACATTCACTATTTGAAGTTATTTTTTAAATTAAGATTTACTAAAAATCTAACGTAACCTAACGAAGTCTGAGGAGAAAATTGACGGAACGTTTTATCCTAAATGTAAAATAATTAAAATAAACGTTTTGTAGAATCCCAGAAATTATATGATTAAAATAATATTTTTAAGAAGCCGACGCCATATTCGCTTAACGTTTTCCGGGATTTGGCCAACTTTAGGTAAATATCGATCCGAATTTCCGATGCCTTATAAGGCATTGGATAAGGCAAAAGTTTATGTTAAAATCCTATGATACCAATGTGACACCAAAGTTGTCATATGTTTGACAATCAACAAGGTGTTGGTTGGTAGATATTAGTATTATTTTTACATTTATAATTTTTTACTTAACACCCGTGCACAGCTTGTATACACGGCCTCACAAAATTGAAATTTGTCAAATCAAAACAGTACTACTACCCATTTCTTACTCATGGGCAAACGTAATTACTCGTAGCTCGTAGTATAAAACATAAAACAAACTCACGCCTTCATTCCCAGAGTGGGGCCGGCAGTGCTACAGAATTACCAACAACTCTAAAAATTTGATGATAATTCTGTAACCACATTTTGCACAATTAGGCTAAGATGTTTACCAGTGTACTAGCAATTATATAAATATTTATAATTTTGTAAATGTTCTGTATCAAGTGTCACGGCAGTCTTTCTTTTGAATTGTAGTACTGACCGAGCCAACCAAGGGTGGACGGGCGCGGGCGGTTCGGGCGTGGCTGCCGTCAACTCCACCAATTTAAAAGCTTGTTCATATATTATGGTTCATTTGATTCGCCGGCCCGCGCGATAGCAGCGCAACTCCGATGATGTCATTATAAATAAACCGTTAAACTAGTACCTATTATTATGAGCAACAATATACGATCGTAATGTAGGTAATTCACAATATAACTATAGGTGTAATGAGATAGATCGATTGAAACCAGTTTTCTTTAAAGCTTACCTATCATCAGAATTCACAGAAAAGAAAACAGATCTCGGGTGCGTTAGTAAAGTGCTGAACGGGCGCACCGAACACAATCATTGAATGGCCCATTCTGTCGAAGACTGCTGTTTGATGTTAAATTGAGCATTGCAGCCACCGTATGCCAAGCAGCACATTGCCAACGGCCGCGGAAGCCGGGAGAGAGGCGGGAGGGAGGGGGGGGGGGCAGCCGGCGTGCCAGCAGGCCGGTGCGCGACAGAGTCCGCCCAGCAGCCGCGCCGCACCGCTGATACTACGTCGATTCATAGACTAACATGTACTCGATTCGGGATGAACCGCACCACACCCTAATTAATGACTCCGCAAACGACACAACTACTGACTTCTGCAAATTTAACCCTGAATTATGAAGGTATTCATTTAACCTTGGAGACCGTGTACGGGTTGATAGTTCGAAAATAGAACCCAAAATGCGACAGTACAGGGCCTCTATTCTATGGGGTGAAACGATACTGCCATGTTGACATTATATTATGTTATCATATTGTCAACGTGGCGATAGCTCTGATTTACTTGACAGTAATGGCGGCCCAGGTGAAGTTATTTTCTATGCAATAAGGTCCATTATGACTAGACTAAATTTTAAAACAACTTATTTTTTGTTATTTCTCAAAAACTGTTATTAAATAACAGGTAATTTTATTTTTGCCATACTATAATAAATAATTATCTGTACGACAGGATTTTTTCAGATATTTTGATTGATAAATTTCGGAGATAAGGGGGGAACGGACATTTTTTGTAAATTTTTGGCTATAATAAAAAAAAAATTTAAAATGTGCAGTTAGGGCCTTTTCATACGACACCCCATTTGCTATAATCAAACCACTTTAACATTTTAACCCCCCATTCTAGAACCCTTGATTATGTTTTTAAAAAAAAAAATTTGTTTACGATCTAACGCGGGCAAGCAAGTTGTAAATCGATGCCAAATTTCAAGTTGATAGCATTTATAGTTGCTGAGAAAACCTGCTGTGAGATACAGACAGACAGACAACGAAGTCTCACCATAAGGGTTCCTTTTTACCATTTTGGTAAGGAACCCTAAAAAGGGAAACTGGATTTATGAACTATTTTTTAACAATAATTTGATATGTATATTGAACTTAGAATAGACATTAACAAGTTTAAGTTTTCGGTGGCATGCATTATAAGTAAATATATTGAATGTCAATAAATAGCGTCATGAAAGATTATTGGCGTAATCAACAATTAGAGCGCGGCAAACCACCGCGCGCGGCTATCGGCCGGCGCCGGCGCGCGTGATAAGCGCCCCTCGATTGTAGTATCTACCAGCCAACGATTAGCATCTAAAATAATATACTAGCTAGATTAACAATACGAAGAGGATCGCTTCAAAATAATGAACTAAATACTAGGCCTCTCAATTTCGTTTCAGCTTTACCTGAGCATTGTGTAGTCAAAGTAACAAGCATTTTTAGGTAAGTACTATACAAGTTCAATAGCATATTTTAAAAAGTGAAACATCCTCAGTATATAGACAAGTTATATGTATACAGAACCCAGGAAAGTGTCGCTAAAAGCCGCTTATTCTAAGTGGCCGTAAAATGTATAGTCAGCTCACTGAGTACTGACTACGTAATATTTTTTCCATTATTATTGTTGTAATTATTTACCAACTTGAGGAAAGCATCTTAAAAACGTAGAGCAACATTGATACATCAAAAAGCGAAACTGATTTCAAATATTCAATTATTTATACAATATCCTACACTTAACTCGAAACTCAGTTGTCTCCAGATATTCGACAGATTACAAATCATTTGCAAAAAAACGGAGCGAGAAAAATCTTATTACAAAATAATTCTAAAATAGTTCATGCCGTTTCTTTAAACTACGTCTTGTACTAATGTCTACCACATTCTATGTTTTTTTTATTTCCTCTATCGCCCAAGGGCTAGCTGGACGAGATGCCTTAAAAGGATAAGTCAATATTGTATATGATTTTCTGTTTTTTGTACAATAAAGTGTTTTTATGTCACGTGCGTGATATTGAATCCTGAGCAAATGAGGGACTCTAGATTTAACTCCCAAGCGTAGCCAGTGTTACGAGTTAATTCCTCAGCGAAGCATGGGAATTAAAACGGATTCCTGAGTGCAGCGAGGGTTCAAGCTCGCCCAAGACGAAAACAGCTTTATCAAAGAATACTTTACTTTTCTCACGTTTTCATTGTTTTGCGTATATGGCTTGTAGTAACCAGGTTAATTTTAAAATAAATTATTTTTACTGTAGGTTTCTATGGAACAATTATTATACTAATTCAAATCTCATTATATTAGTCATCTGTATTTACGTATCCGTATCTTGTATATATTTTATTGAAACAGTTTTTGTTTCAACGCTTTTTTCTTCGCACCGACCTTAGTTTTTATTTCTGTTTCGCCTACTGGTTTACTGGTAGAGAATGCCATTGGGCATTAAGTCCACCATTTGTACTTTATTGTATTTTGTGTAAAGAAGTTCAAATAAATAAATAAATAACTGGGCAATTTTGAGCATGTAGTGTGAAAAATTTATAAAACAACATATTTTCGGAATTGCCAACAAGTTTTTACAGTTCTTAGTAATTCCGTAGCTCTGCTTACCCCACTCTGGGAACGAGAGGCATGAGTTTATGTATGTATGTAACATTTTCTTTTATGAAGTACCTACTATTATTTTAGTCGAAATGAATAGGAAAGTGTTAAACTCAGTAGAAACTAGTAGAAACTCATCGATTTATTATTATTTGAAAGTGGATATACACCTTAACATTTTGTGAATATTCAAGCATTTACCTGTTGCCGTTATTAATATCGTGCAAAAAACGGTAAAATAACACTTTTCTTGTATGGGGAGTCCCTTCTCCCTCCCCTTCCTTGTATCTAGCTTGATTCCTCGTCTACCTTGGCTACGTGGTCTCCGCAGCTACGCAACCTTATCTGACTGTTATTTGTAGTCTTGTTTGACTAATACGAGTATGTCCCTTGCTTGACAGGCTGAAATCCTAGTTCAACACAACCTCGTCGACGTCGCTTGTGTCGTTTCTGTGCCTCAACGATGGTCGTTATAACGGTCAGAGAGTAAAATACATCGAAACGTTTCTGGCCGCAGCCGAGTTAAATATAGTCAGTTATCACCGGCAGTGTTCGTGCAGAATTTCAAAACTAAATATTCAGTTTAATTATGGGTTCATCATTTAACACTGAGAATGTATCATTTATTTCGAAACACTTGTCGCTTATATTGAAGAATTTATTTTGATGAAAGGACGTCTTCGTATGGTTACTAGGGTAGGAGATACACCAAAATATTGGATACAAAAAACGCAGGTAGGTACCTGCCTGCGTACTTTGAAAGTGACAATTCTGGGAAATGGTAAAGTAGCGAAGACTTTCGCTGAGGGCGATAGGTAATTTGATTTTAGAACAGGCCATTTCCCTTATAATTCCAGCCTCCTTCTCCTTTGAACCAAAAAATAAGTTTAACATGCAGGATACACATAACTTAAGGCTGGTTTATAATGTAGCTATATTACGTAACATTAAAGATAAAAAATTAAGAGCTCTTTAAGTTCAGAGATAAGTTTAATTGCATTTAAATAAGTAATGAGATTATTTTTAGTCTAAGTCATCATCATCATATCAGCCGAAAGACGTCCACTGATGGACATAGGCCCTTCCCAACGATATCCACGACGGCCGGTTCTATACTTCTCTCATCCATCGGCTTCCCCCGAATTTCACCAGATCATCAGTCCACCTAATGAAAGACCTACCAACACTTCGTTTTCCGTTCCGCGGCTGCCACTCTAGAACTATTTCGCCCCAACGGCCATCAGTTCTACGAGCAATGTGCCCAGCTCACTGCCACTTAAGGATCGCAATTCGCTGGGCCATGTCGGTAATTTTGGTACTTCTGCGGGATTCCTCATTTCTGGTTCGATCTCGCAGAGATACGCCGAGTATAGCTCTTTCTATTGCCTTTTGGCAACACACTCTGGTCATAAACATTTCACTTTAGACACTGCGGTACCAAACGCTGCCCAAGCGAGTTGGATCACCGGAGGATGGGGGGCAGTGTGCTCTTCAAACACTGTGCAATACTGCGATCGCGAACCCGCCTGCCCAGAATGGCAATTAGGGCAATTATCCCCAAAATAGATTTTTAGTCTATGCATCATGTGCAAAAAACCCCTCCCGCCACTAGGATCCATTGGCAGGATCCATGAATGGAGTCGAATGAACCTTTTGTGCATTCAGATCCATCAATGGCTTGACTTTATGTTCACTAGAATGCATAATGGATTTCAGTAGTGATTTTGTACATTTCGATTTGTGAGAAGTATTTACTTGAGAATCTACAATGTTTAGAAAAGAAAGGAAGAAAAAACCCTTTATCGTGACATACAGACAACAAAACACAACAATATACTGACATAGACAAAATATCGTGATAGTCAAATCACCTCAAACATAAACGTGGCCTTAGCGTTCGAAGATTATTTCTCCACCATAGCCATATTAATACTACGTAATGACTTCAATCATCTGCAATTGAAGCTCAAAAATTACTTTGTGCTAATGTTACTAAATGTAATGTAAGCTTTGATTTTAGCTACGTAGATTCAGTTTCTATTTTTAAGGTATTTAAATCGCTCAGTTTAAAAAAAACTGAGGATTTATGGGAAACTACTGTTAAAGTCATCCATTATGTCATAGATATAATTGCACCTCACTTAGCTTTAATCTACATTAATTGCATTTCAGAGGGGGTCTTTTCAAATCTTATAAATCGGGCGAGTTGAGTGATTTAACGAATTTCTGTCCGATTTCAATTCTACCAGTTTTAAGTAAAGTTTTTGAGAAGTTAATGTTAAAAGATATGTTAGGTCACTTCAATAGAAATAAACTGCTTAACAGTATCAGTTCGGCTTCACTACAGGACGATCCACAACTGATGCAGCATGTTTACTCATTGTACTTATATACAATATTTGGGAGGAATCTTGTGATGCAATAGGATTTTTTGTGACCTTTCCAAAGCTTTCGATTGCGTAGATCATGCGACTCTTATATTAAAATTAGAACATTATGGTCTGTCAAATAATTCTCTAAATCTTATGTCTTCATATCTTAGTGATAGGACACAAACGGTTGTTGTAAACCAAGCACAGTCCATTGGAGCAGCTGTTAAATTGCGTGTGCCTCAAGGCTCTATTTTAGGTCCTATTTCATTTCTGAATTATATAACTTACCACCAACATAAACTTAGTAGATAAACTTTGTGAGATTGTACTTTTTGCTGATGATACTTCATTAATTTTCAAAGTAGATAAAAAGTCTATTGACTACAGTAGGATAAACGCCACACTAGTTAAAGTACTTAATTGGTTTACTAGTAACGTAGGTAGAATCTAGTATTTTTCTAAATAACGAGTGTCTGCAAATGGCCGATAAGGCAGTTTTTATAAGCATAACCATTGATCAAAATTTGCAATGGAGTCCCCATATAGCGGTACTGGTAGGTAAACTAAGTTAGGCAGCTTACGCCGTTAGGAAAATTAGACAACTAACTAATATTGCGACATTTGCGACAGCTCGCATAGTTTATTATAGTTATTTCCATAGTGTCATGTCGTACGGTATTCTGGTCTGGGGTAAGGCAGCTGAAATACAAAGTATATTTGTTTTACAAAAAAGGGCTATTCGTTCTATTTATAACTTAAATTCCCGTAATAGAACTATTTAAAGAAATTCACATCTGAACTGTAGCGTCTCAATTTATTTATGAGAATATTATTTATGTCATTAAAAATTTAGATTCTTTCACCAAAAATTCTGTAGTACATAATTTAAATACAAGAAATAAAAATAAAATTGCCGTTCGAAAAATCCGCGTTCGTAAAGTAGGTATATAAATCATTTGTTGGTCAATGGATTCATTTCTATAATAAATTACCTGACGAAGTTTTAAAGTTACCATTTCCAGTACTTAAAACTTACTAGAAAAAGTCGCTGATGTCTAAAGCTTACTATAGGTCGGTCGATAGGTAAAATTATTGTTCCAGAAATGAATTCCTCGTCCTCGAATTATAAGAAAAAGACACCAAACTTGATATAGTTGCTAGATGTATGGTGGTATTAAATTTAGAGTGAGGCGCGCCGGATGCAATTCCGTCAATTTGCTCCTCAGACTTCGTTAGGTTAGGTTAGATGAGTGTCCTGTAAATTAAATAACATTTTTGGTAAATCTTTATTTAAAAATAACTTCAAATAGTGAATGTAAATACCTAATTATGGATTTACGATGGCGTAATTTATTTATTCCGAAATCCCAAGAATCACTACATAGTATAAAACAAAGTCGCTTCCCGCTGTCTGTCCCTAAGTCCCTATGTATGCTTAGATCTTTAAAACTACGCAACGGATTTTGATGCGGTTTTTTTTAGTAGATAGAGTGATTCAAGAGGAAGGTTTTTATGTATAATAAATTTTGTTTTATGTACGTGTGTTATAGAAAACTCAAATAAACCTACGCGAAGCGAGGGCGGGTCGCTAGTTTTATTAATAAATTAATATTGAGTCCGCCTCCATACAACTGAACAACAACGCCGCCGCCAAAGATTAGGTAAATATCGATTCGAATTTCCGATCCCTTGTGTAATAACACAAGTTAGAACCAATAGTTGTAAAATATTTATTGAAGCACTCGCAGATTTGTTGTGGGTCTGTTATTATATTCTCTTGATACTGGAGTTTAGGGGGGATGTAATTTGATGCTACTTTGTGTTTAGACAACGCGTTTATGAGGTTCCACTTTTTCTTCGGATCGTTTATGCACTTTGCAAATGCGCTGTGGTAATATTTCTTCTTAGTATTCGTGATATTTACTGTTAATTTATTTCTTTCCTGTATACATTTCTTCCATATCTCTTCGTTGTTTGGGTCTCTCTTTAGTTTTCGCCATAGTCCGTTTCTTGTAGTAATCGCCGAGGTAATAGTTTTGTTAATCCAGTCATCTTTTGGAAGGTTTAATATTTTAGTTTTTATAGTCTTCGACCGTTCTAAAGCTTTCTTGATGTATTCTTCTAGCCCGGAGTAAGCATGGTCATTGATAGTGATATTTTGATCCATCATTATTTTGGTGAGTTTGTCGTAATCCACTGCATTATATTTTATTTTATTTTTTTGTTTTGGGTATCTATTCAAAAGCTCTAAATATATCTGCTTGTGGTCGGACATTGCTGAGTCAATTATATGGAAATTAAGGTTTTCTTCTAATAGGTTGGTGTGGACATGGTCTAGGATCGTCTTGCATGTTGTCGTCTCACGGGTGCAGTACTGTTCTTCAATCTTATTTAGGATGGTATAACCGGATTCTTCGATTGTAGAAATGTATTGTGTATCAGGAGGTTTATATTAAAGTCAACAAAAACAATCGATCTCTTGTCTTTCTCAAGTTGCTGTTCAAACGTTCTTAAGAATTCGTTAAGATTTGTTCTACCGGGCATGTAAACTACTCCAACATTAAGGTTCAGTTTAGTTAGTGATACCCATAGAAAATTGTTACCGCCTGAGTATTGCTCAAGAGTCGAGATGTGGTCAATGCTGTTGTGGATAAATATCGATACACCTCCGCCTAGTGTGCCAGTTCTCGTATTAAAGTAATGAGAGTATTCCGGTAGTTGTAGTAGTTTGGCTTCATTCTCTGTTTTAATCCAGGTTTCAGTAAGCAGAATCAGGTGTGTTGTTTTCGGAATGCTTTTTAGATTGCACTGGAGCTCGTCGAACTTGCCCGGCGTACATAATGCTCCGCACATTAGCATAGACAAAGTTCAGGGAAGGTGAACTATCGGAAATTTATCAGTTGATTTGTCGTCGTGGGTAGCAGTCGCAGATGAAATTTGACAGGCTGTTAGTTTTTTGGCAGTTTTTCAACAATGGTTGGTTTGCCTTTTATATACTTAATGAGAAGATTTTGTTCGCCGTTCTTCTGACGTTGTGACAACTCTTCCCGAAGACACTTCAAGTAATGTTGTTGGTTGGGTCTGATCTGAGTATATTTTAATTCCCGTGTGTGTGTTACCCCTCTTACGTAGGATGTTAAGAGCTATTTTTTCTGTTTCGAAACACGCTTTGATCGGTCGGTTTGGCTTGTCAGCAATTTGTTTGCCAATTCTAAAAAAATTCAATGACTCGGGGCAGTTTGTATCTATGGTCTGGATTATTTTCAGTACTTCGCTTGTGTCATAGTTATTTTATCAGTTTTGTTTTCCACGGTCAATTCCGGAATACCAACAATAATAATAATTTTCTGTCTTTGTGTCCGATACTGGAACTCTGTAAAAACTTGTTCGCAAACTGCTAAGTTGCTTATGGCTGCGATGAGGATGGTTGTGAGTTTAGTAAGATTCATTAAATGATCCTAATTAACTATTTAATAGATTTAGATACATTCATTAATAACTCAATACACCGCAATGTTTGATGGATTGATGGATTTTAGTGGACATTTAAATAACGTAAAATCTACAGGATCCATAGGATTAAGATCCATAGGGACTAAAAAAGTTCACAACAATCTATTAATGGATTTTAGACGATTTTATACTTCACCATACTCTATTATGGTTACAATAAGGTGCGACGGGACGCGACACATAAGCGTTACAAATAACAGCTTTATATTATAATTATGCTCAATGCTACAGTATGCATCCAAAGATACTTGCGATATCTGAATTGTATAAGCGACATAAAGTAACATAACCGTAGTAAAGCGCAGCGGCTACACCGTTAAGGCCGGGGCCGCACCGGCCAGGCGATGGCGACGCGACAGTTACGGCAGTAACACAAACACCTTTCAAGCTATGATGGCGGCCGCATTGATTAAGCGACAAGCGACCAGATTTTGATCTCATTTTGATTCCGTCACTCATAGTATTCAAATGTTTAGTAATGTAGTACATGTCCGCATTGCATGTTTAGGAACAGCGACAAGCGGCGATATTTTGATTTTCGTAAAGCGACGGCGATTCAACGGCGATCAAAAAACAAATGTAAAACAAGTCGAGCTTATAATAGATTTACTAGCGACCCGCCCTCGCTTCGCTTCGGTTTATAGGAGTTATCTGTAACACCCGTACATAAAAAAAGAATTTATTACACATATAAACCTTCCTCTTGAATCACTCTATCTATTAAAAAAAACCGCATCAAAATCCGTTGCGCAGTTTCAAAGATCTAAGCATACATAGGGACAGACAGCGGAAAGCGACTTTGTTTTATACTATGTAGTGATACAAGGAAATGCCTTTTTGTGGGATAATCATAAGGACTACAAAAATAAGGATTGCCGCAATGAGGGCAACAAAGTTCTTTTAGCAGTATTTAAAATAGAGCTCGACGCCACCAAAGCCGTGGCAGGCCTTATTCCTTGGTGTTTTGAAGGCGCCATTGTGTACGTTAACTGCGCTCGATTTTACATTCGTAGTGCGTAGTGCTAACAAGAGCAGGTGTAAAGAGGACTCTCTTATCCCCTTCACGCCGGCTGCCTCAATTTAGCACGCTGACCCTGAATTCAGCCAAGTGTAAAGCGGGTTTTAAAGTAACTTCGCTACCAAGTGGCTACATTAATACAGCGAATGAAAATATATTACCTACCCTCATGACGGCGTATTCGCGCGACCCGTTCAATCTATTTTGTTTTGTTCAATCGCTGTTTACGAGAGGTTGTGGTTATACTGATTATTGATTTCAACCATGTGTCTATGTTGGTCAGGGAACTATTAATATCGGAAATCCAAGCGCGCCCTGCAATGTGGATGGCCAAACACGGTGGACACAGAAATAATGTGGTCCTAAAGCGTTAGCGTTTATCGGCAGAAATAAAAGAACAACTAAGTCATTACTTGAGATAACGCTAGTACGCTTTCATACTTTCATACTATGTATTTAAATGTTTTTCTTTTTAGAGTCAATTCTTGGTTTGTATTGTTCCTCACCCCAACATAGTTCCATATGTTTTGTATTCTTGTGGTCATCTGTAGGGGCTTTATTTATAGTTTACAATAAACTGTAATGCTGTTGATGTCTCAAATAAAAATCAATAAATAAATAACTATTTTCTAGTAGAGAATCAAGACATTATTGTATTACGAGTACACAGTGTCGAGTATGGGGTAGATCGGTGAAGCTTTCCTATTGGGGCCTCTTCCTACCTCCGCGCGTTGAGTCTCCCGCTTTGACAGCTATTAGCTGCTATGTAGCCACATTTGCGCGAAATCGCAGTGAATCTTTTGCATCTAGCGTACAACGAATTACAGACGAATTCCCGGCGAAATCGCTTATATTGGTATGTAAAATCACTTTTTAAAAGAAACGTTTGTTCAACCAAAACAACGATACCAATATAGTAGTATTAGGTAGTATTAGTGGTAAGTATCCCCGCCCGTCGCGCGGGAGACCTGGGTTCGATTCTCCGCCGGAGAGCCATTTCTGACGGTATAGGGTAGTACCGCTAATACGTGGTGTCAAAGAAAAATGAATCACGTTTTGAAATATTATGTATTTTACGTTTTCTAATAAAAAGATTACAGGAATTATATATTTACAGCTGAATATAAAATAAAATAATAAATTAATTTAGGTACTTACTATATTTCCAAGACACGAGTACTATAAACGTTTACTCAACTTAAACAACAACACCAAAATATGACGTTGTGTAATATAGTCGTAAAACGTTTATTCAACGAATTCAAGGACACTTCAATATAGTCATAGAAACGTTTATTCAACCTAAACAAAAACACCTAAATATGACGTTGTACAAAGATAGTCGTAAAACGTTTATTCAACGTATTCAAGGACACTTCAATATAGTCATAGAAACGTTTATTCAACCTAAACAACGACAATAATATGTAACGTCGTATAATATAGGTAGTCTAAACGTTTATTCGGGCTTATTAAAGACAACATCATATTACATTGTATTAATATAGTCATATATAAACGTTAATTCAACCTAAACAACGACACCAAATTTACGCCGTCGTATAGTATAGTCGTAACGTTTATAGAACGTTTTTAAAGACAACATTATATAACATACCTATAAGGGTTTCTTAGCTTGACTTCGGAACCCAAAAACGGAACCCATATGATTTTGTTGTCTACCTGTTAAGGACCTTTTCTGCTGAAGCTATCGGGCTATTTAAGACTGCACCGAGCAAACGTCGAGCGTCCAGTGGCGCCCTCATTACTATTATTGTGTTTTATAATTAACTAAAGGATTTCCTTGTAATCAGACGATATGTTTTTGTAGCGCAAGTTAAAACACAATTTATGGGATACGTAACAAACTTTAATAACAATATTACCCTTTGAGTACTTAGTCAGCTTAACGGGAAAAGGTGGCCACTTTTTTCCGTTAAGTTGATAACTCGAAGGTGAATTGTTATTAAACTATGTGATATACCCTATAAGTTGTGTTTTCATTTGTAGTACAAAAACCTACCGACCAATTTCAAGAAAATACTTGAGTTTATTAGAAAACACAATACTTAGTAGTAATGAGGGCGCCACTGAACATCCGGCGTACGCTCGGCGCAGTTCATAATACCTATATTATTTTAGTTTCTTATTTGGACGATTTTTGGAATATTTGGAAAGGACGATGGGTAAAGTGTCCCCACCCACCAACAGAGATGAAACATGTCTCAGTTTATAGATCTTGGCAACATGATGTATTTTTACTATGGCGACAATCGCGATACTATGGGGTTTTCTTGGAAAATCATAATCGTATCGTACCTATGGAATTTGTTTGAAAATGAACACATTCTTGCCTTGCTTGGCACTTAAAAGGTTTTTTTTAATTAAAAAGTTCCCATCGATTTTGCTACTAAAATAGGTATTTTGTCTTTTTTTGGGTCCTAATGAACATATAGACATGCATCCCGTGACTGTTGGAGGATGGGGACAAGGCCCATACAAAATTGCCCATTACCCTTTCTCGTTTTCACATTTACGCAAAGAACAACACCCGATCCCGCCTTCGAGCAACACGGAGAGGAAGGCCGTGTTGCCCTTTATTTCAGGAACCACTTACTAAAAATAAAAATTACATAAAATACATAGACTAAGGGACAATGTCGTAAACACTTATGTTGAGTTTGGTACGTAGGTACTTAGGTAATCATTA
The DNA here is from genome assembly GCA_963966035.1 of Acleris laterana. Lineage (NCBI taxonomy): Eukaryota > Metazoa > Arthropoda > Insecta > Lepidoptera > Tortricidae > Acleris > Acleris laterana. The sequence continues at coordinate 40,247,788 of OZ014438.1, forward strand.
AATAATGCTTGCTCGACACGCACTTGGCAGTATTTAGAAATTATTTTTTATAAAAAAAAAACATAGGCAATAGTAACTACTTAAAAACCAACATTACGTCGATTGTTGTCTTATGCAGATTTTAGAAAACTCAGCCGTGAATTATAGCAATGGCATTTTTTGGATAGGTACACTAGGATCTAATGAATTCTTCATGACGATGGTTCTACTTCGTACTGAACCCTAATGAAACCCAGTCAACAGCAACTCAATCCAGTTACAAATACAGCTTAAATAGTAGGTATTCAAAGTCTAACTAATTAATAACTTTTCACTAAGTTCTGTTTCTGGTGCAGCACGCATGAGACCACGACTGAAGAACACTGGATACCTATGGATCGGCAGACGAACGACTAGGTAGGTATCGAAAACTATAATGCGAATAGGTAGGTATATGGTTTTCTGAGGTATTTTTAAAAACTTACACACTTGATCGTTCACATTTTGTTCAAAGTAAAATAACCATTAACTACCTATAGGCTTTTTTAAACAAAAACCCGTTTGTAGAAGTATTAAGATTATCTATGTGTCAAACAGTACTGTTTTGTTTACACCTTCTGCCATTGATATTCACCCTGACTTTAAGTACCTACTTATCCTACCTACCTTCCTATTTGGTTCTTGTAAACTTTGCTAATCACTTACATAATATAAAACAAAGTCGCTTCCCGCTGTCGGTCTGTCCCTATGTTTGGTAAGATCTTTAAAACTACGCAACAGATTGTGATGCGTTTTTTTTAAAATAGATAGTGATTCAAATTCTGTTTTATGTACGGAAAACTCACATAAACCGAAGCGAAGCGAGGGCGGGTCGCTAGTACCTACACATATCAATTTTAATCCTTTGGTAGTTCAGTTATGTTTTGCGCAAGTTTTTGACATGCTAATAAATAGGACCTACCTAACGTACCTAGGTATGTTGTTTTTACAAGACTGCCCAAAAAAAGGAGTGTAATGTTTAGGGTTCATGGATGTATCTACGATTCTTTATTCCACCATAACTTCTAAACGCCGCTTGAGCTGATTTAAATGTGTGGTATCGTTAGAATCTTTTAACCATCCCGGGTGATGTAGTATACCTACTTACCTAGACTTGTAAAATTGAAATTACAATAATGACAAAATGTCGCATAGGTATTTCTGCTTCAAACAAAAGTCCAACTCATTTTGTGTCGCAGAGTGAACCAAAAAGGACTTTTAGCTAGCAGAAATTACGAGTCTCAAAACCAAAAAATTACGCTCGTTTGGCTTCACCCTAAAATAATGTGGATTGTTTGCGCTCGTAGGTCACGGCGCTCCGCCACTGCGGAAACTCCCCGATGCGGAGTTTGGCTGTCTTATCTATCGGCAAAAAACCGCGAAGGACGAAAGTGATTCGGCTTAAGACCTAAGGTCACCCTGTATCGATCGGGCACCAAACCGCGGCAGCTGGAGACCGCACCACGGCACCCCTCTCGCTTCCTCTCCGTCTCCGCAGTACAACACCACATATTCTTGCACGCACCCACACCTACAACTACCTATGTACCTACTATAACAATGTATCCGTTTCAAAGAAAAGTAGTCGGGTATTATCGTAAGTTGTAAGATAGATAGGTAGGTATAAAACTACACAGCAAGAATCCAATTTCATTCGAAATTTTGAGTCAATTTACAATCAACGCTCTCATTCATCGGTAAGACATTTCTTCAGTTCAGTTCACCCAGATATTAAGATTCACAATTGGGCTAGTCGCGGGTCGATCGAACCGCCGGTTATGTCGCCGGTCGGTTGCTTCAATGCGGCAAAGTAATAGTGTTATGGGATGTGCTGGGAACGCGGGCCGGTGCCGGCGGGTAAAGCGCCCGGCGCGGCGCTGACCCAGTGCCCCGGAGCCCGAGCTGCAGCGCCGCACGCGCCCGTCGGAGTGGGGAGTGCGTGCGAGCGCGTGATGCGCGCCCATACCACGCGCTCTACTATATCCGTCATACACTCGCGCGTCGGGGCTCGAGGGTCGAAACTATCAAATTTACTTACCGTTTCCGTTTATGAGAGGATAGTCGTCGTCGTGCCGGCCGATGTAAGTCTTCAGCGGAGTGTCCGTGAGGGAGGGCGACGACCTGTCCCTGTCGCTCATAATAGTCACTTGCACACCGGCCCGAGACTCGATACAACAACACTGGACGGGGAGACGCGCCGGCCCGCGCTCGCACTTTCGACCACGACCGACCTCCGGCCCGCGGCTCGCGCGGCGAATAAATACACTCGCGCCTGACTCGACGGCTGATCAAACTAGCGGCAGTCGTGCTCTTGTCGCGACGCGCAATCAATCCTTTGTCAGCGCCCTCTATTTGTGTAATGTAACTGCTATTAAGTGCCGTCAGATGGCGTAAAAATAAATGGCACACTGGAATCATAATTTAGAATTCAATAATGGCCCATGAAAACCTTAAGTAATAAATAGTGCCACCATAATTAATTTACTCGACAGCAAAATCCATATTACCGAATTAGTAGTACATTATCTTCTTAATAACGCGTTACTTAATATAGTCTACAGCGCCATCTTTCGCCAACATGTTAACATCGGTAGTCCGTGGCATAGCAGAGCTGAGCTATGCTCTGCCGTGCGAGAATACGCAGTAAGGTCACTGTGGGGAAGACCGGCATACTTTTTTTTTTTTACTTCTGAGTGATCTAACTGCTTTAATTATGCACCTACGTTCCCGCTTGTAATCGCATACGATGAAGAATTTCATAAATAATAGTTAAGCTATAGTGACAGATCATTTTAATCACATACTAACTAGGTAAGCCAAAACAATGGTATTTTTTAAAATTCGGCGAGTAGACGGACTTCGCGTGTAGTTTAAGGTAAGTCCGTCTAGTAATGATATCAGCCATACTATGTGTGCTTATATGTTCCTATTCGAATCCTTAAAAATAATGAAGCAAGACAATGTTAATATAAGGTTTAGATTCGAAATGAACTCAATGTTTCTTATTCAAAGGCAAGTCCGGCATGTATTACGCAAATGGGGTAGTAAACCTTTTTTGGCAAATAATTATATTATACGTACTTACTATTTTTTTGGGTTTCCCAAATAAAAGATCAATAGTCATTTTGAAATGTACTTAAATAGTTTATTTTTTATTTTTTCTGAGGTCATAGAGGGTTTAGTAAATAAACTTATAGTAGTAGCAAATTTAAACTACGTACAACGTACGGCAGCGGTTAAGACTGCGCCGAGCAAACGACGAGCGTCCAGTGGCGCCCTCATTACTTTTATTGGGTTTTCTAATTAACTAAAGAATTTCCTTGGACCCAAACAAAATGTGTGTGTAGCGCAAGTATAAACACAATTTATGGGATACGTAACAAACTTTAATAACAATTACCCTTTGAGTAGTCAGCTTAACGGGAAAAGGTGGCCACTTTTTTTCGTTAAGTTAATAACTCGAAGGTGAATTGTTATTAAAGTTTGTTACGTATCCCATAAATTGTGTTTATACTTGCGCTACAAACACATTTTGTTTGGGTCCAAGGAAATTATTTAGTTAATTAGAAAACCCAATAAAAGTAATGAGGGCGCCACTGTACGCTCCGGTGTACGCTCGGCGTAGTCTTAAGAACAACCGACGACTACAGTACTTACCTACATACATACTTTGGTTTTCAAGTACAAGCATAAGATGTAAATGTATGAACGTTAAAATAATTAGATATTTTGATGTCAAGAATATATGAGTGTACGAAACACAACCAAATTCAAGAGGAATAAGAGTACTTATAAAATGTGTAAATTAAATAGATATAATAATATAATACAGAATATGAAGCCGATGATCATGGGTTCGAATCCCGGTAAGTGCATTTGTTTGTGTGATCTACACAGATATTTCTTCGTGAGTCTGTATTTATCAACCTATATAATATAAGTTTGTATAAGTTGTCACTTAGCACTAGTACAGACTTTGCTTAGTTTGGGGTTAATATTTAGGTATTGATCGACGGCGGATGAAGCAGTGGACGAATTCAGGGGACTTTTTTGACCTTCCAGTTGTAAATAAAGTTTTATTATATTTCTTCAATTTTTGTTTAACTAAAAATTTTCGGACCGGACCTCGTAGGTATGTTTTATTATTTAAATCCCTAAATGAAGATTTTGCCTTTTAAGGATTACTTTTCCGAATGGAGACCAACGGGACCATATTACTATGTATGTATTAAGGAAGATTTAGAACAAAAAAAAAATGAGTAAAATAATAAAGAGGTACCCACTCATACACGACACGTTCCATTTCAAGGTTTTTAAAATTTTTGCTGTTTCGTAAGTACAGTAAAACATATACAAGCGCCAAATTGGGTATGATTATAATGACAAACCCTGAAGAAAAACCACCAATACTAAAATATAGTCAATTGTGAGTTGGGTCGCGTGGATTCGATTCGAAATTGGAATATAATAATACGTAATGTGCGGCAGTACGGAACCCTCGGTGCGCGAGTCCGATTAGCACGTGACCGGTTTTTTTTACAATAAAGGCCTTGGTTTCTAACAACATAATAATACCCAGTAACTTATCGTTTCCAATTTGTCCATTGACTGACCCATTCTGATTGCTTGTAAAGTCAAAGTTTTACCTATAGCATAGGATAATCCCATTTTCAGTTATAATGTAATTTTTAATTTATATACCCTTTCTTTTAGATTAGCCTAGATGCTGTTCGGACGTGCCCCGGAATGCTACATACAAGTTTGCGATTTGCGATCTGAAAGTTTACAAATTTTCGATTAGATTATTGATTTGAGTTGAGTATCGTTTGGAAAACTTAAAATTCTATTTACTGTTTTTTTTTCAATTTCTATTAATTACTTTATAAAAGATTAAACCTTTATTGTAATTTAAAGTCGGTTTGAAGCAGTTTAGATACCAAACTTCCAACATGTTAGGAATAATATCGTTTGAACCAGGCATGTAATTATTACTGGCAAAATAAAACAATTTTCACCTGCTGGTATGTTTGCCAAGAGTGAAATTTTTCTGGCGAGATTCATGCTGGTCTTAGCTGCCGCCCTCGTAAGCATTTGGTAGCGCAGGTCGTTGGGATTTTGCGATTCACTGTTGCCTCCATACAGTGAAACAAGGAAGCTCTTGCTGCTTTGGTGACCTGCTCAGGTTTGGCATTGGCGGTAAGAAAAACTGCAGCGTTTTGTTAGAGGCGCGGCTGTTTTTCGGTGTTTAGAGAAATTTTATTTTTCCTTGGCTAAAAAGTGCTGATGTTGTAAAATAAAATAAAGGCGTGAAAAGTGAAGGAAGGAAGGGTGCTTGGTGCGTGAACGAATCCGTGGAGTGTTCCGTTTTTCGTTTGTCTGTTAAAAGGTGTGGTCTCCTCCCATCTTGTGACAAACCACAAAGCATGACCATCAAAACTATGTCTTACTTTTAACCGGTGTGCATCTTCCTCTGCTTGTAGAATGTTGTTCCTCCCCAGGTGCACCTTTAGCATGTTGATCAGTCTGACCTTTTTCCTGTCATTCCATCGAAAATAGATACGTAATACATAAAAGTTAAAAGGAAACACACCTTCAGTAGATACAGACTACTAAACTCAAAAATAATATTTTTGTAAATTTTGCTAACATTTGAATAGCTGCGTTTTAGAAACTATTTAATGTAAGGTAACCAAATAACTTTTACTTTGTTGCAAATTTAGTCAACTTAAAAATGTTCATAGTATTTTTTACGGTAACAAATGTAGATTGGCAAAAAATGGCGAAAGCTAAAAAAAAAAGCGAACATTTCATGGTTTTTCACGAAT
>OZ014438.1:40253830-40373316 GCA_963966035.1 Acleris laterana
TAGCGAAACGTAATAATACCATCCACAGGTAATCTTTGATAATCACCTTCTCTATCTGACTATTTATACTATTTGCGTTTCGTTACACGCAGCTCACGCAGTACAAGAGCTAAGCTAGGATACGTTAATGTATGCAGATAAAGTAACAAAACGAAACGGAATTGAATAGAATCGTAGTGTACGTAAGGTCACTGTGGGCCAGACCGTAGGTCTACAAGGCAAGTCCTAACTTTTGAATTTGAAAGTGTTTCCCGCTAAAGCGTCCAGTCGATGAAGCAGTTAGTAGCGCTATAGTTCCCTCACTCTAAAAAATATGTCGCTGTGACAACGAATTTCAGAGCAATCCGCCTAAACAAGTCATTATCTACGTGCAAAGATTACGTGTATGGAACTCGAAGTGATAGTTCGACGGTCTCTGCTAAAAAATTGTTAAAAATAGTCTGTGACAAGATTTTGCTCCAGAAAGTAACTACGTTAGTAATATAAGAACCGGCTATCTTTGTTCTGTGTTAAAATTATCAGAAATTGGCATAGTTTTATAATTATACTTTCCATCATTTATCACATAAAAATTTCGTTAAGTTGGAAAGTCTGTCTATTTTGTACAAGGCAAGTCCGTCATACTCGTATGCCGGATTTCCCTTGAATCAGAGGTTACCAACAGGTTTTACGACTTTAATATTATTACGATTTCATAAAGTTACTATAGATAAATCCTTTCGACATTGCATAATAATATGATGTTTGTGTTTATGAACAATTGAGTAAGGAAATGTGTTCCGCACCCTCAGCAATATTTGACCAAAAATATAAATGAAAAAACTCATTGAATAAATAAATAATTCAATACCTAAATATTAGGCCCAAACTAAGCAAAGCTTGTACTATCAATGCTAGGTGACGACAAATAAAAACTTATTTAGATAAATACATACTTATAAATATTATATACATAGAAAACACCCATGACCCCATGCCTCAGGAAGAAATATCTGTGTAGATCACACCAACAAATGCCCTTACCGGGATTCGAACCCATGATCATCGGCTTCATATTCTGTAATATATTATATTATATTATGATACCTATTTACACATTTTATTACCGTTTTTATTCCTCTTGAATTTTAGAATATCGTTTGTGTGTCGTACAGTCATATTTTCTTGATATCAAAATATCTAATTACTAGCGACCCGCCCTCGCTTCGCTTCGGTTTATTTGAGTTTTCTATAACACACGTACATAAAACAATTTATTATACATAAAAACCTTCCTCTTGAATCACTCTATCTACTAAAAAAAACCGCATCAAAATCCGTTGCGTAGTTTTAAAGATCTAAGCATACATAGGGACAGACAGCGGGAAGCGACTTTGTTTTATACTATGCAGTGATTTGAACGTTCATACATTTACATCCTATGCTTGTACTTGAAAAAAACCAAAGTATGTATGTACTCTACATAGTCCTCGGTTGTTCTTAACCGCTGCCGTACGTTGTATGTAGTTCAAAATTGCTACTACTACAAGTTTATTCAATAAACCGTCTTTGATCTCAGAAAATTAAAAAAGAAACTATTAAAGTACATTTTAAAATTACTTACTATTGATCATTTATTTGGTAGACCCAAAAAAATAATTAAATACGTATAGTATAATTATTTGCCAAAAGAGGTTTACCACCCCATTTACGTAAAATATGCCGTACTTGCCTTTGAATAAGAAAAATTTAGTTTATTTCGAATCTAAACCTTATATTAACAAGTTTAAAATACACTTATCATTGTCTTGCTTCATTCTTTTTAAAGATTCGAATACGAACATTATAAGCACCCATAGTATGGCTGATATCATTACTGGACGGACTTACCTTAAACTACACGGGTAGTCCGTCTACTCGCCGAATTTTAAAAAATACCATTGTTTTTGCTTAATTTGTGATTAAAATGATCTGTCACTATAGCTTAACTACAAAATTATTTATGAAATTCTTCATCGTATGCGATTACAAGCGGTAACATAGGTGTATAATTAACGCATCTAGATCACCCCAAAGTAAAAAAAAAAGTTTGCCGGTCTTGCCCACAGTGACCTTACGAATAGATATAAGTATGGTTTGTTTGTAGGTTGTCGTACTGTCGGTCGAGTGTCGTTGTTTGTTCAAGTTGGAGCATGTTTAGGTCAGTTATTAAAGCTTAAAAAAAGCCTGTAGTGATTTTTGAGCCTAACCTACAGATTAACAAAATTCTAATCTGGCAACACTGCTGCACTGCCGCGCGCTCTCGGGGAACCCGGCCGCCCCGCCCCTACCGTCCCCCGCGCAGCTCGCTCGACGTTCTCTCAAGTCTCTCAACGTTACTAATATGTCTTTCTTTGTAAAACTGTACAAAATCTTTGATCAAGCTGCATACAGCATAGGTAGGCGCCTAGATTCAGTGAAATGGGTCGCGTCGCGTCGCGTCTACGACGCAATGGACGCGTCAGCGATAGCCGGAGATAACCTTGCCAAAATGACGTAAAAACTTTAAGATCAATTTACGAACCTACTCGTATCTAGTACATATAAGAAATTTTGCGACAACTTAGACAAAATTATGTCACAAATGTAGGTACGTGAGTATACGTCACCATTTATGGATAAATGCTTTCCCATAAATGGATTTTAGATACTTAAGTAAGAAATACAACTTTATTTTAATTACTGTATCTACAATTCAAAGTTAAAAACTAAACTTATTTTAATTAAAATAAAACTAAGCTACTGAAAAATTAAAGATTAAAATAAAAATCACCACTACAAAAAGAATACCACCTCTAGCAGGTCCGCGCGCGGCATAGTCCCTATAACACTGGCTGCATTACGTAAGTAAGTAATTTTACTTCATATACTTCGTTCTTCAAGAAAAACGAACGCAACATGGACGGCAAGTACTTTAAATATTGGAAATAGCAGGTTGTGCCCTGAAAGTTCATTCTTAAAAATTCGCCGATCACAAGAAAATACGTTTTATATATATTTATCTACACACATAATATCATAAGTTCTCTATTATGCGTTCAAAACCCGTAGGAAATGACCAGCATTACTGCAACCAATTTTACTATGAGAACTTTCTTGTCTGTGGCAATATGTAAATTCTGTAGTGTAATGTTATAACAGTATTAGATGTTCGCTGACGCTCGTTTCTTACGGCCTCTCATTATGCATCAGTTGCATAAACTACTATTCTACGAATAGCCAACTAAGAATTAAAAATGGCTGCAATTATTATAAAAAGATGAAAAAGATAAAATATATTTATTCAGTAAGTAGGCCGCACGGGCACTTTTACACGTCAAGAATCTACCAGCGCTTCCCAAGAGGAGACCACTGCCGAGAAGAAACGCCGCAAGAAACTCAGCAGTCAGTCGTTTTTTAACCATATTTTACCTACATTGATATTACTTAGTCTAGCATTATACATATTTAAATTATTATAATTATATTATTAAATATATATCAAATATCATGCGTAGTTCAGCAGGAAAACATGTCAAAAATATTACGAGAGAAACCAAAGGAGAAATAGAAAAAAAAAGAGAGAAAAAAAAACACAGGACAACCAAATAAAAGTTTGATTTATGTTTTCCTACATCAACGGTGTCCCATAGACAAACAACTTTGCAATTTTACAAATTATTAATGACTAAGTTTCGGGTTTAGGCCAAGCATTTTTATCTGTTAGATAGTCCTCGACCCTATAGTACGCTTTAGATATTAACGACTTTTTTTAGTAATTTTTAAGTGCTCGAAAGGGTAATGTTAAAACTTCGTCAGGTAATTTGTTATAGAAATGAATGCGTTAACCAACAAATACCTACCTACCTATACATATATAGGTACTTTACGTACGCTGAATTTTCGGATGGCAATTTTATTTTTATTTCTTGTATTTAAATTATGTGTATCGGAATTTTGGGTGAAAGAATCAAATTTTTTAATAACATAAATAATATTCACATAACTAAATTGAGACGCTACAGTTAAGATGTGAATTTCTTTAAATAGTTCTCTTAAGGAGTCACGGGAATTTGAGTTATAAATAGAACGAATAGCCCTTTTTTGTAAGACTAATATACTTTGTATTTCAGCTGCCTTACCCCAAACCAGAAGACCGTACGACATGACACTATGGAAATAACTATAAGGCGTAAGCTGCCGAACTTAGTTTACCGGCCAGTACCGCTATATGGGGACTCCATTCCAAATTTTTATCTATGGTTATGCCTAGAAAAACTGCCTTATCTACCATTTGCAGACACTCGTCATTTAGAAAAATACTAGAATCTACCGGTTTAACATTAGGCAAAGCGAACCTAACACATTGAGTTTTTTTGGCATTTAGGAGTAAATTGTTACTAGTAAACCAATTAAGTACTTTAACTAGTGTGGCGTTTATCCTGCTGTAGTCACTGGACTTTCTATCTACTTTGAAAATTAATGAAGTAAATGATGAAGTTTATTTTATTTGTTGTTGTTTTATTCATGACCGTTTGTTTGCAACTAGGGTAATTATTTAACATTTTTTCTTTATTTTTCAATAAGGGTTACCTGGAAGAAATCCCGTAAAGGGATAACGCTTCTGGTTTCCGCCCCGGGCATAGCACTGTCACTGCTTTGGTCAAGGTCACCGACGACATTCGTTTAAACATAGAAAATAAACATCTGACTGTCCTGGTTTCGTTTCATTTCAGTAGTGCTTTCAATACAGTTGATTTCAATATTCTTCTCGGCATCCTCAAGACCCTCTCTTTTTCGGCCCTTACATGGTTTGAGGCATACTCGTACCTCCTTGGAAGGCGCCAGCGTGTTAAGATGGATGAAAATCATTCCGATTGGAATACTCTCATTGCTGGGGTCCCTCAAGGGACTGTGCTCTCTCCTCTTCTATTTTCAATTTTCATTAATGGTATAACGACGTCCCTTCTTTCTTGTTATCGATTGTTATCGATGACGATTTGCAGATTTATGCGGGGGCTGATATTTATTATTCTTAGTCGTCTTGAGTTCCCAAAAGAATAAAAAGAATCCTCAACCACAAAAAACAGAAAACCGCCTGTAAAGTCCCTAAAAATTACTTCTTTTAGAATGGTAGGTTAGGTTGGTATATTTTTTGACCGACAGGTATAAAAATATTACCTACCATTTCAAAAGAAGTTATACTTTGCGTTAAGTTATAGATACACTTATTTCATTGTATGCTTAGTACTGATCTTAATACGCTGTTATGTAGTCCAGCTTCTCAATTAATAAGAAACTACCTATAGTAACTCTAGCTTGCCTCAAGCAACGCCGCGGGAAAGACGTACACATATATTTAAATCATTTAAATGTGCTTTGTTATAGTCGCTCAACTATTTTAATCGAGATATTTTATGGGCACCTTTGAAATAGGTACCGGTCGAAGAGTTCCCGAAGGGGCCCATCGGTGGTCTTCAATAGGTAATCAATTACACTTTACTAAATTATACTTTCTGAATGACAATACTAAAATCTGAACTTGTTACAAAAAATATGAAAATCGCTATAACATTTGAGGAGTTCCCTCAATTCCTCACGGGTCCCCCTTATCGGACTCAGATTTGGTGGCAATGGGGCCACCTTGGAAATATACTTTTCATCACACTTGCTCGGAAAGGGTTATATAACACGCAGGCGTTTAGGGCAGTTATAGCCGACTTAGCTCCCGCGGGAGTTATAGATTTTCATAACTCCCTAGGGAGTTATGAGTTTAGTTTTAAAATATAGAATCCACTTGTACCTACATCATTTCAGACCAAGGAGGTGTAAAATCAGCCAAGGTTTATTTCCTATATTCAAAACTTGGCTACAAACCAATTTTATTGTTTAATTAAACTTATACGGCACATTTGTCTGCATTATATTTCTATTTTACCAGTATTTCAGAGACATTCGCAATTATTTTATTAAATTTCATTTTGTAAATTTGTACAATCTAGCAGAATGGCCTGTATTTGTCAAGTTTAAAAAAAAAAGCAATTCTAAGCATTATCTGTGGAAGACTAAAAAAAAGTTGTCAAACTCTTTTAGCTTGGCGAATCGAGTTCGTTTAATTTTGTTTGATTGTTGTTTCCGAAGCGTATTTTGTTTAAAGGTACAAAAAAAACAAACTAAATATGACTTCCTCATCGGATGAATCTGTAGTGACATCAACACCACCTGATTTGTTAAATGCGGCTCAACTACTCAACAATGATTTGCTGCCAGCGAAATCTAAAGAAAAGGTTTTTTTTCTATTTGTTTTTTATTTCCTCGCTAATGTGATGAAAATCATTGTGTGTATCAGGGATTGTAACCGGTTACAAATAAACCGGTATTTATTTAGGTTAAACCGGTTAATAATTTAGGTTACGTTCGAACGAAATGATTTGGGAACGTTATTTCGAAGCGCTCCCTAACCGGTTACTCTGTGTTTCGATACGGGATGAATGACCGCTGTCGCGCGTCGAGGCGCTGCTGGTGGTTGCGCTATCAATCTAATACCATAGCAAACCAATCCTGTCTCCTTAAACGAGCGGTCATTCACCCCCCACACGGAGGAACCGCTCTCTAACCGGTAAATTGATATCGTTCCCTGTTTACGCTCCGACATAGAGATACCGGTTAGAGCGGTTCTTGCGAGCGTAACCTTTATTATGGGTTAGGCTCTCAAAGTGCGGCTCTAACCGGTACGGAAAATAAACCGGTTTTCAATCCCTGGTGTGTATCATGGGCAGTAAGGGGATTGCAAACTCGAGTCATTAAAAGCCCTCCGCCTTCGGCGTCGGGCTTCTAATAGTCCCTCGTTAGCAATCCTCTTCTTACCGCCCTTGATGCACAATGTACTATTATCAAACCAATTTTTTTTTTATCGGTTCACAATCAACGAAGAAATCGGTGAACATAAGTTTAAAAAAAACACATACTGTGGAACATAAGTAGAACGTCCTTTTTCTTGAAGTCGGTGAAAAAGATCGGTGGGCGGGTTTTTTTGCGGCTAAGTAAAACTAGTTTTAAGGGGAGAGATACATTATCACATTTTGTATGGAAAATTCCAGGTTCACGGTACTCTTAAGCGCACGTTTATAATATCGTAGATAGCTAGATTTTTTGGTAAATTAATAATATTTATCTTAATTTAATAATGTCAGCGCATCGTGACGTGGCGATATGTCCCATTGACCTGACTCGACGACGTTATATTACTTATGCGACGTATCATTTATTTTGTCTATTCTTGTTCCTTTCTTGCCCGCGAAACTTCATTTTTCTCTTCAACAAATGAGGAACTAACTGATTATTATTAACTTTTTAGACTGCTCAGTTGTCTTTGGTCTTCAAAGCAACCCAAACTTAGGTAGGTACTTAAGTCGACAGACTTGTACTACTTCTGATAAGCCACTATAATTAGAGAGGGAAAAGTAACCGCAGTCTCCGTTCGGGTTTCTTTGATATAAAAAAGAAATATTTCAATTTGTAAAATAGGGTACCCAAACAAATCCTAAGACTCATCTTCGATATAATATATTAATTGTAAGATAATATCGTATAACGAAATCGTATAATGTCGTATATATTAAGATGATATCGTAGCACGCGTTAGGAATTTGTTGAGCTACTGAAAACCCTGTCGCAGTAATCCATTGATTAATTTCTAAGTAATATATTCTTATGTCTAGACATTGTTATGATAACAAGTCCAGAGTGCATGATAATACCAAATTTTAATAATGAGATTAATGAGTACAGTTCACCCTACGAATCCGTCGCGCTTCGTTGTAAAACATTCTTGGTTACCTCAAGTTATTGTGTTTCGCCGGTTAAAGTTGGCTGAGACATAATTTTGCAACGCACGAATAAATCGCTAAACGTTAGCACTTGTGATAAAAAGTGAATTTTCATTGATAAGGGATACATACAGGTGACCGCGCAGAGACTCCTCAAACCAAATAAGAGTCGAGTGGTTAAACTGATTTCAGAAATGCAGTTTCTTCTATGACAAATATTGGCAACGACGAGTTCTTATCGTTATCACTACAAGACTTCGATAAAATAATACTTGGTTAAGTGCCGTTAGCACATTGGGGTTACCGTATTATGTCCCGGGGTTTGTAGAGTTCAGTTTGTCAAACATGGTTACTTTGCCGGATTTTAGCAAACTTTGCCCTTTTTTTTCACGTTTATCGTTACATTTTGGATTACTTATTTTTCTGTAGGTATAACATGACATGAAATGTTTAAACATCTAATTTGGCGTGTTAGCTAATTTATTTAAAAACGGTTACTATTTATTTTAAATGTGTTTCAAAAGGCTGGGCCATATAATCATTTTTAATTTTGGCCCTTTTATGTTAACTGTCTGTAGCATGCACTTTATCGGGACGAATGGCGGAAAAGAATGGCCCAGCAGTGGGCCACCCCAATAGGCTAATAAAAAAAATTTATACTGTCATAACTTTTACTTTGGCATTATCGTCTTTACAAATTAGTCATGTCATGACTCATGAGTTCATGACTCTTACACACTATTATATGTATAAAACGATAAGTTACTTATGGTATTTTTATATCAAATGAAATTTAAAATAAAGTGTTTACAAGATTTTTTGGACGGCTGAGTATTAGACGCAGAGATGCTATTTCAGCGAAGAGCTCGACGCTGATACGACCTATCTGCCGACTGAAACTAAGGGAAATGAAAAAAGAGTGAGTATCGTACCTACCTGAAGAATATCTAGGCCACAGCAAAAATAGAGCAGCCTTCATATTTCCGCGGCATTTACGGTGAAAAACACGCCGTCTCTGTGAACTGAATGATAGCTGAATGTACCGTACCTACTTACTCAATATATGTATTACTTGCTACAGTTGAGTACAAAGATATATATTCAATTTTGCACCTATAGGAATAGCTTTTCAAATTACGCGATAGGTGCAAACAGTTGCGTCTGTACACGACAACAAAATTGATGGCATTTGATAAATAAGGGATTTCTAATAAGGGCAGGGAGGGCTTATTCTATAAGGTTTAACCAAAGGTTGATTAGATGTTTTGAGTTTAAGACTAAGAAAATTTGCATTAGCAGTTACACACACTTGCATACAGGTCCTCGAATAATTCTTTACATGATAAAGATAAAATGATAAAAGACAGATAGAAGACCTAGAAATAGTTATCATTTTAAAATTGTAATTAAATTGATGTAGAGTTATTGTTATTATATGTGGGTAGGTATTGCTATTATTATGTGTTCGTCCAAATCAAAAGCCGCCATAAGGGCGGCAGACGGTCACGCCGTTGTCATATCTGTAACCTTAATATATGAATAGTTACAAGAATTAGAACAACGTTACCGCCAGCCGCAGCGCCGTTTTGATTTGGACGACCTCGTGCGGGTGTTATCTACTCGTATTTAATACAATGTATATTACTTATATCATTGGTATTTTTACTTATATTAGTAACCTGGTATTAAATATATGTAGTGTTGTTCGTCTAATGTTAGACTGTAATCATTCCATGTCCAGGCACGAGTCTGTAACGGGCTTACGGCGGGATGGATCGCACCCGCAGCAGTCAGCACTATACTGTACTCGCGTACTACGAGTATGAGCGCATGTTCGGTTGGAATGTATGTTCTATTACTTGTGAACTGATATTGTAAACAAGCCTAAATTAATGACCAAATTTTCTGTATCAGTTTCGTTCCAGGAGTGTTTTGAGATTAAAGCATTATCCACGGGTATTTAACAGATTGATCACGTAGCCCGAAACATTTGACTTTTGTCTCGCAAAGCTATACGCAACGTATTACGTGAAAGAAGTTGACATTTTCACTGCCGAGAGCTCTATTTTTCATACACAATGGACTCACCTAGCGGGTTGATGGCAGTTAAAGTGAGAACATAAAAACGACAAATCATACATATGAAAAATCGTTTTTATTTTAATGCTTACGTGTGAATGTACTAAAAATGTAACTTATTCATGTTAAGTAAGTTTATTTAGGGTTATGGATTTGCCGATAAGTTCCTTTCTAACCTAAGACCGTAAAAATGATGCCTACTGAAGTTAGACAGGCATTGATTAAGGTACGGCTGCGACCTTCGCTTGCCGTGCCTCCGCGTTTCATACCTAATGAGGCCAATTTCCCACTGTTCGTCCAATTTCCAACCGTAAATCCATTTGTAAGTCAAGCCAGTAAGGTAGTCGATGAAGCAAACTAGACGGGAAATATACTGTCTGCTATTTTATGTATAAGTGTGCACACGAATGCTCAAGGTGCCGTCTATACATGAACATCAAAAGCATAGAGAGCAACACAGACTAAAAGTTTATTTTAAGGCCAGGTGGCCTTTACAGACAGGGGTAGGTACTGAAGGTAAACTGTTAGTCTGTGGTGGGCTAAAGGGTAAGGGTACCTTGTATGGTAGGTGTACATATAGAAAACAGAATAAACGAATTAAGTTTATGTAAATAATTGTGCAAAGAATCTCCGGCAGAGATCTGGCTACCACCACCAAACGAATCTGGCCCTGGTGACACACAACTGCCGCACGCTCAGGACTGACGAGAAGATCCTAGAAATGGAAGAATGTTTGGACAAGTTATGATGGGATATCTTAGGGTTATCTGAAGTCCGAAGACAGGGAGAGGACTCGATGATCCTGAAGTCCGGTAACTTGTTCTACTACCGGGAAGGTGACGCCCTGTCACAGGGCGGTGTCGGGTTTATCGTCCGTAAGTCGCTCGTCAACAACGTGGAGTCGATCGGGAGTGTGTCGACAAGGGTGGCGTACCTGATACTCAGAATTACCAAACGGTATTCGCTGAAGGTCATCCAGGTTTACGCCCCGACTTCGACGCATTCTGACGATAAGGTGGAGGCAATGTACGAGGACATCTCGAAAGCCATCCAGACCTCTAAAACGCACTACACGGTGGTGATGGGCGACTTCTACGCGAAGGTAATGAGCTGAGAGTGGGACACTTTGGTGTTGGCAGGTGAAATCCCAGGGGCCAGCGGTTGGCTGAATTCTTGGAGAGGGAAGGACTCTTTATGATGAATTCCTTCTTCAGAAAGAAGCCACATCGTAAATGGACCTGGATTAGCCCGGACGGGTTGACAAAAAATGAGATAGACTTCATCTTGTCTACCAAACGCCACATATTCAATGATGTCTCTGTGATCAATAGGCTAAAGACTGGCAGTGATCACCGAATCGTGAGAGGCATATTGAATATCAACACAAGGCTTGAAAGGTCACGACTGATGAAGTCTACGCTCCGTCCAACCCCAGTCCAATGCCAAAGCCCCGAAACCTTCCAGCTCGAACTCCAAAATCGCTTCGAATGCCTAGCAGAATGCGAGTCTACGGACGATCTGAACAACGGGTTATACAGGCTGTCCAAGCTGCTGGGTCGAAGTTCTTTAAGACCCGCAGCCAGAAAAGAACCCAAAAACTCTCAGACCACACTTTTAAGGTCATGGACGAACGGAATGAAATGCGGCTGCAGTCTTCAGTGGACATGCAGAAGTACAGGGGGCTTAACAGACAAGTCTCTAAGTCATTACGGACAGACCTGCGCACCTTTAATACTTCGCGTATTAAAGATGCTATCGAGCGAAACAAGGGCTCTAAGGTGTTCGCTAGGGATTTGTCTGTTGGGCAGACCCAGTTGATGAAACTGAAGACCGAAAATGGCACCGTAATTTCGTCCAAGGCTGAGATTTTGGGTGAGGTTGAGAAGTTCTACGGACAGCTGTACAAATCAACTCGACCCGTTGAAAGTTTGGCTACAGATCCCAGAGCCAAACTCACCCGACATTACACTGAAGACATCACGGACGTCAGCCTGTACGAGATCAGAATGGCCCTGAAGCAACTGAAGAACAATAAGGCGCCAGGGGACGACGGAGTTAGGGCTGAGCTTCTGAGAGCGGGTGGAATGCCGATACTTAAAGTCCTCCAGAAGCTCTTTAACTCTGTTATTCTCGATGGCGGTGTCCCAGAGGCGTGGACCGGAAGTGTGGTGGTCTTGTTCTATAAGAAAGGCGATAAAACCTTATTGAAGAACTACAGACCCATCTCACTTCTGAGCCACGTTTATAAGTTGTTTTCAAGGATCATTACAAATCGACTCTCACGCAGGTTCGACGACTTCCAGCCTCCTGAACAAGCCGGTTTCCGGAAAGGCTTTAGTACCATAGACCACATTCACACGCTGCGCCAGATTATACAGAAGACCGAAGAGTATAATCGGCCCTTATGTCTAGCGTTCGTGGACTATGAGAAGGCCTTCGATTCGGTCGAGACAAGGGCGGTGCTCGAGTCACTACAGCGGTGCCACAACGACTATCGATATATCGAAGTGCTGAAGTGTTTGTACAAAAATGCCACTATGTCAGTCCGGCTCCAGAACCAGAGCTCGAAACCGATTCAGTTGCAGAAAGGTGTGAGACAGGGAGATGTCATATCTCCGAAACTGTTCACCGCTGCACTGGAAGATGTCTTCAAGCTTCTGGACTGGGAAGGACTTGGCATCAACATCAACGGCGAGTACATCACTCACCTGCGATTCGCGGACGACATCGTAGTCATGGCAGAATCGCTAGAAGACTTGAGTAAGATGCTCAGAGACCTCGATAGAGTTTCCCAACGGGTGGGCCTGAAAATGAACTTGGATAAGACGAAAGTCATGTCCAATGTTCGCGTTTTGCCAATACCGGTTCACGTGGGGAATTCTCAACTTGAAGTTGTTGATCAGTACGTATACCTGGGACAAACTGTCCAACATGGTAAATCCAACTTCAAGAAAGAGGTCGATCGCCGAATCCAACTCGGATGGGCAGCGTTCAGAAAGCTAAAGCGGATCTTCTCGTCCAAAATACCGCAGAGCCTTAAGTCGAAAGTCTTCGACCAGTGTGTGTTGCCAGTGATGACTTATGGATCAGAGACTTGGCCGCTAAATGTGGGCCTCATAAATAAGCTCAGGGTCACTCAGCGTGCAATGGAAAGAGCTATGCTCGGAGTTTCTTTGCGCGATATGATCCGTAATACGGTAATACGCCAGAGAACCAAGGTCACCGACATAGCTCAGAGAGTTAGCATGCTGAAGTGGCAATGGGCAGGCCACATAGCTCGGAGAACTGATAACCGTTGGGGAAGAAAAGTTCTCGAGTGGCGGCCCCGCACCGGTGGACGGAGTGTTGGACGGCCTCCCACCCGGTGGTCTGACGACCTGGTTAGGATCGCGGGGAGCCGCTGGATGCAAGCGGCTCAAGACCGTGACTTGTGGCGCTCTTTGGGGGAGGCCTTTGTCCAGCAGTGGACGCCCCCCCGCTGATGATGAATTGTGCAAAAATTACTCAAAATGCCAGTTTTACGCTGTGATGTTATTTCTGTAAAAACCTATATAGTGCGATTCGGCCTCGCACACCGAGGTTCCGTTTTTTAATATTTACTGTTTTTCTCAAGGCGCTAATAACCTCGTGGCCGACCTGCAAAACGAAACGGTTTCTCAGTCCTACAAAACATCTGTATTAGTGCAATAATACTAGAGTTTGGTGCCGAGAACTCATGTTTTTTGGGATTGACTGCCTTTAGTCATGTTTTTATTTATGAAAGAGGAGGAACGCAAACGAACTCGCGATTCTAGTACCTAAGGAATTCGAATTAAGGGTTCCACGCCGTTTTTATTCAACATATTTTTGTTTTTGTTGTATTTAAAAACGGTACAACAAACAGGCGTCTAATTTGGTATGATTAGAGTTCAAACCCTGAAGAAAAACAACAAATAAGTACTTAAAATGGTAAAGTGTGAGTTGGGCTCGCGCTGATTCGGTTCGAAATTTAATTCAAATCGGAATAATAACACCTACCTACTTAATTCAAATCGGAATAATAACACCTACTTAATTCAAATCGGAATAATAACACCTACTCGTACTTGCGGCGGCTCGGAGCCCACGGTGCGCGAGTGCGACTAGCTCTTGTCCATTTATAAGTTAGCAAAAATGTATTTTTTTATCTACAGGTAAAGTACGACTAAATATGACAGTTTGGCGGCAAATTGTGTACATCAATGAAACTTTGTTTATAACTTTATCATGGCACTAGAAATGAGGATATGCCAATAGTCCTACCAAAATTTAGAGGTCTTCCCAAGTAACACAAAACACCATTATAAAAAACATACAACAGCACGAACTGACGCGCAAAGCATTATATGAAAATCCTATATCAGCTGTATTTACTTTTCTACAGCTTTTTTAAGAGCAATTTGGGCCCCAAATTATACAGCATTGAGCTTTATAAAGGCTGCTTAGTAGCATTACAATGATTGCACAAAGTTATTATTGAAGTCGGTAAAGAACAAATCACTAGACTTAAAGCATTTATTGCGACCACAGTACAGCCAATATACACCTTATTAATATACAATCTCTAAATGGGAACATATTCAAATGCTAATTGTTTTATTTCAGAAGAATTTCTCAATAGATTTAAAAAAAGTTATGGTTACATTTAGTATTTATTGCGAGTTTGAGTGAAGATTCGCGAGTACCTATTGTAAATAATTGTGAAAAATAATATTGAATGGTAAGTAAACTTTATTTTCTTTAATGGGTGAAATTCAGCTGCGGATGTCAGTTTACTGTGAAAACATGTTAAGTTTTGTGGTAATATTTCCACGCGCCCTCGTGATAATGCTTTTTATCACAAAAATATAGAAAATTATAATCGACTCTGAATATGTTTTGTAAAATTATAAGCTCTTAGCTTAATTTTAATGAATAGAGTTGATTTTATAGGCACCGCGCATATAGTAAAATTATAGAAAGTGCTCTTTTAATCAGATTTTAGTCACTTTTAATCATTTTAATTGTTTCCGTAACAAGGGGAAACAGAAAGCAAATGGCGTCAGATAATATAAATGCTTTACGCATTCAACGAAAGTATAATAATGCTGTTAATCTTACTATAGCTAACCAAAATACTTTGAGCCTGTTTACCAAAGTATAAGACACTCAATAATAGTATTCAGGTATATTGCAACACTTCATAAGAACATTATAATGTTTGCTGCCATTATACACCATAGTGATTAGTTTCTATCGTGTTTGTTTGTAACATTTCTTTATTATCAATATACGACTAAAAGCTTTATTGAAGAAACAGATTAGGAAGAAAACGGAGTTAAGATTTTATTCATTGTTTAGTGAATGTTACTATAGGACTAGCATTAAATTAACACAAACACAGATCATTAAAAAGTTTTTAATGTTAAAAAATTGCCACTACAGCTCTGTGCAGGATAAAATATTTCGTTAATGCTTATTTAATGTATTGGGCTTTTCAAATTACTATTATAAGACTTTAACCTTTGTGTAAGTGTAAAAGCTATTTAAGTAGCTGTATATTATAAATACCTGATGCTTTGGTAGGAGTTTAATCTTTATTTAAGAGTATAGTATAGCTTTAAGCATTTCGAAACGAACCAAATGCTACTAAAAACTATTTTATCTTTGCCGATGCCAATTAAAAGTGTTATTCGGACTTTTGGACATAAATCCATATCCATTTTGGTTAATATATAGGTTACGTGTTACTTGGGTTACTCCTGCATTCGATTTAGCGGAATAAAATAAATGGAAAATGACACTCCACTCGCCTAGTAAAATATCCCCCTGCCCATACCCCGCGACGGGAGTAGGACCACTAAATTTTAGTAGCACTCGGCAGATCCTCATTTCTAGTGCCGAACTAAAGTTAGAAGTTTCATTGATATACATATTTTGCCTCCCAAACATGCTATTTTTCCTATATAACGACGTTGCGACTGATGCAGGCAGACGTACGTCAGGTCTAGTCTCGGTAAGGAAAGATTGTTATAAATATACACTGTCCGTTCTTTCCGTGCAGGAAAATATCTTACGAGATTTATCTTAAGTACAAGTTATTATTTATCTTCACCTGCTTATGTGTCCTATGTGAAAAATGTATCAAATCTAATTTAGTAAAGATACTTCTGCATGATTTTTATAATAACCGCAAGAGAAGGTATTATGTTTTATAAGATTTTTCTAAAACTCATCGCATAGGTTGTATTACTCATATGAACTTAATTAAATATTTATATATCCGACGGTTAACTCACATCGAGTTTCAATTGCATAACCAATCTCGCCTAGTGTACTTGCCAATGCTATTGCTATCTCTTGACCCTTCAGTGCGGATAACCACACAAGCCGCGGTACGCAGTAAAGATAATTGGGTCGATTACTTTGCTTTTAAACGCCAGTTGTTGGCTAGAAACGCGTGATTAAGAAACACGCATAACGCGGCACCAATTGTCAATGTTAATGTCAACGTGCTTGAAAATAATAGTACTTAATAAATACGAACATGGAGGTGCTGTTCCAATAGCCATACACCACATTTGACACTTGTTGGTGTTAATGGTTTATACGAGTAGATGGAACAATGATAAAAATCCATCTATAAAAAACCGGGCTCGAGCATGTCGGACGATACTTAGTGCAGGGTTCCAACGCCGCGGCGTTACTACAAACAATAAACTTAAAATACAACAAGTATGAATGAATTTTCCATTTAATAAAGTTATTTGGTGCTGCCTTTAGTCGCCTGTATCCCAAGAACCAATCAAGTCTTCTTAGTCGTGACAGTTTTCCCTTTAAATTCGTTATATGTGCTGGCATTCGTTAAATTGGAAATTTTAGAGTTCAATATACAGGGTGATAGGTATTGAGTGGATAAACCTTGAACTACGGATAGACGGCACTTAGGACGTTATGAAAAATCTAACATAGGATTTATAAAAGTCGGACGGTTTCCAAGATATTTGGACGTTTAAGTTTTTTCAAAAATGAACATCCTTGTTCAATGTTTTTATCCTAGCACCATTATAAGTTATGTTTTATTTATTTTTGGTTTTGCTTAATATTCTTGAATACTTGTGTTATCAGACAAGCATCACCATTTTTGTGAGACTACATCGGATTAAAATAATAATACTCGCAAACTAAGTTTTTACATTATCAATCGTTCATAGATCTAACTTTTAGCTCTAGTGGTGAAAAAAAAATACACTTCCGTCTAATTCCCAATATGCTTAAAAACAAACTAATTTATTGAAAATTTAAGAATAGTAATTGCCTTTTTAATTTAAAATCAAAATGCGAAAATGACTGTGGAACCGGCTGCCATCTGACATTAGGAAATCGCAATCGGTCGCATGAGTCGCATCTCTACAGGGAAAATTGAAGACATACTGGCTTGACTTCTTATAATTGTATAGCGTCCTTTGTTTTATTATATAATGTAAATAAATTTATTTATTTTATATATGTATAAGGTATGTATTTATTTGATGTATACAGGGTGGAAGGGGACGGGGGACCTTCCCTGAACTATAGCGTTAATTAAGAGGTACACAGTCGATTTGTGATGGTAATAATGATGAATTAACTAATTAAAAAAAAAACAAATTGACTCATTTTTCATTGCGGTGACAACCCTGTTGTTACACGTACCCATTACGACTTGACTATGAAAACTCGAAAATACGCTTATTTCCGAATGTAGACGTTGCCGTAGTGATAAGGTGATAACTTATGATTCATAGACGTCAAATAATCCATGACCAAAACGAAATGAAAGTGATTTTTATTATTTACACAATGTATTAACCATTAGTTTACACATTATCATGTTGTTATAAAAATCTAACACTACGTCTACAAAAATCTTCAATTACTCTCACATTCGGTGTTCAAATGTCCCTCCGCCCGAGTATGTCGGTGCACCCTTGACAAAATATGCTCTTCATCATTTTTTCTCCGCAGATCGTTAAAGGCATCAGTTATTCGTCGTCGCATCTCGTCCGCAGTGTCACATTCCGTTTTGTACACACTATCTTTTACAGAGCCCCACAGCAGGAAGAAATCGAGACACGTGAGATCCGGGCTTCTTGGCGGCCAACGGAGCGGCCCAAACCTGCCTATCCAGCGATCCCCAAACTCATTGTTTAATTTCATTCGTACTTCGTGTACAGAATGAGCTGGTGCACCATCTTGTTGGAACCAAGTGACTCGTCTTTCAGCCAGTGGTAATTCGTCCAGATAACTGTCTAACTCGGTGTTCAAAAGAGACATGTATCCGTCTCTGTTTAGAGTTGGAGGCAGAAACACGTTAACAGACCAACGGTACTGCTGACTCGAAAATCGATAAGCGAAAGGATTCTCCTCGGCATACACATGTTCGTTTCGTCTATTCCATATTCCGTTGCGTGTGAACAAGCTGTCATAACTCCAAATAATATGCCTTATGAAATATCGCTCTTCTACTATCTTTTGTAATAACCATCGGCAATAGGCTTCGCGGATAGGGCAGTCCCGAGGGAGTAGAGCTTGAACCCTCTGTATTTTGTAAGGGTGAAGGCTGGCACGTTTGAGAATAGTAAGTACTGCAGTATGGGTTATTCTGAAATGTCGACCTGGTACTCTAGAACTCACTCTGGGATGTCTTCTAAAATAACGCAGCACCCTTTCTTCAAGTCGAGCCGCAATTCGAACAACGCCTCCTCCACGTTGGTCGTTCTGGGCTGTTGCTGGTACAACGGGCTGGTTGTTGGCGATACGATCCAAAGCCCTTAAAATTGTCCTATGCCCAGTTGGATGTGGTGGAGGATATGTTTCTCGGTATCGACGCAAAGCTTCAGCCGCGTTATTATTGCATTTCAACATCAAATGCATCGATGGCCAATACAATAACGCAAAGAGGTTCATAAGTTAAGTACCGAATCAGTAGTTCTTAATAATGTTTATTTGATAAACGTTGCACATGCACGTTTTGAAGCATGAAAATGGATGAAATATGCCTACTCAGCAGCACAATTTCAATTTCGTAAATAATTTTCCTTTAACTAGCTAAAACCTATTTTATCAATTTAGGGAAACTAAGATACGATGAAAAAAGGTTCTAATTATCATCTTTAATTGTTTATGAAGATTGAGTATACTTCATTGTCTGTCAATGTCGCTATTTCAGAAATGTGTCAAGTTGTGCTTAGTAGGCTGTTAGTAGGTCGTTATTTTGTTATTTTATTCATACTTTAAGATAAAAAAAATGAAGTAGTTCAAGGTGTACCTACAAAGAGACTCACATACCCTGCAATATTTCTTACCGCATTGCAAGCAGGTCTAAGTATGCATCAACGACAAAAAATTAACGTAATAATATCCTGTACCTAATGAAAATGTTGTTTACAATTAAGTTCATTGACCCATCATATGTTTAGGGTTGAAACAAGTAGTTTATGTGTGAATGTTTAACCAGCTGTAATTTGAAAACGGCTGCTTAAATTCACATAGTTTGTATGGGGGAAATAAAGTGTTAAGGCTAAACTATATCCCATTATCTGGAAGGTCCACGGTCCTCTTCCACCCTGTATGTGTATAGATATGTAATTTTGTGTATTTAATTATTTTGATATTTATTTTTATTACCTTTATATATGTTTCTGTTAGTATTTATTCACAAGGTCTAAAATAGTTCACGCAGTTTCTGTAAACTACGTCTTGTACTAATGTCTACCACATTCATTTTTTTTTTGTTTGTTTTGCTCAATCGCCCAAACGTTAGTTGGAAGAGATCCCTTAAAGGGATAAGTTCGCCTTTGTACATTCCAATTCTGAAAATATTGTATTTGATTTTCGGTTTTTTGTACAATAAAGTGTACATACAAAATGTTAAAAAAGAATACGCGCCCAACCACATTTTTCTTGATATACTTTTTGTATCCCGGGCGTAGAATTCAAAGCTTTTTTTTTGTTGCAAAAATATCTCGAAAACCGTGCGAGTTTTACTAAACCTAAATTAGCTCCTAAAGTACCTAGCATCCTGTATAAATAAATTTCACATTCGTTGATTTGTTACTTTCTGAAAAAAACTGTCTGTGTCATACGGACAAACAGACAGATGGTCATGGCGAAATTATAAAGGTTATTTTGTCTTCGGAACCCTAAATAGCCGAACGCATGTTAGATGTTGTCGTCGATATAATATATCGACATTTTATAGTTAAAATATGAAGCCTCCCCATTACTTTGATTAATATATTTGATTGTAGGTCACTCCGACAACAAGGCACATCTAAAGACACCTCATATGTTAAAATCCATTAAGCTGTTTATTAAGTATACTTATTTCTCTATATTAGTAAGTTTATCGTTGTGTAGTAGGTACCCATAGTACAAGCCTAGCGCTTAGTTACTAGACTAGGTCAATTTGTGTGACATTGTCCCGTGATATTCATTATTATTGATTTATTACATTATTATACATATAATCTGTGTGGCGGCCGGCTTAGAATAGTACCACTGCACGTCTTCCCGTGGAAGTCGTAAGAGGCGGCTAAGGGAATAAAGGCTTGTACTAGTACTGTTAGGCGATGGGCTGCTTGCAACCGGTCACTAATATACACTGGTAAACATCTTAGCCTGTTTGTGCATAATGAGGTAACAGAATTAACGTTTACCGAATTAAGTTTTTAGAGTTGTTGGTAATTTTGTACCTCTGCCTACCCCACACTGGGAATAAAGGCGTGAAGGTATGCATGTATGTATCATACATACATACGTGCATACTGACGCAGCCGGTTAAAAACAAAAACGAAAAATCGTGTATTGTATGGGGACCCCGTTAGGAAAGTCGCCGTTAGTTACGAGGATAACACGTACTCAATGCAGTAAAAAATGAACCGGCTGTTCAAAGTAACAGGTGTTTAAACTTGGGACTTGGACGGACGAGACCGGCGGTCAGCGAAGGCGGATAGTTAGATCGGTTCCTCAAATTGATTAATTCTATAGGTTTAGGTTATGTTAGTTTTGCGGAAGGCTTGTAGCACACAGAAATAGGAGCTCTGTCCTAGTGAAATTGATTTGGACTTGAGAAAACATGCAAGAGGGGAAAATCCAAAATAGAAAATATGCCATTGGTAAAAAAACAATGGGAATAAATGCGATTGGAGAACAAATAAATTAGGTATGGGACCCTAAAAATGAGCAATCCTCGTCTTTACTCTAGTATTCTTTAATTTATCAGAGGGGTAATCATGACAGCTAACTATCACATTGTTCCCAACGAATGATTATATGAATTCTTCATATTCCCAAATTGACCCATCCACGGTAACTTGTTGTAATACTTAATTATAACGGAACCTACATTGTTATTGTTTATTCTAACGATAAAGCAATCAAGGCATTATGTGCCGCTTAGTTTCGCAAATTACCTATATCCTGTCCTGTGTCTAGAAATAATTGTAAGTAGGTCGAATATTATCTCGCGAGTGGTAGGTACTGTATTGTATCGCAGACATCGCAGTAGGAGGTCAGCCCGTAGTTATTGTAATTAGTTGGCGACACGCGTCCGTATGACAAAGGCTCACATGCAAATTGAGATTATCTTTTGTTTGGCTTAATTAGCTCCATAGTCATATGAAGCCTGGTTTCTGATAACATTTGTGCGCGGTAAGGCGATCACCCGCAGTGCGGGTTGGCCAAGGAATTTCGTGTTGAACTAGCGCCGGTCATCGCTGTCGACATGCACGATGTTACAAAAAACGTACCTAACCATCATAAACTTTATTTTCAAAAAGTATTGAACAACTATCTACTGACTTAAATAATTCGTGTAAAAATGAACTTTTTGCGTATTTTAAAAATACGTAATTGGGTAAATTGCAAAAATATTGTACCTAGTTAAAGGATTTAATTAATTGAGACACCGTTAACTTTCTTCTATTGTTTTTCTTTTGTGTAACGAAAGTTATCCATGTGATTATATGACTAATCTTCGTTACACAAAGGTAAAAGTTAAGGATTGTTAAGGATTTTCTAATTGAGCCCTTAACTATTTACAATATATTTGCAATTCACCCAATTACTGCTATTATGAATGGTAGGTATCATAAACTCACTTACAGCGTAACCGAAGCGGGGAAACAAATCTGTATTGAGCGTTGCCACGGTAATAACAGTTCTATAATCATTATTATAGCATTGTTTTTACCATGGTTACGGTGATTCCGGATATCAGTCTTGGCGTTTTGTGAACACTTGACATCCTAATTTGTATAATAAACCGTTCAAAATATTTTAATACCAATTAAAATTACATACATACATACATACATAAACTCACGCCTTTATTCCCAGAGTGGGGTAGGCAGAGCTACAGAATTACCAACAACTCTAAAACGTATACGTACGGGTACGTATGTATCTACGTATATTAAAACAAAATTAATTTTGAGACTAGTAATGTGTTTAAAAATATTATTTTACTAAATTACTAAATATAGATGGATATGTTATTTGGTTACCACGGTTCTGTTCAGTATGGATATCAACAAAATGGCGTTTCGTTTGGCATTCCAACTTTTATGACAAACTACAGGACGCCCGCGTCTTCGTACGCGAAGATAATTAAATAAATAGTAATGCTGGTCATTGCAAACGGAGTTGGAACGCTGGGAATTATGATATGTGTGCAGATAAAGTATTATTTTCACGCGAGTGGCCATACCTAAGTATAGGTCTACCAGATAGTCATGACAAAAGTAAAAAAAAACTATTTTCATGTCTCAATGTTGCCTTACGCATGTCAATTCAAATTTCACCGCTTGTCAGAGTTTGTTACAGATGTAGTGAGTAATCCTTTCCCATCGTTTTTTGTCGGACAAGTTCGTATTTATCTATCTTTCTCAACTAGCTTCAGTACCCATCAATAAGCCAACTGAGAAAGCAACATAAATACGAAATTATCCGACCAAAAACGAAGGGAAAGGATTATTCACTACATACTTACATCTACTTATACTTTGTTTTTACTCAAGTACTGCATTTGTTACCAGGGAATTTAAGGGTTTGCCTTTCTATCTCAGGCGAAACATACCTATCGTTAATCATGTGTTCTGTAAAATTTGCGAGGAAGATGTTCATCGAACACAATCTTTGATTTGGTGTCGTGTTTTTAATATATACAGGTGTGCGGTCACACGGTGAATCGTAGCTATGCGACACGGTCTTCATGATGTTTTATGAGGAACAAAAAAAGGGAAATATCACACCTCCTCAGAACACGAACTTAAGACTGCACCGAGCAAACGTCGAGCGTTCAGTGGCGCCCTCATTACTATTATTGTGTTTTCTAATTAACTAAAACAAATCCTTGCAATCAGGCGATCTTTTTGAAGCGCGAGTAAAAACACAATTTATGGGATACGTAACCAACTTTAATAACAATTACTCTTTGAGTAGTCAGCTTAACGGGAAAAGGTGGCCACTTTATTCCGTTAAGTTGATAACTCGAAGGTGAATTGTTATTAAACTATGTGATATACCCTATAAGTTGTGTTTTCATTTGTAGTATAAAAAACTACCGACCAATTTCAAGAAAATACTTTAGTTTATAAGAAAACACAATATAAGTAATGAGGGCGCCGCTGTACATCCGGCGTACGCTCGGCGCTATATTAAACAGAACGCGAGTTAATTTAATAAAATACAAAGTTTAAATTTATATAAGTACATCCAATTTGGACCCATTTGTGCGGTATTGTTAGCTAAGTGGCATCGAGTTTTTGAAGTAATTTTGAACGAAAACCTAATACGAGTTAACATAGGTACATAATTTATAGCACACGATTGATTCAATTAAACCTTATTAATAGGAAACGCAAGTTCAAGGGCTACGTAGGTGAAGTGAACTTGGGGCTCCTACGTTCAACCCGCGGACAGAAGAGGCTTACTGCGGGTTCCAATGTGACATTTATGTCGGGTTGCTATATTCAAACCGCGGATAGATAAGTTTTACTTCGGGTTAAAATTTGACATTTGCCCATACAAAATGTGTCAAATTTTAATCCGAAGTAAGCCTATTTGTCCGCCGCGCCGTTTGAATATAGGAACCGGACATAAGAGTGATCTAAGTTATTATAAATGTTTGTTTCATCCTCACGGCATACCTACCTAATTAATTGCACAGACTGATATTTTAATATGATCCAGGACAATGGAATGATTCCCAATAGTAGTTTATGCAACTGATGCATAATGAGAGTTTCATAATAAGATCACACGAGTGTTTGTGTACAGTTTCATACACTACTTTATCTTCACACATATCATAAGTACCTAACTCTAAGATTCAGTCAGAACCCGCAGAGAAATGACCTACAGTGCTACTACTTACCTGTAAAATATCTATAGACTATAGATATTAAAATAATGCAATAAAAAATAATTTTGAACAAACACAGAAACATATTATTTAATTTTATTGTAATGGTTATTATTAAGCAATCCTACTTTCGTAATAGCAAAAAACCAACAAACAAAATGACATCAATAATGGCGGCAATTCGATCCTCCGTGAAGACTAATGTTTTTTCAATTATAGACAAACGAATGAAGTCCCTATTCTCAAGTCACTCGAGATGAAATGTCGAGCGAGTTATTTAAAAAAAAACAAACTGAACTGACGTTTCGAGTCGATAACTGTTTTAATATATATTATATGAATACTAGAATACAGACCCTCCTGAGTTTTGACCGCTGTTCGAAATGTAAACTCATAACCGTACCGAAATCTATACTGTTATAACATTACAGTACAATGCGATACTTCTTAGAAAGTGCTTCGTGTTTGTACTTGTGTCTCACTCGCTCTCATACGCTCTTATTAAGGCCAGGGTCGTTTTCACCCGCCGCCCGCGGCCGACAGCGGCCCGCCGCCCGCGGCGTCTGAATGGTATGTTCGGGAATGCTCGGGAGTGGTCGTTTTCGCCCGCCGCGTGCGGCGTCCCCCCGCCGCCCGCGACTGCCGCCCGCTGGCCGCCGCGTCTTTAGTTATTTTGAAGCATTGCGGCGGGTGGACGCTGGCTCAATATGGAGAAATTCACCAAAGAAAAGTACGAACTTTTGATCGAGTTAGTCAAATGTAATATTGTACGATGCACGCAGGACAAAAACTTTAAAAACAACAATTTGAAACATAAAGTGTGGGAAAGTAAATATCTTGTTCTTCTTTTTCTTTTGCTTCCTCAATATTATTAAGAAATCCTCATTCTCTTCCTCCTGAAGCAATAAATATGCTAGAGTTTTTTTCCATTTCACGAACCTACATTCACACGTCCGTTCGCAAGCAAAAACCCTCGGATTGCCGCGACTGGCCGCCGCGGCTACGTTCTCAAAACGACCAAACACCCGCTGTCGGCGGCGTCTAGATTCAGACGCCGCGGGCGGCGGGCCGCTGTCGGCCGCGGGCGGCGGGTGAAAACGACCCTGGCCTAAGAGCGATTGACCGAGAAGGACAAACCCGAAGCACATTCTAAGTGCTCACAGACTGTACAGATTTTACCTATTACCACAGACAAGAAAGTTCTCATAGTATAATTGGTTGTAATAATGCTGGTCATTTCCTACGGGTTTTGAACGCATAATAGAGGACTTATTATGATATGTGTGTAGATAATAGTAGTTTATAAACGCAATAGTCGTATAAGAGAGGTCAAATAAGTTGAGTGGCGTGTGTTACGATGTGAGCCGAAGGCGAACATCGTAAAGGAAGACCTCACGAGTGTTTTTTGACTCAGTTATACACCGTTGCATGTAATACTTTTTCTACGACTAGGTTTCAAATGAAATGCAAAATTAAGCGATAAAACGTACAAACGAAGCACAGAACAACTAACGAGCGGGAAACAAGAAAATGAAAAAATATGTGTCTATGGTTTACTTTGTTTTTAAACTGACGAAAAAAAGAATTATAAGTATACTTATCCAAAACTTTTTAATTTGACCAATCAGAATACTTCACCAAATTAAATCCACCAATCACAATGCACATCGACTGTCAATCGGAACGTTAGGTTCTTTTAGGTACGTGTTACTCTTTAAAAAAACGTTGTATTTGACATCAACCAACCAGAATACAGCTATTGTAAAATCGACCAATCAGGTAACAGAAATCATTTCTCAAACCATTAGGTGTTTTTAGTCCCTATTTCACAATCGTTAAAATATGATTAAATCGATTGTGCCACGCTAAGCTTTGGCAGCTAGGCTAGGCGTATCGTTTTATCTCAAAAACGCAAAAGTGCTGTTTTAGGGCAAAGACTAGATAGACTTTTCACTGGATTATTCTGCGAACATATTGTGTATGTTCGTGGTATGTTCTTATGTATATGTATATCTATATGTATATGTATGTGTTCGTGACTATATAAATGACAGATAAAAGTACAGGAAGTAGGAAAATAAATAAAGACTTCTACGCGGATTGAGTTCATAATACTTTTGGGAGCCTGTTGTTTCCCATATTTTTTTTGGTCATAATGTCACTTTTGACATACTTACTTAATTATTAATAGTCATAATTGTTATATCGCTGGAACCGTAAGCTTTAGAGAATTTCTCGTGGGCAAGGCTAAGTTAGGAGAGGTTTG
Source organism: Acleris laterana (assembly GCA_963966035.1). NCBI lineage: Eukaryota > Metazoa > Arthropoda > Insecta > Lepidoptera > Tortricidae > Acleris > Acleris laterana. The sequence continues at coordinate 40,280,406 of OZ014438.1, forward strand.
ATTTCTAAAAATCCTGAAACGACTTGCGATAATTATGACTTGAAACACATTATGACCCCATACCTTTATAGGACTTGTGCAAAGTAAGAAAGAGACCATTAAATCCTATTACTCCGGTACTAATAAGCCCTAAATTTGAATTTTCCTTTTTGTCATGAGATTCTGGTATACCTATGCAATAGGTACCTACTGACCTAACTATTTTTTCAAGGAACTGAATTTATAAATTCGCAGTTTCCCAGAAGTCTCGTTTAAATACATAATAAATGTCACAAATTGTAACGTTTTAATTCAATACATTTATAATTTATTAATTAGGTAGGTAATGGGTAGGTATTCAATATAAACTAATGCCTCACGCTGTCATACTCTTGGACGTACCTGTATAGAAACTAATTACTATATAACCTTCCTAATGTCCCACTGCTGGGCCTGGCTCCCACTTCACATGAGAGGGACTGGGCCGAGGTTCGAACGCGGGCCTGTAGCGAGCGGGTTGGGGCGACGCGGCGCGGGTTACTTACGGCCTTACCGTACTCCGCACTACGACGAGTACAAAATGTTATTCATATTATTATGGCGTTGGACACGCAGAGCCATCTGTGTGCCACCGAGGTAAGTTTTTGTCCATCTAACCTTATCACGTGCTGTCGGCGCGCTCTGTTTTGTTACGTCATGCTCCGCCAATAAAACAGCGGTCTGTTGCACCGACCGAACGCCGTTTGCCCAATCGCAGAAAACTATACTTTGATCGCAGTGCGCACATGTGACTGGCCCTCAGATTATTAATACCTATGAAAAGTTTTTGTTTACGAAACTTTTAAAATCTAATCTTTTTAATGTTTTACCCGTATTTCGTGGATAGATTTGCTTGATAGTTTCAGAAAAATACGTTGCAAGTGACCATGAATCGTAATGGTAAGTAAACAAAGATCTTTTTTGTTATACATTTTCAGTCAAGGAGTTGGCAGCGCTACCTAGCGGGTATTCGTGTAATCACTACAGCTGAGAACTTAAGTCACTCACTTTACTTACAACCGTTGACGCAGTAAAGCTAGAGATGGCGCTGTAACTCTGCCTGTACACTGGCTAAATAACTAGACAAACTATGTAAAATACTCGGTAGATGTCGCTAGTTTAGCTGTCAACTTATTATAACAATTTCCCATTTTTAGTCCCTAATGGCCATTTTTAGGCCATTACTATTTATCATTGAAGCAGCTTGGAAATAAAACAAAGGTGATCGTTCATCGGATAGGCCAAGGATACCTTATGATCACGCACACTTGAGACTTATTTGCCTAATAATATTGTGTTTACACGTGTGTAAGCTTGGAAGGCCGGACCGCCCAAGCAGAAGCCTAAAATTCCATTTAACTTTTCCAAGTTTTTTAATTGATGGTAAATTTATGTCTGGTATTTGTGTTTTTGTGTTTGGCTTAAAATAAGAGTCAAACGTTAAAAAAAAAATTGCTCAAAACGGAGTTATAGAGCATTTAAACTTCCTTTACACGAAATAAAGTACTAAGTAGATTGGAGTAGGTGTACCTAACCTACGCTATAAAATATCTCCAGTACTTCTATGAAAAATATACTTGGGTGGATCAACTTTTTGTTGTTATTATTCTGTCCCGTGTCTCCTGGACAACAGCGAAAGAGTTTCTTAGAAAAAATGTTATTATATATACTTCTAGCACACTCAGAAGAAAGGCCGTTAAAGAATGGGTTTGTAATTGCCAATAAAACTTATTTTTAGTGGACTTTATCCATTGGAATCATAGTTTTAAAGAGTGGCCCAGGAGACGTACCATGGCAACGAGGTACAAAGATCCGCCACCACTTCTCTAATTTTGGCTTGAAAGTCCTCCACATATTAAATAGGTACCTAGTCGTAAAAGTTTTTGTGAATGTTCTAGATAGATATATGTATATGTATAGTACATGTAGGTTATATAGGCATCGGAGTTTTTGTCGCACGGTAAGACTAAGCAAGCTATGGAGTCGTCATTTGCCATAAATCTAAACTCTTATTCATATTCATACTCATTTATTTATTTAATTATTTAGGTTTTTTTTTTATTATCAACGACAATAACGTTGCCGAGTTTAGAAACGATTATTTAACGTTATATTTGGAAAATAAATATTACAATAAAAAATAATTACCCTTTTTATACTGATTTAATTACGAAAATTTATAAATACTTAAACAAAAGATACATTAAAACACGGCAGAAGTGAATGTTTTAGTCCACACTAGTGGCGAATTACCTATTCGCAGGTATATAGTTCAAGTTATGAATTTATAATGTGATAGTTTTTTTTTAAACTGGACTAAGATAAATATACACGACCGACCGCTATTGAGGCATTGTAAGATAAATTAAATAAATGAGTATGAATATGAATAAGAGTTTAGATTTATGGCAAATGACGACTCCCATAGCTTGCTATAGTCTTACCGTGCGACAAAAACTCCGATGCCTCGTTATAGGATATACAATACACATCTATAATGTAAATCAATAAATAATAAAATTAATATCACGGGAAAATCTTACACAAATTGACCTAGCCCCCAACTTAGCTCTAGGCTTGTACTATGGGTACCTGCTAGGCAACGTTAAACTTCCTTGTCTAGATAAATAGGTACTTATATACATATACAGAGAACACCCAAAAATCAGAAACGAACAATTGGGATTGGCCAAAAAAAAAAACTCACGGTTTTTACTTTCTCATTTGAAAGAATAGGAAATATTAAGACACCTATTTCATTAATTTTGTATTTGACCCAATAGTTTTGTTTTAATATCTTTATTTATTTAGCAGACATTTTATAGATGACATGATTATTTTAAATTTGGGATGGCATTTTCTAATAAATTACAACAATTAAATGATATCCAATGAAAAAAAGTGATTGTAATAGTGTATTAAAAAATACTATTTCAAGCTGTTTTCGCCTAATCCGTAAGATACACCTAGGAGGGCTTCAAGCCGAAAACAAAAGTCAAACAAAGGTTAAATACCTATACTTTTGTCGATATATCCAAAATAGATAAATATTTCAAAAACTTAATAATGCAGAACGGCTTTAAAACCCTATTACTCGAAATGGTTTTCGAATTGGAGTAATTGTAAAAATATGAACAATCCCAATTGGCCATACCGGGAAACGAACCCAGGACCGCCAGCCCGGTTCCTATATTCAAGAAACGAATCGTTTTACTTACGTCTCGTTAAAATTTGACATTTGCTACGTACAAAATGTGTCAAAACTTAACGAGACGCAAGGAAAACGATTCGTTTCTTGAATATAGGAACCGGGCATTACCGACTAGGCTACCTATTTGATCACGCAAAAATTACAGAACAGAATTTGATGACATTTGGAATGGCGATATTTAGTGTTTACCCTGAAATTGCATTATAGGGTAATAACATTAATTAAAATCCTACTTCTTAAAGTATAAAACTTATATAAAAAATTATTTATATATTTATATGAAATCATTATTTACCTTCGTAAAAAGTACTTTCTTAATTTTGTAGCATGAAATCTTATTTATTTATAGTATATTAAAAGTGCTTGAAAAAAGAAAAAGTGCCCGTTTTATTGGCAAGAAGGTTTATTATAGCCTCAAAGTTTTGAATATTTTTAATCTTTTACCTATAATTGAACCAATGTAACAATTGGTTGTGACTGGCGGGAGCTAGCTGGGGGGAACAGAGGAAAAGCGCACTATAAGTGGGGCTTGGGGGCACGACCCCCGCCATAAAAAACGGAAATCACCGTCATCATTTACAAATTACGTAAGTACAGTCACGGGATAAAATTTGGTACCCACCTTAGGTCAATCAAATCAATAAGACATTCTAAAACAATAAGGTCGAGTTTCCTCAAGTTACAAATGACTTGACATCTCTAATGACATTGAAGACTTCAACCATATTTTTCTTGAAATGGGTCCCAAATGAACGCTCGTGACCGTACGACTATGTTTGGCAGCCTCCGCGATACAATAATAATTTCCCCGATTAAAAAAAAACATGGTTTTATAGGGTATACTTTCGAGGTGGTCCTATTGTCACTGTATTAGTGAGCAATTTAGGGAACTCCTCAATATAGAGATTTTGGTATTTAGTAACAAGTCTAGAATTTGCATTCAGAATGTATCATTTGGTGAAGTGAAACTGATGATGACAACCTCAGATGGCCACCGGAACTCTTCAACGGTACCTATTTCAAGGGTGGCGATAAGATAGGTATCTCGATTCAGATAGTTAAGCGACTACACCGAAGAACATTTACTGGTTTAAATATTGTAATAAAACTACTCCGTACGATGAAGACCAACGTTATTTCCCAATATGTTGGTAGGTACCAAGAGTTGTAGGCGCTGCCCTCAATAACTCAATATACTACATCTTCCCCTTACAAATAAAAATTAAAAATATACAAAAGTACTTACCTTAAACTACCTACTACCACCACCCTTTTTTTCTATTTATCATCAAATATATAGAACTTGTACCTACTTGCAAAAAAAATCGCATTGTTTATCATATTTTACCAAATTGTTAACAATGTTGCTTTCTTATTTATTTATTTTTTATGCTTTTTGCCGTAACAATTACTTGAGTATCGTTAGTAAATAATGTGTTATGAAATAACAAGTAGGTACATCACACAAGTACATGTACGAGTATCGCTATTTATACATATATCTGTCTATAGCTCAAATAATGAACATATCAAGAACAATAATCAACGTTACGATATACTGATTCAGTGCGCACCAGTACCTAACTGCCGCAGGGACACTTAATTATCCAAGAACCCAATGCGCTCGCCGCCCGCCCGCTACGCCCTTCGTGCCACTGCTCTATCAAGGCGTTCGACTGCGCCCCGCGGCTCGGAGCCCTCGATGCGTCCGCCGGTGCCTGCGCTAGCGCCACGCCGATCTGATTGCTTCTCCTGCGGCGAATTTATGTACTGTGTTTACCGATTAAGAAACGATTTTAAAAATTCTGTATTTGAGATAGTTTTTAGTGTTGTGGATTCAGAACCCTGCGATGAGCATGGTCGGACATGTTCTTGCCCGTTTTTTATTACTCATTAAAAGTAGTCTACATTTCAACTTTCGTTGTATCGGAGTTTAAAATGAGTATTGTACTGCAAAACTTCGCTAAGTATTTTGTATTTTGCGTCTTTTATTTTAACAGCCTGCTCGGGACGTCAACCTATTGCCGTTGTAAGGGTCGGATGCTTCGGTAGGTGCAGTCCCTTTAAAATGTGCAAAGAACAGAGCTATAGCAGTTATAGAGACCGACTTTCATACTGAAATACAAACTTCTGCCTCTCATTTTAACCGCTTGACTGGTTCCATTTTAAAAATAAACTTCGTACTGATTGCCTTACTCCCAAAATAAACCTATTCTTCTAATTTCGTATCACTAATTTAAGCAGTTTTGGGTGTCCGTATTGCTGAGTCAGTCAGTAAGTCTGTATCTTTTTATTAGTATACGTACCTATAAAGAACGCGAGCTGAACTGTCTCCATGTACTTCAGCATCATCAGAAAGCATATATCTACTCGTACATGAAGTATGTACTAAACAATATTCTTTATTCCCTGCCTCTTAGAGTTAGACGGCAAAAGCTCGCTCAAAATTCACTTCTCATTCGGGGGCTCGTTTCACCTCACTGGCTTATTTCTCTTGGCCACTTTTGGCCTCATGCGATACCATACCTAAGACCATTCTCAAAATTTGTAGTTGAATTTGCTTGTTTCTTTATATATGTATATACTAGCGAGTAGCGACCCGCCCTCGCTTCGCTTCGGTTTATTTGAGTTTTCTATAACACACGTACATAAAACACAATTTATTATACATAAAAACCTTCCTCTTGAATCACTCTATCTACTAAAAAACCGCATCAAAATCCGTTGCGTAGTTTTAAAGATCTAAGCATACATAGGGACAGACAGCGGGAAGCGACTTTGTTTTATACTATGTAGTGATATTATATATTTTCCGGGATAAGAACTATCCTATGTCCTATATTTTCGTTAGTGGTTGAAGCGTGATTAAGTAACAAACATCCATACATCCAAACTTAATATAGCGTATATTATTATTTGGAATATTTAAGCGTAGATATATACAGAGCTACAGACGGCGGGTAGTGGAAATTTGTGTTTAACCGACTTTAAAAAAGAGGATGTTTTATGCTCCACTGTAAGTATGTTTTTTTTTGTACGTATGATTACTGTTTTTTTCGTCCTTTGTGAACCGATTTAATAAATTGTTATAAAGTTTGATAGAGTATACTCCCGAGGTGGTCCCATTGTCACTAAATCTGAATCTGATATGTAGGCAAACATTATAGGGATTTTAGCTAGTTTAGCTTATTATAGCTATATAGGTAGTTATTTTAGTATTTTTAGTAACAAGTGTAGCATTTGCATTCATAAAGTATCATTACGATCATGTCTCCCACTTCCGTGCACAGCTAAACTAGTTACCTACTCGTATTAGTTTTCGCCGAAAGGTTCACATTCTGTCGCTGCTTTTTAATACAAATTTTAATCCTCGTTCTCCCTTCTGCCTTTCTAAGCGATTTAGCTTCATGGCACGTCTCCCTTCACGGCTCCCAAAACCGGTTGCGCTCAAAGGCCAATGTCACCCTCGCTTTCCCCCAAATCCAAGCCCTATTCCAAATCTTTCTCTGTGCGTTCTGTCAGGTTGTGAAATCGGCTACCGACTGGCATTAGGCAATCACAAACGGTAGATTCCCTAAAAGGCAAATTAAAGAAGTTCTGGCTTGACTCTATCTCCTAAATATCAACTATCCTCTGGGTACATAACATGTAGTTTATGCATGTATATTTAAGTATTAATATATATTTATGTATCTATTTATGTAGGTATTTGAATATACAGTGTGTTACCAGCACCCTGGCTTTTTTTAAAGTAGGTTAAAATAACGTATCTCTGTAACGTAACTATGACATTAATTTAATTAATAAACAATTTTTCAGGCTTTGTTAACTTTCTAACAAAATTTAAATTGCCAGCAATGTAAATCACAGCGATTTGACAAGTGTAAATGACAGTCGACGGATACTTTGATTATTATGATCTGCCCCCGTACCACGACATGCCTCGTACAGTCAACAGCAAAAGAAACTGATGAAATAGGGTCCCAAAATTATCTATGCAATACATTAAGTCAAATGCTACGGACTATTGTAGTTGATCAAAAGTAAATGAGCTCAATAACGTGTCATAATAAGTGATCACCATTATTTTGATTTTTGAAAACTCAATGACAGTTTAAGTCATCGTTGAACATTTCGAATTAAAGTTTTAACTATAAAATCTTGGTTTTGGGACAACCTCGGAGTACTTCGGTTAATATCGGTTATGTTCGTCGAAAAACATGCGAAGTGACCAAATAGCAATCTCCCTTACGCCAAGATTTAAAATAAGTTTTTATTACATCTTGGAATTATTTGCCATAAATCCTTCTTTTGCCGATATTGTTGGAATGTCGTTATTTTGGTATTCAATTCACGTTTGACGCTTTTGATAGAAATGTCATGTCAGGCTTCTGTTTTGCACAGCTGTTATGATCACTTTCTTTTGACTAATTAAAACATCAATTAATTTAGCACTTTAATATAACATGTTATATTTGGGATGCCATGACAATAGATATTTTGAAATGTTGATTTTGATCACTTACTTTTGACGTTGACTGTACCAAGCAACAGCGATACTGATAACGATGAACACGCAGCACATGCACTACATTAAAAATGGACAGTATCTAAGAAAATTAATTGTGAAGTTATTTTAATAATTTTTTAATTGATAGTACTTGCAAACAATTGCTAAAGTAACATATTATCGGCAGTTTGAATAAATGCCCGCGTGCCGGTAACACACTGTATTTTATTTGATTTTATTTATATTGGCTTGTAAGTAAATATGGTCTTCTAAATAAATTTGTACACTTGCTTATTAGATGCACAACTTTTCACTCTTCTCAATCTCTCAAGGGTAAGCTGGAAGAGATCCCTTAAAGGGATAAGTTCGCCTTTGTACATTATTTTTATATTAATTGTATTGCTCTGATTTTTCTTTTGTTCAATAAGTTGTTTATACATTCACACATACATTTATTTATTTTATTTATTTATTTATTTCAAATATATTTTACACGGCATTACAGTTGGGACCAATACACCGAGAAACTTAGACTAATTACAAAAACACAACTAACAGAAAACGAAAAACAAATCGAATAACCGTAAAAATAGTAAAAATAACAATATTGTCATTAGGAAGGCCTATCATCCATCATCTCGCAAAAACTCAGACATTCACGGCACAGTGTTACCCATCCCATCCCATCCCATAGTAAGTACATACAAACATATATCATTTGGTGAAGTGGAACTGATGATCGATCACACATGGCCACCGGAACCCCTACGGTTGAAGATCATTTGCACGTCATGATAGAACCAGTTCCATTTTCTCTTGCAATAATATTATGACAGTGACTAGTGTCAACTTTAACGATAATCAGCCCCCTATTTCACCATCTTGATAATGACAGGTGACAGGTGACATTTCAGTGTACATGGCGCAGCTTATATGAAACCCAGTGATGTATCAGCGTATTAACTTTGCAATGTATACCGAATGATCACCTGCCACGTGTCATTGTCAAGATGGTGAAATAGGGTGAAATAGGCAGATCTCACAGAAACAGATCTCTTGTCAAAACTGGTAGACCACTTTCTTGACCGACCGTACCTATTTCAACGATAAGATATCCCGATTGAAATAGTTGAGCGACTACAACGAAAGACATTTAATTATTTAAATATGACTTTGATTTTCCCGTGGCGTTACTTGTAGCGAGCTTGAAATTCGAGTTTCATACCAACTAAGAAGAGGGGCGACATAACAGATTATTATGATCACATTGATCACTAAAGAGTACAAAATCAAATGATTACTTTAAAAATCTAAAAACCACCTTCAAAAACGTAAAAAATGACTTCTTTTGAAATCCCACCAAGGACGGTCCAACTGTAGTCGGAGACTACTTAACCTGTTCGATTTAAAAAAAGTTAAGTAGTTTTTGCGTTTTTGAAGGCGATTGTAACTACTTTGTAAAGAATTTTGTAGGTATACGCTACATGTTAATACTTACTGCTAATGTTTGTCTCAAAATTACGTATATTTACTTAATTTGCCTGACAAACTCAATTTGTATTTTTTTATTTATCTTCATTTTAGGGCGGATTCGACCAAACCAGAATAAGGCCTTATACCTAGATTTAGGACGCGTTTCCACCAGAGATGTGCGAGAATGCGGTGCGAGGGATGTGTTTGTCATGAACCAATGGAAACACTTCATTTACCTATCCTCGCTTAGCTTAGCTCTGGTGGAAACAGCTCAGCGAAGCGAGGTTTTCGTACATACAAAAAAAAAGAAGGGAAGTGTGCGAGGAATGTGTTGCGAGGGATGTGTTGCGAGGCGGTGTCTGGCTCCGCTATCGCCTCACCGCACCCCGCCCGCTTATTTAATAAGAGCCCGCTACACATCCTCGCTACGCATCCTCGCACCGCTCAGCTACCTCGCACCTCTTTGGTGGAAATATTCACACCGTTACACCTCCTCGTTACACAGCCTCGCGCCGCTTAGCTACCTCGCACATCTCTGGTGGAAACGCAGCCTAAACGCCGAATTTGTATTGACATCTCTGAGTAAATCTTATTCCAGTTTGGTCAAATCCGCCCTTACTGCTTTGTTTTTTTTTTTTTCATAAAACAGACCTATCATTCTTTTCAGATTTTCTGAGTCACGGAGCAAGTTTCAACAAAAAATACGGTTAGTACTTTGTTTTTATGGCAAAAATAAATGAAGCCCTTCTTACTAACCCCGTTTAAAACATGCTACCTAAACTCGTACGCCGTGGTCGCCCACGCGCTTAACGGTGACGTCGGCGAATTTTCCGGAATCTTAAATTGTCCCGTCAACGCGTAGCAAAGTTATTTTCACAATGTTGTTTTTAAACTTTTTTTGGTTTCTCGACCGCCCTTCGTAACCGTTCCCGCTGCTATAATTAAAAATACCAAGAGTACTTCTAATATTTTATTTCGAGCTTTTCCAACACATAACCAGTCTTTGTGTTCCAAATATAGCACAGCGCCCTTTCACGCAGGAAAAACATCATTGGGAGGGAAAACCAGTTAATTTTTTTCATTACACTTGCACGTAAACAGTATCTAAACATACAGGTTAACTTGGCCGTAATGCCCCATATTAAACCCTCGAGCTTTCTTTTTGTCATGAAACCCAAGGTCGGTAAGTTCTTTTGTTTAATTTATAGCAGAGCTTACACGTCATGCAAATTCAAGCAAGGAGTCAACACGCATTTGAAAAATTGTCTTATAATGTTATTTAAACAGGAATTTCATTGCAAGCTCGCTACATGTTACTTAAATACTCAACTTATGTTCTTAATAATCGATTTTAATAGTATTTTGCATCAAAACGACGAATTTTTTTATTTTATTTTTACACTCCGTCATGGCTGTATACCTACGTAAGTATTTACTCTTAACGTTTCTGAACGAAACATTTGTATAATCTGTGTTGTGGACAAAAAGCCAAAATTAAGAATAAACGTTTGTCTTCATTTTACTAATTGTACAGTGACTAAATAAGTTTTTCTACCCTATAATTTTATTAATTTACTCGCAAATGTGATGTGATGAAAAACATTGTATGTTTCACGGGCGGTACGGGAATTATGAACCTCGAATAGACGTAGAGCCTCGATCGTAATTCCTTACTTACCGCCCTTAATACACAATGTAAGTACTATAAAATTCTACTTTGATACCGTAAAATCACACAACTTTGCCCGCTTTTTGCAATTATTGCTCTTTTTTCACGTTTATCATAACTTTTTGAATTTAAAGTCTGTACTACTTACACCTTCGGACTCTATTTCTTGGTGTCTGTTATGAATCTAATACTTAATTGGTGAAAGTGCCTCAGAAAACGACTGGCCAAATATAAAACTTTTTCCAACATTGCCCACTTTTATATAAACGCTAATAACTTTGGCATCGTCGACTTTATCATCAGGTCCTTTAAAACCTATAATCCTACTCATATTATAAATGCGTAAGTTTGTGTGCGTAATTGTGTGTTTGTTCACGCTGCAACGGCTGGACGGATTTGAATGAAATTTGGAATAGAGATAGCTAATAACCTTGTATTGACGCATAGGATACTTTTCATCCCGGAAATATTTCCGAGGGAATAACTATAATCGAAATCTAAGCGGACATAGACGCGTTCAGAAGGTATTATCCATTAATCCTACTAATACGAGTATCCTGATAATCCTGCTAATATTATAAACCCTACAGGGTATAAGGAGGGAGTAGAATTTTGCATGAGTTTCGTGATTTATGAAGTTAAAAACGTGAAAATTGTTATATAGGGTACCTTTTGCGAAAAAAACATATCTTTCAGCGATTTTGGAAAAGATAAAACCCCTAAGGCATAAAAAGGGGTGTACAATGTTATGTGAGAGTTTCGTCATTTTTGTAGTTTACTTGTAGTAAACTGTAAACTGGTATTACAACTCATAAAGAAAAAGTATTATTTTTGGCGATTTTGAAAAAAAAACCTAATAGAGCATAGAAGTATGTATCGAATTTAATAAACTAATATATATGATGAGCTATAATGTAGGTACTGGGAGTAAGTATAGTAGGTTAGGTTATATTTTTGATCACCCTGGTATGACCCAAGGTATCTACTCCGAGTACATGGTAAGGGTAAAGTTATTTTTTGACCACCAAGTAACGAAAATTAAACGTAAAAAATTAAATACACTATCTATTCTTTATTACCTATTCAACTTTAAAAGTAAAAAGTAATTGGCCACTTAACAACTACTATAATACTTTATGCACTAACATCTAAATCGTAAAATTCTTTCAGTGTAAAATAGACAAAATAGTGCAACTTTAGTTTTTTACATGGAAGTAAAATATACAGCGACAAAGTTCTTCGCAGCGTGTCGTGGACGCCGCGGCCATAATCTTTTATTTATTATACTGTGCCGCGGGAGTGTAAATAGGAGCGGCAAAGCCAGCTCGCGCTCATTGATCGAAGATCTTCCTTTGTGCTTTGTTTGTATTATTTAAAATAAAATTGTACGATGTTGTTGATTGTGTGCGCTGGATGTACCTATTTACATCCTGTCCTACATACGAGTATATTATCAATGCAAAAGGTTATGCGTGCGTGTGTTTGTAAATTCTTCGCTAAAACGGATAGACGAACTTGGTTACATACAATTTGGAATAGAGTTTGCTTATACACTGAATTAAAGACTACCTTGACCGCGAAATAAATCAGTGTTCCCGTGGGATGGCCAAATTACTAATTCTACGCAGACGAAGTCGCGGGCAGAAGCTAGTATACAATAACTATGAACTCATTGTATACAATTATAAGTCCTTTTTGACGTCGAACTCTCCACCTAACTTTAGTGGGCAAAGTTGTGAATCGATTTTGTGACACATTCAAACAAAAACGAGAGTGAATTAGAGTTGTCAATTTTTAATTTTACGCGACTACGTCGAAACCTAAAGAAGGGTAATGTGTTTAAACTGTATAAATGAAAAAAGTCCTATCTTAGCTGTAAGCATCTATTAAAATATAAATAATAGGCTCATTAAGAATCAGCTTTGTATTAAATAAAAACATAAAAACAAATTTCCTCAGAAATACTTGTTCAAGAGATTAAAAAACAATATTTTTACTATACTCGGTTTTTTTGGCACAAAGTACTTCGCCATACAAGTTCTAGTTCGCCATCTAACTTAGTCTTAGTAAAAAGTCATTATTCAGATATCGTCCCCTTACTTCTAGAACCGCTTAAAGTACCTTTTAGGCAAAATCAAGTTACGAACATCGTTAGAAAGTACTTTCCAATATCTACGTGTTGGTAAAACCCGTTTTTTAATACCATGCTCCGTTCCTGAGATAGCCTCTTGCTTAAAGTAGTTTAACGGCGATTTTTTTAATATTGAACAAGCAAAAGCTACTAAATGGTTGTTATAATCGATATTTTTAAATTTTCAAGAAGAAAAACATTTTATCCTCATTAAAGTGGATTTAGCAGGTTTCATGTTTAAATAAAATACAATTTAGTTACTCTAATAAGATACTAAACATGTCGACGACCGTAATCTAAATTGACGTAAGGGACAAAATGGCGAAAATGAGTTATGAATGGAGTTCTGTTCAGTTTTTTTTTCTCTATCGATTGGTATAGGTGACATCTCAATAGCCTTAAAAAACATGCCCCTTACAGCCTTAAGAAAATGTTACTTTTACTCCGTATTTCAAACAAATACGACGTATCGATAGCAATAAAAAAAAGTTCATTTACTTCTTGGTGTAACATTCATCTTCGCAATTTACCTAACGCTGTAAGGAGCCATTAAATAAGTAAAGGTACGATACATCATTTAACGTTCTCAAAATTATCTACAAAAACAAAATTCATTCTATCACAATTAGATGTAACTATAATTTTCTAAATTTATCTACGTCGTAAAAGACTATTCTGTACTTAAGCAATTGTACGATACGCAGTTTTGCTTTCACAAATGTAAGGCAACAGTGACCCTTACGGTAATTTGTAATTGTTTCAAATGTTTGCTAAGAGTATATACGACATTTTTTTACAAGTAAAATGTCAAAACTACCGTCCCTTACATTAAAACATAGCTGCAAAATTTTAACTATTACCAAAAATGTAAGCGTTATCTCTTTCGTTAGATGGCATACGAAGTGTTCGTCAATATAGCTAAATTAGTCTAACGCACTTAAAGTTGCTTGAGGGTGAAAGAGATCTCACTATCACCTCGTGTATCAAAAACATTGCAGAAAGAGCATGTCGCTCCTGGTAGTGGTTGACAATGTTGCCGCTTCATCTGATTTTTAGGAAATCTACTGAATTTTCTTGACAATCTATTGATTTTTGAGCCTTGGACTTCGATTGAAAATATGGCTATAAATGCATTTAAAATAATATTCCAAGGGTTTGTTTGTTTGTGCAAACAGAGTATAAAGTATTTACAATAACACGACACGTGATAACTATAATTTTACAATAGAAATAAAATAAAATAATTTTAATGAGAATACTCTATACATAATTCAATTGTTAGTTTTCCAATAAAGCGTTTACATACATACATACGAACAAGAAAAAAACAGTTTTATAATCATTTATTCAAAGGTATGTTCGACTGATAAAAAAACTATTCGTTTTTCGAATTACACCTGGCTACACTGAATTGAGTGCTGCCGCTGCTTGCTCAGTTCTGTTTTGCACGAGCACTCGTCTTCACGCACGTTTAAGTACTTAATAATAAGGAAGGCAACCGAGATTTGATAACGATGAATAGGAACAGTATTGAATCACTCTTAGCTCGACGCAATAAATTACTGCGGGATCGAGAAGAGTTATTGCAGTAAGTATTTTATTTAATAAAATATCAAGGTTTCGGCTACATGCAATTACCGTGTTTGTGTCTTCTTATGTAGGTATATTATTTTTCAAGTCTTTAGAAATGCTATGCTAACCAAAATACTTTGTTACGTTTCTAAATACATTAAAATATATCTATTCATTCTTGGTATTACGACATAACTTCCTAGGAAAATACCAACTAAGTTACTTGTGTGCTATTTTGTTAAAATAAACTTAATAGAGGACCAAACTATTGTTTAAAGTACTAATCTATACTTTAAACAATAGTTTGGTCCTTTATTAAGTTTATTTTAAGAATTTTTGGTCCGTTTATACAATTCTGGTATCTGAACACCAGTAAGTATTTCGACCCTATTAAGATAGCATTTGGCCTAATTGTACTACTATTATTAAGTTCTAATTGATACTGTCGAATTAAAATTGCTTATGTTTTTACATTTCTAATCGTTTTTACACCGAATAGTGTATTTTGTTTTATTTTATTACTTGTTACTAGCTATTGACGTATTAAAGAGAGCTCATAATGGCGTATAATATATAGTGATGTATCATTGCAATATAATTATAAAAACACTCGTTTACAATAACACGAGAGCAACGAATAACTTTCATTAGAATTGTCTTATCTCTTTTACTTCTTCAGAACACTTTACTTTAATTAAAAACCTTGTATATTGCCGATAGTAAAAGAAAAATGAAGATTTAAATAGTGAAAGTCCTGTAAACACACAAGTACCACTACATAATTGCGATTCCGAGCTCTGGCAAATTATGTCTATACTTAGGTACATGATTGATCTCTTAATTTTTCTAATAAATAACACATTTACATTTTATGTTTTGGTTTATTATTCCACCTAAGATAATTTCCCATGTACCTTTTACGCCCTGTCATTGATTAGTTTCAATGGAGTTACGACCACTTTAATTTCGTTTCTTTCAATTTATTTGTAGATACATCAAATTCACTCTAAAGTCAACTGTTGAAGAAGGGTGTATTGGACATAATGATTTTTTTTTTTTGACGTAAGGGACATGCTATCTCAGTAACTAAGCGTTAAATGATAAATTGAATTATTTGTAGTTAAAGGGTTAAAGAAAATAAGTAATTGGCTATTATCAGTTACATGATACGTAAACAAACAAAAAAAATATGAATTTAAAATGAAAAAAAAAACAGTTTTTTGGCTCTCCTGAAAAGTAGCCATTTGTCCCTTACGTCAATTTAGATTACGGTCGTCGATGTGTAGTAGTTTTTTGGTGCTAACCATAAGATATAAACGTTTATTTTGCCATCTACAAAAACATTCAAACCAATCGATAATATGTTTTTCCACTTCCTAATTACTCAAAAGTCTAAAATATTAATCAGCAAAAACAACAAAAACATATTATAATGTGTTTTGTTTGCATCTTTTTTGCTTTCGCCGGTAGAATCCGATACAGCAAAAACCGCTTAACGTGCGCGTACGCGCTTCACGCTGTACTCCCTAGTGAGGGCCTGCCCGCTAGGCGCTAACCGCGCGGCGCGGCGCTTATGCCTTGATCTCACGTACCGAGTAAACGGGCGAGACAGTAAAATGTTTCTCGGCCGAGACAGTGATGTAAGCGAGTAACTGTTCACACACGTTTTGAAATTAGAACAGTCAGTTCAGTTCTATTGAGCGATTCGGGCACGAGGGACCGTAAAAAGTTGATTAAAAAATATACAAAGTTACTCATTCCATGACCGAGTGGCGAGTCAGTGCGCGTTCAGACCTGCCGAGCGAGCGAGCGAGGCAGTGCGGGGAAGCGGGAGGGTGGGCACTCGGCCTAGCAGATAGAACGACCACCGAGCGACTGACTCGCCACTTCGTTCGCCCGAGTGCTCGGCCGAGCACTCGGCGCTATGTTCATACGCACCGAGTACTCGGCGGAAAGCACTGTCTCGCCCGTTTACTCGGTACGTGCGATCAAGGCATTAGTCGCGTCTCACCTGTTTGCAAGTGTCGACGCCGATTGCGTGCACGCATGTAATATTTACCTAATAACAGTGATGACAAGGGTTAAAACATGAATTCCCGTACAAAAAAAATGTTAAGCTTGGTGCTTGGAAACAGTGGTTTGCATAAAGGTAAGTAAAAATGACTGTTTCTATTAATTATGTTAAAATTGATAGGTTAGGTAAATCACGAGAACAATATTAAAGCTCCTACTGTTACTGTTACTAAAATCTCACTGAATAAGGCGAACTATTTTAGTCAATGTCATTTAAGACAACGAATTTGCATGTTGAACATATTAATTACGGCAAATCGTGCGGGGCGTTGACCCCAACATACCTAAACAAAAAAGTTTTCGTTATAGATGATGACAACAAGCTATCTTCTGGTGTCAATGAGTCGCCAAGTCACGGACAAATCAACCAAAGGATGTAAGTCGAATGTGAAAACAATTTAGGTAGGTATTACAACTACCTACTTCTTAACTGTTTGCCGCGGATTATAACACGTTCCTACCTACATACTTACCAGTAAATAGGTATGTCACTTAACAAAATTTAATACTACCTATTTCAATTTTAAATGTCTTAGTTTCATATTAAGTATACAAAACAATTTTGAGTAGGTAAGTTTTTGATTGACTCAATTTGATACTATGTAGGTACTTACTTAAATAAATCTTGGAAGACGATTTTAACTTACTTTTCGTTGTTGGAGATACTTGAAATTTTGCATGCTAGTGTGATGCCGATGACAATACAATAATATTATGGTACCAACGAGCTGGTATGGTGATCGAGACGGAAGGTGGCCATCAGAACTCCTCAACGGTTTATAGTAGGTCCATAGAGTTTGGATTCGCTTGAGTCGTCTTTCAATAGCGAGTTTGTTATCAATAGTATAAGTACAGTCGGCAACAATAAAGTGTCAGCAAAATGATTTTTTTAGGAAAAACTTTTTAGGGTAAAGAATTAGTTATTCTACAGTGTATGTATTAAAATTATTTATTGCACAAAATGAAAAAAGAAAATACAATGTGTACAGAAAAGGGATGTAAGTTAAGTACATAACTTAAAGCTAGTATTATGTTTCAGATAACTGTAATCCAGAGCCGCAGCCGACACTAGCAGTGACGAAGAATAACTTTTTTTTTTTATATCAGTTGGAGGCAAACGAGCATGTAGGTTACCTGATGGGAAGTAAACACCACCGCCCATAAACACCATCAGCTTAAGAAGAGTTGTCGGTGCGTTGCCGGCCAATAAGGGAGATGTAAGCTCTTTTCTTGAAGGCACCCATGTCATAACTGGTGGGAAATACCGCCGAAGGGAGCTCATTCCACAGTTTCACTGTACGAGGCAAAAAGTGCCTAGTGAAACGCACGGTGGAAGAACGCCCTTCATCAAGGTGATGTTGATGGAACCTGGCATTGCGACGAGTAGTTCGGTGGTAGAACTCTGCGGCCGGTAAAAGTTCAAATAATTCATCAGAACACTCCCCGTTGTAAAGCCTATACAGCACGCAAAGTGAACTGACGTCCCTTCGGATAGAGAGGGAATCCAATCGGACGGAGAGCGCTGGGTCGTTGACGATTCGAACCGCTCTGCGTTGTATCCGGTCAAGTGGAAGAAGGAGGTATTGGGGTGCCCCAGCCCAGAGATGAGAACAGTACTCCATATGCGGCCGAACCTGAGCCTTATAAAGTTGGAGGCAGTGGTCAGCTGTGAAGTACCGTCTTGCTCTACTAAGCACGCCAAGCCTCCTGGAAGCCAATTTGGCTTTATCTTCCAAATGACTACGGAACTTAACGTCATGAGAAATGTCAACGCCCAGGATTCCGATACTGGGCTTGATGGCGAGGGAAGTGCCTTCGAACTGAGGTGTTGTGACGAAAGGGCTTTTCTTGGCTGATAACACGCACAATTGTGTCTTAGTGGGGTTAAATTGGACCAGGCGATGACTCAGTTTCAGACACAAGCTTTGCTCGGCAGTCTTCGGTGTCGGCTCGAGAGAGATTACTCCGGCCAAAGTAGCGCGTGTGACTAGTGCTATCATCTGCATAGCAATGAATGTTACTAATCTGCAACATATCGTTGATATGCAGAAGAAACAGCGTAGGGGACAATACACAGCCTTGCGGTACACCAGAATTCACGGGCATGAGTTTCGAGCATGAGCCATCAACTGTTATTTGGATGCTCCTCCCCGTAAGAAAACTGGCTGCCCATTTGCAGAAACTCTCTGGGAGCCCATAAGAAGGCAGCTTCGACAAAAGTGCTTTGTGCCAAACCCGATCAAAGGCCTTCGCTACATCCAAACTAACGGCCAATGCCTCGCCCTTGCTCTCCACGGACTCAACCCAACAATAAGTGAGGTAAACTAAAAGATCACCAGCTGAACGCCCACGGCGGAAGCCATATTGGTGGTCACTTAATAGCTGATTATCCTCCAGATACCTCAGCAGCTGACGATTAATAACATGTTCCATTATCTTGGAAAACAAGGATGTTAAAGCGATAGGCCGATAATTTGATGGATCTGAGCGAGTACCCTTTTTTTTTTTTTTTTTTTGGTCTACTCCTACGTGTTTTTTACAACCCTAATAAACAATTTTTTAAACCTATGTGACGTTTATTTTAGTTTTAACCTCTAATTTCTCCAGTCAACACCAATGTTTGTCTCAATGTTGCTTTTTATCTAATAAACGTCTTATTAGTAAACATAATTCGATGAAATTTTGTAAACGAATAGTTTTAAGTTTTGAATAGTGCAAACTTTACAAAACATACCGCTATATCTTGTAGAGACGGGGCAGTCGGTAAAATAAGTTACAGTACAAAACATACTAGTAACATATTAGCATTTTAAGTGCACTTAATTCTGAAATATCATATTCTCTACAGCCAAAACCAACTAACTGACTCGTGACTGTAGTATAAATTAAGATAACTGCATAATTAATCACAATTCCCAATATTTTTCTAGTCCAAAGTGAAACTTATATAAGTAAGAAAGTTAAACTTTGAATTAATACTGCCGAAGCCTATTAGTTTAAAAGATACGAATAAATTGACTCTACAGCAAAAACCGCTTATCTGCACCACTTTTTTTACAAAAGCCTCAATTTAAACCATTTGTTTAAAGATTATACTATTTTTTTACTTACAGTTTTGATAACTAATAACCTCTCCTTATAAAATCTATAATATAATTTACTTAGAATTGGGTTTAACTAGACATTTAAACCCTCAAACCTTTAAATGCGTTTTTCTCAAAACTATACTTCATGCAGTTAAGCGGTTCTAGAAGTAAGGGGACGATATATGCATAAAGTTAAGCTTGTACAGTCACGATCGTTAATTTGGGACCCATTTCAAGAAAAATATGCTTGAAGTCGTCAATGTCATTAGAGATGTCACGTCATTTGTATCTTTTAGGAAACTCAGCCTTGTTGTTGTAGATAATGTCAGATTGACTTTGGACCTAAGGTGGGTACCAAACCTTGTACCAAATTAAAGATCGTGACTGTACATTGGGTTCTAGACAACGATATAAATACTTATCTAGAGAAATATATCTTAAATATATATATCTAAACAAATGTATTGTTTTCGAGTGTAATATTTGAATCGTAAGGTCTACTAATATTACTTTGTTGTGACAGAGTTTTGTAAAGGTTCACAATAAAATGGTTTATCTAATAGTAGTTATGCAAAAAAAGACCAATAATAAAAATCCGGTTTCGAGATGCAGCCGTTTTTAGGTAAAAAAATATATTTATTACTTTCTGGTATGTTTTCTTAAAAATAAAATTCAAATTGATAGAACAAAGTATAATGCAGTTTATTAGGCACATTTTATTCAAATTAACTGGAGTATTCGTAGGTTTTTTATTTGGACGGTAGGTTTTTTTAAAAAACAATGTAGTTGGACGTTTTCTATAGAACTAATATTAGCTATTTTGCTTTCGATCGTAATTTAATGAAAGCTACCATTTTTTTAACCCCCGACGCAAATAAGAGGGGTGTTATAAGTTTGACATGTAAGTCGATGTGTGTGTGTTTTTCCTATTTCAGAGCAGGTTTTTTGGCGGTGGACATGTTTTATCAAAATCGGTTCAGCCGTGTTAAAGGCCCCGAATAAACGGCGCCACGTACTTTAACAGCTGATATCTCTTAAACGGCTTAACCAATTCATATTTCGTACGGAATTTATTCATTTCAATTTTGAATGTGTTTTTAAATTTCATTAATACACTATGTTACAATAAACGTTTTTGATACAAATAATATGGTTAAATTTATTACTTTATGTTTAAAATTAAAGTTTGAACACAACTCATTTCATGTGCTGCGAGTTCAAGTGTTTCAATTACGCAGAGTTTTATGAAGCTAACTATTTTTAAGTAATTAAGATATGTATAATATAGCTTAGAAGTGTCCAATATTCCGGACAGAATTTTGTTTGGTTTGAATTTGACGTTACTAAATAATCCGCAAAATTAAATGTATGAAAAACCGTTTTCTTAAAATTCTCCATATAAAACGCCAATTTCAATATTATGATCTACATGTGTATAGAATTAGTTATTTGTGTAAAATATTATGACAGAAGATAAAAACGGTAAAAACCTCGCGTCGGAAAGAAATAGGTAGTTACTGACCAACCAACATGTTTTATTTTGTGAAGTGGCAGGTTAGTAAATGCGACCGTTCTGTGGTGACTCAAATTATTGTATCAAATTCAGTAAGATGAAATTCAGGTGGACCGTGCGATATGTCACTTAACTACATACCTACTCGTACTTTCTACGTCGACTGACGGCGAGCTTAATTTAACTTACTTTATTTCTTACCTGCCTGAGGTTTAGTTATCATAATTGTTTAAATTGTTATGTATTATAAAAAAATATCTTATGTAGATACCCACTGAGTATGAAAGTTACAACAAGTTTTAGTAAGGTTACATGATATTCCTTTAAATTTAACGTTTTGAACAGAATGTCTCAAGAGCATGACAGTAAGTTTGTTTTTTATTGGTATCTTGAACCTTTCTGATAATAATTAATCCTTCATTATTGTAATAATACAAATGAAAGTAAATATTATATTATAATATTACAGGTAAATCAGACCATGCGTAACCACAATATACATTTATTACATAGCTGCAATAATATATTTGTCGTATACCTAGCAAAATGTTGTAAGTACGTTAATTTTGAAACACCAGTGTCTCAATATTGCCTGAATATTAAAACAATAATTTACCTAAATATTTTATGTCTACATAACAGCAACTGACCCTTTTAAATATAACTTTTTACACTTTTATGCAACACAACTAATGAAACCCGCTTTCAATAAAGTTATAAGTAAAAATTAAAGTCCGTATTCAGGACCTATAAATTCAATGCTATGCCTTTTATTTGACAATGTGACGATTATTAGATACTTACCCTAACATTAACTATTTTTTTGGTATTTTATTATTTTGCTAATTAGACAGAGAGATCCAAAATGCACTGTGACGTCACGTAAATCGGGTCGGCCGAATAAATCCGATGTTAAATTCTGGATTGCTAGAAAGGGATAGGAACAATCTCTGTTGTTTTATATTTTGTTCTTTTTCATAGCAATTAAAAAAAAAATCTCAACTGTTTGTCACATGAATCAGCTTTCATTGAAGTTATAAGAAAACAATGAAAAACCAACCACGGATGTAAAAATATACTTTTGCTAACTTTTAATAAAGTACGGAACCTTGGGCGCCCAACATAGACTCACTAATCCGTTTTAGATAAGCACCCATGTTACGGCGAAAAACATGTACCTAATGTGAACGGTGCGCGGTTTACTCAAGCAAGCGGTTATCGGTTTTCGACATTCTGACTCAGGAAGGTTTATTTTTAACTGAGACGAAATAAGCCTTTAGGGTGGGCGGTGGTAACAAGACCGGGAGAGCGGGCGAGGGTGCGGCACGTGGCGGAGGCGGCGCGGCGCGGCGCACGTTGCGGTCGTGCGTGCCTCGCGCACGTGCCGGTGAGCGTGCTCGACGCTCGGCCAGCGGCTCCTTCAATCCTGGCGCGCGCCTCTCCGGGAACGGTCGTGTCGTTTTGCTTAAAACCGTCACCATTGAGATCGACAACGGAAATAAAGCCGTCGCTTGCGCTCGATGCTGGCGAGTGCAGCGCCCGCTGGATCGGCACGGCTACATAGATATGGGCAAGGACAACACGGGCTGGTGCGCGCACTCGCTGCCGCATCTCGAGCGCTGCTTCCTGCCACTACCGACTGGGCCCGCCTCCCAACTTTCTTCGCCTGAATTCGTTGTGGACTGCCCGACCTCGTTTTACACGTCATTGCTGTCTCCAGGTACGCCAGCTCGACTGCTCACTAGTCGCCCGGTTGCTCCAGCCTCTTCAGCCAACGATGTTGCGGTTACGGCGTCTTGTAATTACTGTTTTTTCTTAGGGGATTCGACATAAACATTTAAGATGAAATTATATTACTTTGTATAACACTAAATAAAAACCGGGCAAGATAATGTCTGACCATGCTCAGTGTAGGGTGCCGAAGCCGTTACTACACAAAAACTATCTCAAAAAACAACAAGTATGGATTTATTCTCTCATTTTAATAGGGATAAGTAAACACTTAAGTCCCCTGTATCTCAAGAAGCATTCAAGTCTATTTAGTTGTGATAGTTTTTCTTTAAAATTCGTCACATTTCAGATATTTTTCTGGTATTTAGTATCTATATAGATGTGGACATACTTGACTCTAACGAAAATTAGCACTTTTAAGCTTAATATTTTACAAACGAATCCCTTTGTCAAAAAAATGATCTCACAAACCGGCAATATTTTTGAAAGAACTAACTATACAACAACACCCCACACCATGGAGCAGGCGAGAAAAAAAATAACATCCCTATGTTACGTGTAGTGTACCCTAAAACGATTTTACTTATCACTTTGTCGGCGTGACTAAATATATATTAATAGAGTCTCTCAGCTAAGCTGTGGACGGATGGACATGGCGAAACTATATGGGTTCCAAGTTTGACTACGGAATAAGGAACGCAATTACCGGCTAAATTTTAAAACCGGTAATTTAATGACCTTGTTCCGGCAAAGCCGGTTAGCGGTTAGTTACCGCAATTTTTTTAGTGCAAATTAAAACATGAAAATATTGTCAATATTTTATATTATGAATATCATTTAAAAGCAAAAAAACTAATATTTAAATGAATAAAAAACAGTGTAAGACTTGTAGGTACTTACTTTTACTAATCTGTTTACAAGTAGGAAAATATAAAAAAAAAAGACATTTGCCGCATTAAAAAGCTAGATACGAAGAAAACAGCAATGAATAAAATTCACAAATTCGCGTTTAACGCGCAAAACCTTCTGTCAATAAATAGAAGTTTATGATTTTTTTGCATAATACCTAGTTATGTGCAGTTTCATACACTACTTTATCTACTCTCATACATTACAACAAAACGTACTCAATGAATGACGCCAAAACCTAGCACATCACCGCGCATGCAAGACAAGTAAAAATTGGAACGGAAACTTTTTGTAATGCTGTAAAAATGAAGCGAACCGCAAGTTCGTTCCATTATAAAAAAAAAATTGATATGGAACCTCGTTGGTGACATTAAGACTTCGCCGAGCAAACGCCGAGCGTCCAGTGGCGCCCTCATTACTATTACCTATTATGTTTTCTAATTAACTAAAGAATTTCCTTGGAATCAGACGAAATGTTTTTGTAGTGCAAGTAAAAACACAATTTTTGGGATACGCAACAAACTTTAATAACAATTACCCTTTGAGTAGTCAGCTTAACGGGAAAAGGTGGCCACTTGTTTCCGTTAAGTTAATAACTCTAAGGTAAATTGTTATTAAACTATGTGATAACCCTTTAAGTTGTGTTTTCATTTGTAGTACAAAAACATTTCGTCCAATTTCATGAAAATACTTTAGTTTATTAGAAAACACAATAAAAGTAATGAGGGCGCCACTGTACATCCGGCGTACGCTCGGCGCAGTCTTAACTTTTTGGATTAACTTGTATCGTAATGGTAAAAAAAATACTTTATAACAATATTTTGTTAGAGAAACAATGTTATAATAGTAGTTTATGCAATAGTTGTATAAGAGAGGTCAAAAAATATGAGTGGCGTGTGTTACGATGTGAGCCGAAGGCGAACATCGTAAAGGTAAGCGCCACGAGTGTTTTTTGTCTTAGTTATACACCGTTGCATACAATACTTTTTCTACGAATAGGTTTCAAATAAAATGCAAAACTAAGCGAAAAAACTTACAAACGAACGAACGAAGTAAAGAACAACAAACGAGCGGGAAACAAGAAAATGACAAAATATGTGTCTATGGTTTACTTTGTTTTTAAATTGACGGAATGGAAAATATAATTATTTACAATTCCAAAACATTTTAATTTGATCAATCAGAATACTTCACCAAATTAAATCCACCAATCACAATACACATCGACTGTCAAACGGAACGATAGGTTCTTTTAGGTACGTGTTTCTCTTTAACTAATTTAAATCTTTTAAAAAAACTTTGTATTTCGTATCAACCAACCAGAATACAGCTATTTTAAAATCGACCAATCAGGTAACTGAAATCATTTCTCAAAACATTAGGTGATTTATAGTCCCTATTTCACAATCGTTAAAATATGATTAAATCGATTGTGCAACGCTAAGCTTTGGCAGCTGGCCGTATCGTTTTATCTCAAAAACGCACAAGTGCTGTTTTGGGGCATAGACAAGATAGACTTTTCTCTGGATTATTCTGCGGACATATTATGTATGTTCTTATATTACTGTTCGTGACTATATAAATGACAGATAAAAGTAAAGGAGTAGGAAAAGTGTTTTATTTTTTTACTTCGGTATTGTGTTTATAAAGTATGCCAATATAAATTCGTTTTGAAGTTTATACTTAATTCGAACTTTACCATATTATGAGAGTAGATAAAACAAATTATTCTTTATTTTAGTGTGAGGTAATAACGTCCGTATTTATCTGCGTGTGATTAAACCGGATATTGCCTCCTTTATCTTTGAGTATTTTTTGGAATATTTTACATTTTACCGTTTTTTGGTCATCCGATATTAAAAAGCCAGACTGCTCCTCTCCTCGTTTTCGTTTTTTTTACTTTAAGCTATTAATGATTTCATAAGTAAATGATTTACTGTAAATCATTAATTTGTCACGATCGTGATAATATGTATATCATGATCATGACATTCATGAGTTCATGACACAGCTTAATGTGTATTTTAAAATATTTTTTGTTTATCAGGGATTTTAAACCGGTAAAGCTGTAAACCGGTTTGTATTCCCTACTACGGAACCCTAAAAGACGGGCTTTGCCTTATGTGTAAAATCAAAAATGTCCAATGATACACAATGTCCTTACATTGTTTTATTACAATGTAAAATATCTTTGCAACTTATTTGTTTATCTCGGAACATTTTTGATGCCCTACACTTTCATAGCCGTAATTGACAATATTTCATTTTGGTGACACCTGCAAATTACTATACGAATCGAAAGGGTTTTACCTCCTGAACACGGCAAAATATTTATTTAGATTTATTTTTCTTTATTTTCAAAATTACAAGTAAGTTAATAAAAATATCGAGTTTTACCAATACTATGCCTGAATAGATATAATACCATTGCCTTTTTCACGAGAAAAAAAGCTGTCATACTTCAAACTAGACATTGACACTATTGACAGATGGATAGAGACTTACGCCCACTTGCGTGGACCAGAGTTAGCGTCTTAACCCGAGGTTAGGCGGCAAACCACGTACAAAAGTAGACGCTTAACTCTGGGTTAAGGGCTAACTCTGGTCCGCGCAAGTCCGCCTTAGCGGACCAGAGTTAGCGTCTTAACCCGAGGTTAGGCGGCAAACCACGTACAAAAGTAGACGCTTAACTCTGGGTTAAGGGCTAACTCCGGTCCGCGCAAGTCCGCCTAACTCGAGTTAAAATGAGAGTTAGACTTCAGATTCATACGAAAACTGTCATTTTAACTTGAGTTACGCCCACTTGCGTGGACCAGAGTTAGCGTCTTAACCCGAGGTTAGGCGGCAAACCACGTACAAAAGTAGACGCTTAACTCTGGGTTAAGGGCTAACCCTGGTCCGCGCAAGTCCGCCTAAGGCCCACTTGCCGCAATATTTTTGAAAGACCTATCCAACGACATCTCACACTATGGGGTAGGCAAGAAAAAAAAAGGCATCCCCACAAAATATTTTTCAAAATTTTATTTTACCACTTTGTTGGCGTGACTAATATGTATATTCATGCCAAATTACAGCTTTCTAGTACTATGAGTCTCTGAGCTAGACTGGGGACGGACGGACGGACGGACATGGCGAAACTATAAGGGCTCCTAGTTTGACTACGGAACCCTAAAAAACCGGGCAAGAGCATATCAGTGTAGCGTTCCGAAGCCATTACTATAAACAAATTAGACCTCACGACTAGTGATGTGCCGTTACCGGTAACTTACTCGAAGCGGGTATTTCACCAGTAACGCTACCAGAAACATTACCAAAAAGCGGTAATATACGGTAACATTCAAATTTCGTAAATATGACCTATGTTTTAAATACATGTTTATACTATTTTAGCACCAGACGGACCCTTTTAAACTAATAATGTTAAGATGGGTTTAGTAGTTTAGTATATTACCAATGTTACTGGTAAAATACTTAATATTTCCGAGTATTTTACCAATGTTACCGGGAATATTACTCCCTCATATTTATACTTCAATACTTCATACATATCTATCACGTGAAAACCGGATACTTACGAATAAAATAAAAGAACAATCAAGTTTTAAAATTATACACAGCGTTACAATAATACACTTGAAACTAGATGAAAAACAAACATGGGGTTCACTTAGTATGGAGAAAGTAACTTTGCATGATTACACAAAAAGTTGACGGGAAAAAAATGGCAAGTAGCTTTAAAAACATTCTAAGTTCATAATAATTGTATACATGTAAGAAACCACTGAAAAAATATTGAAATACTACATCAACTTAATGAGATTTTGTAACATGGACACAAGTATAATTACAAAAAATCCGACTAAAATGATCAATATCTCCGAAAGTACTAAAAATCGCTGAACATACATGGGGGTGTTTTTGGTAGCCCTGGGTGTGAGCTATTATTTTTTTTCATTTGGACCACTAGTGATCCGACACCATGGATTTAATAAATGAATAAAGAAAGGAAACAGAAATACACGATCTCTATGTCCGCTTCTGGTAATATTACCGGTAGCATTGGTAATTTACTGAGTATTTTACCAAATGGTATTATACTGGTAACGAGTAAGTTACCGCCGGCACATCACTACTCACGACAAACACAACTTGACCCTTGGAAAATTGTTATGCCCAGACATCGAGATCGAGGTCGCGGTCAGTTTACCAACACCGCAAATAAGTTTTCGGTAGGTATAAACATTTAAACCGTTTGTAACTCAAGAACCAATGAAGTCTACTTAGTCATGATAGTTTTCCTATTAAATTCATTATTATGTGCTTTCATTTCAGATATTTTTCAGATTTTTAGTATTTGTAGTTTTGGCTGTAGGGTGGGGAGGACACTTGACTCTAACAAAAATTAGCCCTTTAAAGCTTAATATTTCTTAAACAGATCTCTCAATCGAAAACTAAACTAAACCCGCAATATTTTTGAAAGACCTATCCAACAACAACCCTTAATGTGGGGTAGATGAGATAAAAGATATATCCCCTCTTTACGTGTAGGGGAGGCACATTAAAAAAACTTTTTTTTCAACATTTAATTTTACCACTTTGATGGCGTGACTTATATTATTCATGCCAAATTAAAGCTTTCTAGTTCTTATGGTCTCTGGAGCTAGACTGCGGACGGACGGACATGGCGAAACTATAAGGGTTCCTAGTTTGACTACGGAACCCTAAAAACGCATTCAAATTTACAGTAGGTGAAATGTACAGTACGCAAAATGTACAAACAATTGTCTTAGCGTCTAGTGGATAATAAAAGTGGTTCTTTTAGGAGTGTGGTCAATTTGGAAAGTGGTGTGGGAATTAGTCCTTTTGAGATGTAGTCATTTTAAGAAGTGGACATTTTGAAATAAGGTCTTTGTAGAAAGTAGTCATTTTAAAAATATGGTCAATGGCCAATATGAGATGTAGTCATTTTAGGTTGTGGTCGTATTTATTGTGGTCGTTTTAGGAAATAGACATTTTAGAAAGTGGTCATTATACGAAGGTGGTCATTACGTGCCGGAACCTAGTTTCGCCATGTCCGTCCGTCCGTCCGTAGCTTAGCTCAGACTCTTAGTTTTAAAAATCTGTAATTTGGCATGAATATACATATTAGTCACGTCAAAAAATTAGTAGGTATCTAAGATTTAAATACAGCTACCTAGTTTTTAAAAGATTTTATTTAAGTTGCAATGTACCTATGTATGTAAGGGTCAATTCTTGCAAGTTAAATTTGACACACTTCCTGGTTTCCGATAAAGCTGAAAATTTGCATACACGTTTAGCTCTGATGACAATACAATAACATAGTATCATCGAGCTGGTCTGATGAGTGATGAGTGTGAGGCTCTAGGTGGTCATAGGAACTCCTAAATTAAACATGATAAACCCGTTGTATTAGGGGTTGTTAGAATCGTCTTGACAAGAAGATGTCGACTGTGCATCAAACAGTAGTCGGCAATAAGACCGGTAGCACACCTCCGCCGCGAAACCGATGCAGCGGAACCGCTGACGTTCCGCCACCCTTTGTCCTTTTATATGACGGGCGAAACACTAGCGAAACTGCCTGTTCTACCGCGTTAATTTGACCATGCATCTATCTCTTTCTCGCGGAATATTGGCGATCTGCTCACACCGCCGCTCACATCTCCGCGTCTATTCCGCCAGTGAACAAAATGGCGGAATAGACGCCTAAGGCCCACTTGCGCGGACCAGAGTTAGCCCTTAACCCAGAGTTAAGCGTCTACTTTTGTACGTGGTTTGCCGCCTAACCTCGGGTTAAGACGCTAACTCTGGTTCACGCAAGTGGGCGTTAGTGTCTTAACCCAGGGTTAAACTTTTCGTGCAAGTGGCCCTTTATCGGTTGACATGATACTTTTTTATACACAGATTGGACTAACGTAATATGTCCATTGTGTCGTAGAAATGAAGTTACGCCCTTTTAGAATAAGTACATCTTAATAAATTAATAATAAAATAATTATTCATTCTAGAGAAAATTTAAAACTATTAGTGTCTTTTTCCTTCCAAACAGTATCTATAAAACGAATAAAATTAAAGTCTTGAAAATATGAAATCTTGTCAATTATAAACAATTGGCGGTATTTTGTCGTCACTTACTTAACTTTCATTAGAAAATTAGTCCAACTTCATATTTGTTGTTGTTCGAGATAGTTTTTTGTTTGCAGCAAGGGTCGGTGTTGGAACCCTATACCGACCATTGTCCGATATCGCCCGACTTTTTACTAATGGAGGCATGTCTTGACGCAGGGAGCCACGTAAATAAATATCAGGGAGACGGTCGTATTCAAATTAACCTAGCCCCAAACTAATTGTAACCTGAACCATGAACTTCCCGTGCTGTTTTTGCAACAGTAAGGCGAGCATTGAGCATGCCGAAGAAAATATTATTGCATATAGTTTCGCCATGACACGTTGTGTGCATCTGTGCATGAACTAATCGGGCAATAGCACGTTGGGCCATGTTCAGTGTAGAGTTCCGTTGCCGTTATTATAAAGATGAAAAACTATTACCGAAAACCATACGTAAGTTTAGCCAATTGCCTATAAGTTATGTACCAATAAAATCTGATAGTCGCGGTTATTCCTTTTAATTTAATAATAGTAGCCTTTCCTTTAAGATATGGTAGCAGCGTGTGCAGAAATCGCCATGTGTTTTGATGTGCTTTGCAGGAGACACAAAGAGCTAAAAACTACTTTATTTATTTATTTATTTTAATACGTCATGGCACGAAATTAAAATAGTGTACAAAAGGCGAACTTAATGCTACTCGTATAAGCATTCTCTACCAGTCAGTTAACCTTAAGGTGAAACGGAAATAAAAAAAGGAGGTACGTGGCTGGCGTAGGTAGGTGCAATAAAATGACAATCATTTCCCTTTATCTAAAATTGGAAAAAAAAACCGTTTTTTGTATTTATTATTCTGCAATATTGTAAAAAAATACGTACATACATAATTACTAAGTAAATTAATGTATTAACTAAGTATATACAAATATGCGACTGCCTAATAGAAATATTGATTAATACCTAATTAATTAATAGCGGTGTTGATATCTTTTTCATAAAAAATATAGCAATCAATCATTGTAACGTATCTAGGTTATGAGTACTTTTGGCAAGACCAAATAAATAATTAAGTAGTTTTTCTTTTTGATAATATGACCCCGAGCGTTATTTTTTTGAAACATTAAACACTACTTAGTCTTACATATGTTGTTCATTTTAAAGGTTGCTCTTTGATGCCACATTGCTATTTTAAACCAAAATTAAAACAATGATAATGTACGTAAAAAAACTTTAATGAAATAAACACATACGTACGTGTGACAACAAAAAAAATAACATAACTAACTCCAAAATATTAACGGAACATGCGCCGAACAAATCTATTACGATGCGCCCGCGAGAATAGCCAACAGCGCAATCAAAATATCGCTATGTGCTGGCGGAATCGATAAAGACCGTTTACTAAAATATCGTTGTCTGTCGAGAGCTATACAGGGTTAGGTAGGTACTGGTAATTCGCCGTATTCCCGTTAGGAGGTGATAGGGGTGACTATTTGCGATTATTTTAACCCCCTTTATGCATTATGCATAAGTGAACCATTTTTGAGTTACATATCATGAGTTTTAATTTTTACAAAATGTGTCAAAAATGCAACATCAAAAAATGCATTTAACAAAAAAGTATTTATTCAAATATATTTTTTTCTTCTGATTAATAAAAAGGATAACACTAATTCTTTATCAATATTAAAACAACAATTCTCGGTCCAAAATTAAAAATGCGAGACGAAAAACGATATTAAGTATTTCCATATTTTTTCGAGCCTTTTTTCCATTCAAATGCCTTAAAAACCAAAAAAAAATTATGAAACTTGGCTTGCAGATTATTTTAAAAACATAACCGTTTTCTTAGCCCTCCAACAATGCGTTACAACTAGGTATTTATTGCAAAGGTACTGGAATAAAAGGATCACTGAGGAAGCAGGCGGCAATTTGTATTTAAACTAAACTTAAGGTCGTTCTTTAAAATTTCCATAAAATTAATTAAAAACAGTACCCGTTGCAAATCATGTCATATTGAGAGCTAAAACTTCCTATTTTTACTATTTTCAAAACTGTATTTTTGTCCCGCTATTTGGCAAAGGCCTTCCTTCTTTTCCGTCATTCGACCCTATTAAGTACATGCTCTCGCCGTGTGCATCGAAACGCGTGCAAGTCGTAGAACCTCTTTGGCCCGCCTCTGCTCCCGCGGCAATCTAGCGGGTCCCAGTCTGTGTGTGTATTGTGTGTGTGTGTGTGTGTGTGTGTGTGTGTGTGTGTGTGTGTGCGCGTGTGTGTGCGCGTGTGTGTGTGTGTGTGTGTGTGTGTGTGTGTGTGTGTGTGTGTGTCTGTCTGTCTGTGGCACCATAGCTCTTAAACGGATGAGCCGATTTGGACGCGGTTTTTGTATTTGAAAGCAGGTTTTTTGGCGGTGGTTCTTAGACATGTTTTATCAAAATCAGTTCAGCCGTTTTTGAGATATAGAGGTTTTAGGGGGTTAAAAACCCCCAAATTAACGGCGCCACATAGGTACTTAAAGAGCTGATATCTCTTAAACGGCTTAACTAATTTTCATGAAATCTTGCTAAACTACCGCTAGAAAACCTGCTTTCAAATTGAAAAAAAACTTATTTAAATCGGTTTATCCGTTTGGGAGCTACGATGCCACAAACAGACACTTAGATACATAGACAGAGATACACGTTATAAACTATCATCCCTCTTTAAATTTATTAGTTATTAACCCCCTATTATTCATTTCATGTCTTTAAAGAGACGTAGCTAGCTATAAGTAGTCATATTGTTTCTTTGGAAAAGTTTAAAAAGCGTGAAATAAAAAAATACCTTCCGACTCAAAACCGCTAAGTAGCTGGGGTATTTTATAGTTTACCTAGCGGTCACCGACGTGTCGATGCTTGAATACTTACAATTAAAGTAATAAGGCCAATACTTATTATTTTTTACTTTTTAGAGGTTTTTCTTTACAGACTGTTTTGACTCGGGGGTTTTTTAATTTAATTTGTAGAAGCGATGCTTCCGTACTTAATCAGTTTTTTTTATTCTCATGTTATTTAAAACATAACCCTTCTTTGGGCAGTTGGGTAGAAAGAAAATTTAACATGATCACTTTGTTACTTATATCCTCACTCAAAGTAAACTGACAGCCATCTTAGGAAAAAATACAACTTATTGGTTCAAATGGATTTAGCTAGTTTTGATTTCAACTACAATATAAGTCCATATTGTAGTTGAACCCAGGTTTCAAAAAAAAACTGTATTATAAACATTTATTTGTAATTAAAAAGGATATACTTTATTTGTGGTATATAAAATAGAGATAGGTAACTTTTTAATCAAAAAGAAGCAATAACTAAAAAAAAAAAATTGGTTTTTACCGCTGTTGTTCATATCTGTCGACACAAATAGAATTAGTGTTCGATTTGCATGCTGTCACTAATGGTTAAAATGTATCGAATTTATGTAATACAATTTAAGACTCTTTTGTAATATTTATTGGAAATAAAGAAACTTAATCTGAATCTGAGAATTATTTCCGAAAAATGTTAATCGTTAAAGTCGTCGTGTAAATCGTTTGTTGCTGTGAGTGACAATATGAGGTAAGCCAGTCAGTAACGATTTGTATTGGAGGTCTGAGTCAATATAATCCAAAACCCGAGATTCTGCGAAATAACAAGAAGAGGACAATTGCTAAGATTGGGACTAGGTCAATTTGTGTGATTTTGTCTCTTAATATTTATTTATATATTTATATATTTTAATCTATTTGGCCTCGATTTGGGAAAAGGGAACAACAGTTCCCTTTTCCCAAATCGAGGCCTTGGTTGTTAAGACCAGATCGAAGCTTAACATATCTATACTTAAAATATCGAAGTCTGAAACATTGAAAGTTGAAATATCGAACTGTTAATATGCCGATGGCGGTTGAAATATTGAAAGCACTTAAGTATTGGGTATGTAATCAAATATCTAAAGTTGATTCATCTTATGTTAAAAATACCGATGACCAAAACATCGAAAGTTGAAACATCGAATGGTTACTATGCCGATCCTTGAAATATCTAACGTACTGATGGTTTTTAATCATTCGATATTTAAAACGCCTGTAATTTTATTCGCGGGCATTTGGAAGAAGATTTTATGACATTTGACATTTTGGACTCCGATATTTTAACTTTAGATAATGTTAACTTTCGGGTATCCCGCCTTTTGGCCAAAATATGTTTGGCCGAATGTATCGTTTCCCAACTGTTTCATTTGCCAACCCGCTTTTTTTTCTGTAACTGTAAATATTTCAGGATTAATTTCAGTACTATCGTGTAGAAACCTGTAGGTTAAGTTAGGTTAGTTTTTTAAAAATCCTGAAATACATACAGCTACAGAAAAAAAAGCGGGTTGGCAAATGAAACGGTAACTTTCGATATTCAAATATGTACCTATTTGTATTGCTCACCCGTATTTATATGTGTGGTGTCCTCTACACCCACGGATAATCGAAAGGATAGGTATTAATAAGGCTAGTGTTTTGGTTCGAGCTTGGAGAAAGGGAACGTCCCACCCTCTGCCAGTACAGATGACGACTGACGTTCCCCCCACCTCGCACAGTATATTTAGTTACTCAATACCACAATATGGTATCCAGGGTGACCTCAAATTGGTACCGTGAAATACTACGACTTTGCCCGAATTTTATACAAAAAACTATTTATTTAGTTTTTTTTTCTATAAGGCCTGTTTTTGCATAATATTTGCTGAAGTTCATGTGCTTCATGTTGAAAAATGAATCCTGTCTTAATTTAAATTCTGATTTTATCGATTTAATAGCGGGCTAGGTTATCTGGACTTTTAGCCAACATCGCCCTAGATGGTTTTCGACGCAGCTGAAATAAGCAACAGGTCACGAATTAGGGAAATGATGTCGTTTATTTTAATCGTCGAGTAGATATCATCTTAACTTTCGTTTAAAAATGAGTGGGCAGTGTTACCTGGGCATTGTTGCTCAGTTAATTGAATAAATTTATTATTATTTTCGTGTTTTAGGACAAACAATATTGAAAATTAATATAATACTCGTACATCCACCCATTTGAAGTTGTAAAATGATTCCCTTAATGCAGCATGTCAATCATTTCTTATAGTCACGAGTATTTTTGTTACTTGAATTTCATTTGATAGGTAGTTTGAAATAGGTAGGTATTATATGTTTGAAAAAATATGAGTAGGTACCTAGACTTAGTGTAATATAAATACACGATTTCAAGCTGTTTTAAGATTGTTTTTTGCTTTGTTTTATAACTAGCTTCTGCCCGCGACTCCGTGCGCGTGGAATTTATTTATATCGTAGCTCCACACAAATTTTCACCCTCCCCCCTTAGGGCATGAATTTCGGGAAAAAGAACTATCCTGTGTCCTTTCCCAGGATTTAAACTATCTTTGCACCAAATTTCACCTAAATCGGTTCAGCGGTTTAAGCGTGAAGAGGTAACAGACAGACAGACTGACACACTTTCGCATTTATAATATTAGTATGAATCTTCGTAGACTCATGCACCACAGTTTGCTGAAGATCATCATATGATCAAATGCATAGTTTACGATTATATAAAGGACATACAAACAAACATTCGTTTTTATATATACAACAGATATTCCAAAATTAGGGCGGCGATTTAAACACCTGAAACTTTTGAACTACCTTATTGTTGTGTCCGTCTGTCAAATCCGCTCGTTCAGCTAGCTCCGAAAGATTATAAGATTATTAGATTCTATTAGTATGTTAGAAACTCACAACTACAACGGAACCCTCGGTGCGAGCGTTCTACTCGCACTTTACCGTTTTTTTCCAGTAAATTATATTGCGGACATTCGTATTCTTCAAACGCAGTCAGTATTTTAAAGCTTGATCCTTTTTGACATGGAGGTTTTAAAAACAATGGTAGTAACCAATCTAGTATAGATCTAACCATACCATAACAAAATTTCGAGGCCTAGAATACTATGTAGCTAATCATATGTATAGGCAACATTCACGACAAAATATTAAAACATGTCCTTGTGTTTTGTATAAATCGACGATTGTGTACCTATTAATTACGAAAATAAATATTGAATAAATCAAAAAATCGCCTTCGAAAACGCAAAAAATAACATCTACCTACCTATTAAAATGATAGGTAATAGGTTAGTCCAACTGAAGTCGGCTTTTGGTTGAAAATATTGTGAGTCGCCGACTTCAGTGGGACTAACTAAATAAACAAAATTTTAATAGAAGTTTCTTTTTTGCGTTTTGGTGATTTTACGTTTTTGTAACATTTATTTTATTTTATACTTTTAGTGATCATAATAAGCATATGAAGTTCCACTTCTTACTTGATAATAAATCTTTAAGATATTTCAAGCTCGCCGCGAGCAACGCCGCGGGGAAGTCATAGTCATATTTAAACAATTAAGCAAATGTTCTTCGTTGTACTCACTCAACTATCTTAATAGAGATATCTTATTGCCACCCTTAAAATAGATACCGTTGAGGAGTTCCGGTGGACATCTGTGGTCTTCATCATCAGTTCCAATTCACAAAATTATACTTTCTGAATGCAAATGCTAGACTTGTTACTGAAAACGCTAATATCGCTATACTGTTTGCCTACAATATTTGAGGAGCTACCTCAATTCCTCACTGATCCGCTTATCAAATTCAGATTTGGTGATAATGGGACCACCTCGAAAGTATGCTCTATCAAACCAAAAAAGAAATCGGTCCACAGTTGAGGGAGAAATCGGTAAACATACATGAAAAAATACATACAGTGGAACTTATTAACCTCCTCCTTTTTTGAAGTCGGTTAAAAAAAATAAAGTGCGAGAGGTAGGTATTAAAAAGATTTTTGGGTTCGGTTAATATCGGTAAGACTTGTGTACCGTTAATACATAATTAAACAACGCTGTACCTTTGTCTCCAATATAAATAACTGTTTACCAATAATAATGCTTAGTTACTTGATAGTAAAGCCGACACGTCAGAAATAATATTTCTCGCACGACGCTGTAACCAATTAAGCTAAAAGAATACACGTGTAGTATCGATAACAATACATTATTAATACTGAATTATTAAGTATTATACTTACGTAATTAATGGTAATGCCGCAATAAACCGCAGGCGACTAAAAGCCTCAAAATAAATTTTACTGCTTAAAGTATATTTAGGTGTATTAGAAGTGTAGATAGGTGTAAAGAACTGTCCCCTTCTTGCGTGGTGGTTGTGAACTTGTAAACTGGGCTGAGATTCTAGACGGTAAAACCTTATTGCTTTTGACGCGTTTCCGTATAGTCAACGTCCTGATACCACAGTAATGGCGGCCGGGTTCAAAACAATACAATAACACGTCAAAAGCAATATTGTTTTACAGCGGCGTGGAATAGAGGCCGTGTTCAAATAGACGTTCGATATTTGAAATATTTAAGTATATAGCGTACAGTACAACCAGAGTACTCGGGTGTCTAATTGTTTACGCACTCTGTCTGGCATGACGAATATAATTGACAAGCGCCAGAGAGTGTGACAGCTGCAGACAGCCGTACTATTAATATTCTAGTTTAACGGTATGGTTTATTAACTTATTATTTGCCTAAAAAGGGGTCAGGTGGTCTGTGCATTCTAAATATAAATAATACCTAGTCAATTATAAGTAATTATTTAATTATTCTCTGAAAAAACATTTATTTCTTTGACTTATGCATTGATCCAGGAAAATGGGAGTAATATTGTGATTTTTTTTATTTTATTTAAGGCGGTACCAGCGGTCAACGACACCAATTAAAATTATAATAAGTCGTTTAATTGAAATTGAAATGGGCATTTTATAAGATAATAAATTTACATGGGTTTTGTCTACAATAGATACTTACGTATGCCATAGTTTGACAATTGCAAAATTAATGAGGTAACAATAAACCTCACTCTAGGCCTACCGCCTACCGGTGTCGCGAGATTAATTTCTCAATGAACAGATTTTACTGGTTTACATATCAATATACTTATACAAGTGTTTCAACTGTCAAGTAAATTATATAATTTACTTGACAGGTGACAGTAATGGCGGCTGAGTTAAAAACAATACGATATTATGTCAAAATCAATATAGTCTTACCGCGTAGAATACAGGCCCTAAGCGTATATAGTCCCTCGGAATATAGTGACAGTGTTTTTTACTGCAGTTTGCGGGTGAAAATTACGATAGTAAAATGGCTAGTAAGTAATAAAGGTCAAACCACACTGTATCTACTCTAAATTATTCCAAAAAACCATATACCCGGCTGCTATACAAACATAAATTATCATCATCATACCTTGACGCCTTCATTCCCAGGGTGGGTTAGGCAGAGCTACAGAATTACCAACAACTCTAATGTTAATTCTGTAACCACATTTTGCACAAACAGGCCAGTTGTTGTGTGTTTGTGTATAAATATCAACTGAAAAGTGAACAAGGGGGTTATTATGACATAGTTATGCAGTTCAGAATACGCTGATAGAAAAAGACTGTTAGTTATTGTGCATATTTATCATTTTATTTCGCCAATTTCAAATTAGAAATAATACCCTGTGTGGAGTGCCAACCGCGACGCTACGACGAATCTAACGACCCTGTCGTCGAAATCGAGCCATGCGTTCAGCCTTTACAAGGGAACAAAGAACCGTATATACCTACAGGTCAAAAACCTTGAACTCCCCCTTCGGCAGTCGGGTAAACACAAACTGTATAATATAATGTATACAAAAATTTAAGAGCAATAGGTATACTTATATAACTTTAATAGGTAGGTACCTGTTGGAAAAGGTGTTCCAGGCGGGTTCAAACTAGATTTATATTTGTCTTAACGTCGTGAGTGGTAATTTAATTTAATACACAAAAACAAAGTAGCCGTATTGTGCTCTAATCGCGTACGATAGAGATGTAACAATCTAAATCGCGGGGTGTTGGTTGACTGTACCTATACTTAGTTTCTTGCGGCGTTTCTTCTCAGCAGTGTCTCCTCTTGGGAAGCGCTGGTAGATTCTTGACGTGTAAAAGTGCCCGTACGGCCTACTTACTGAAGAAATGTCTTTTATTTTTTTTGTCTTTATCTTTAGTTACATACCGTATAGATAATATTGTAACCTTGTTACTAAAACAAAACTCAAAAATTTACAGTAATTGCTTCATTTCGTCTCTATTTAATTAAATACGAGTAATAGTGTTGGTACGGTAATATGTCCTACATGTATATTAAATAAAAACCGGTTAAGTGCAAGTCGGACTCGAGTACCGAGGGTACAATAGGTACCATTATTTTTCTCGTTAAGTAATTTTCTTCTAAAACCTTTCATTACCTACTGAAATTTAAACGTTATCATTTGATAAGCGTTATCATATCATCTTTACAACTAATATTGTGGGCGCGTAAACCTACATAATATTAATTTTTTTGTTACAAAAAATAAAACCGTCTTCAAAAACTGTAATAGCTAAAGTAGTTCCCCGCGTGGTGGACGGGTAAGAATAGTGCCACTCCATGTCCTCCCGTGGATGTCGTAAGAGACGACTAAGGGAATAAAGGCTGTGTAGTAAGTACTGTTAGGCGATGGGATTGCAACCTGTCACTAAAACACTGGTAAACATCTTAGCCTAATTGTGCAAAATGTGGTTACAGAATTATTATCAAGTTTTTAGAGTTGTTAGTAATTCTGTAGCTCTGCCTACCCCACTCTGGGAATAAAGGCGTGAGCTTATGTATGTATGTATGTATGTATGCTAAAGTAATTGAAAAACTTATACCTATCGACTGACTTATGTCGGTGGCAAAAATCATGTGATATATTGCTACTTGACACCGGCTTGGATATATTTCATGTACCTGTTAGGCACCAGATAGGCAATTTGACCGGTCATTATTTCTGGGTCCATATTGGGTTCGCTAAAGTTCATCACCCGAAATTGATTTTCCTAACGATTAGTACTCCTAATAATCACTGTTCCTAAAATTTTGTTTCCTAATATTTTCGTTCCTACAATTTATTTTACTATTAAAGTAGTCCATAAAACTGAGTTTTTCGAAAATTTTAATCTTACTAACTTTTTTTCATAAAACTCTTAATAATAATGTATTTTTAAAGATTACAATAGCGACGTCGACTAAGGTCCGGCGGAGGTCTGGCGGACCTCCTATTCTGCGTAGTTTTGGCGCTTCGCGCCTGGACAACATGCTAACATGACCTGAACCTATACTTATACTATGCCCAAGATGGTTATGTTGAGAAAATATAGAAAAACAAATAGTGGTATGATAGATGTTTATTGCAACTGACATTATGAAGTTGAATGATTAGGAATTCAGAACGGTAGGAACAGAGTAGTTATGAGTAGTGATTATTAGGATATAAATTTTTAGGTACAACATTTTCGGACTTCCGATAATCGACATTGAATAATTAGTTCAACTTTGGTGCACCCATTATTTCTCTTTATTTTCTTGTACAGTCACCGGCATAAATAAGTTATCATTTATGAACCTAGTCACTTTAACGTCGTGTTTGAAATGTCATACGAAATTGTCAAACGATTAAATGCGACAAGGTATAGAAATCATCACTTATTTATGACGGTGACTGTACAGTGGGTTAAAATGATTAATGTAGTAGGTATGCTTAGACCGGTGCATTTGGCGTTCTGTAGTCTCTGCCTACCCCGTTGGGAGACAAATGTGAAGCTATGTATGTAAATATGTAAGCTTAGTGGGTTTATGATGACGTTTTTTTTATAAAAAGAAAATTGCTTTTTAGTCATATTTCTAATATTATTTTGTGATTCACTACAGAACACTATACATTACATTACGAAACCTTATAGTCTAATAACAATTTTCTATCAGCCTTAACAAAATGTCGCTGTCCAAGATGCAGGGAGGTTAATCATTAAAGAGTTCTGCTGGTACTTCACCATCAGTTGCACTTCACTACATGCATAATGATGAATAAAAGTAGTTTCATATTCTTAATAGAGAAATCTCATCACTGCGCGTTAAATAATGCCGTACGATTTTCGGACAGTGGTAGAATCTGTTTTTTATCATTAACTAGCGACCCGCCCTCGCTTCGCTTCGGTTTATGTGAGTTTCCTGTTACACCCGTATATAAAACAGAATTTATTATACATAAAAACCTTCTTCTTGAATCACTCTATAGGTATATTAAAAAAAACCGCATCAAAATCCGTTGCGTAGTTTTAAAGATCTAAGCGTACATAGGGACAGACAGCGGAAAGCGACTTTGTTTTATACTATGTAGTGATGATATTAGTGACATACTTAGCTTCAGTTCCACGTCATAAAAATACATTTAAATAAAAGATAAAAAGATAAAAGATGTTTATTCAGTAAGTAGGCCGCACGGGCACTTTTACACGTCAAAAATCTACCAGCGCTTCGCAAGAGACCACTGCTGAGAAGAAGCGCCGCAAGAAACTCAACAGTTAGTCGTTTTTTAAATATACAATTTTAAAACTTAACCTAGCATTATATAAAATAGCATATTATATTATTGGCAAGGTTAATAACCTGCAATTTAGGGACAGCTGTGTTACGCAATCGAGACCTCTTTGCGAATTTCCTACGACATCGAATTAGTCGAAATGGATCCAGCATACAACGGAACTTTTTCCAGATCTAAAAAACTCCTGACGTTCACTCGCGACGATATAATTCCATTGCACATTGAAATGGATCACCAGGAAATCTACAAATTTATATTAAATTTACGACTGCAAAAAATATAAAATAGTATTAAACTACTCCATAGATGCACTGTTCTGTAACCACCAAATATTTACAATTATTGGTCGGAAACTAAAATAAATTATTTTATCAGAAATATTATATTTATTAATTAATATTACGAATCAACATTTCCTTGTTTTTTTTGTTACGGTGACTATTTTTGCAGTTTCTGTAAACGCACTGAGGCATTGTGTCACTGTTGGTGTAGTGAACAACGAATTAAATTCAAGTAAACTCCCAATTTGAAGTGGATATATATTCTCTGGGCCGTGTTTTGTTTCTGACCCGTTATCTAGTTAAGTATTATTGTTGATCGAAGCTTATTACCCAAATATCTCAATAGTCATCGACTGAAATAGTAAAAAACAATGATTATCCCGTGTAATTTCATAGCTTTCATATGATACCTCTCATGATAGGTATCAGCAATATTTTTTGTCGGTGACTCATTCATTATTTATGTTCCTTTAATATACAGTTTCAAAATTCAAAATTATTTTATTGCGAGGTCTCGTGCGGACCACTATCTTCTATACCTATTTAAATCCCAATTTCAGCCTGATTGCTTAAGCCATTCCTGAGAAAAGGGGTCTTAACAGACCGACGGACAGACGGACATCAAAGTCATCTTATAAGGGTTCCGTTTTTCAGAATTATGTATGGAACCCTTATCTTATCTTATCTTTTGGATGGGGTCCTTACGGATACACTTCGACCCTATGGGATCTTTTGTGTAATTACCCCTCTTTAAGCTCTTAATCCAATGCAGCCTCCACCCCTTCTAAATAGCGGATAGTGGAGTGCAATGGCAGAGCCTTGAAATCGTTCGGTTCTGGGTAGCCACAACCGAGTATTTTCATTCTTACTCCGGCGAGTGTGTCACATTCACACAATAAGTGTTTCATTGTTTCCACCTCCTCGCCGCACATTCTACAATCTGTGTTGTCATATAGGCCCATCTTTGCTAGGAGATGTTTAACCCCAAAGTGCCCTGTAAACACTCCGATAACGAATCGGAGTTGTCTTCTGCTGAGTTTCCAAAGTTTTTTGGTCCAGCTCTGGTCAACTCTTTCTATGAAGAGCTTTGCATGCCCTAAGCCTACCGTAGTTTTCCACTCCTTCTGGTGGTTTTCTAGGGTGTTATCGTTCAGGGCTGCTTTTATGGTGCCCGGTGAGGGTGCCACAAAAGGTTCTGGTCCGACGTATGCGTCCGTGGACCCTTCCCTTGCCAGCTCATCCGCGGCTTCATTTCCGGGATAGCCTTCGTGTCCTGGAATCCACATCAGTTTCACTTTGTTGTGCCTACCAAGCCTGTTTAAGGCTTGGATTCCATTGTAGACTAGTTTCGAGTCTACTTTAGGCGCTGTCAGTGCCTTTAGTGCCGCTTGGCTGTCACTTAGAATGTAGATAGTTGTGTCCTGTGGAGATCTACCTATATTCTCTTGCGTACAGGCAATTATCGCATACAACTCCGCCTGGAAGACCGTTGCATTGTTGCCCATACTTATGCTACTGTTATAGTCTTTGGCGTAAATACCCGCCCCCGTACCGGTGCTCATTTTTGAACCATCAGTGTACCATATCGCGTTGTCTTACTCTGAGAGGTGCAACCCATCCTTCCATTCATCCCTAGTTGGGATGTGGACATTGAAGTTCCTCCGGAATACATACTTGGGCTGCATTTTATCGCAGCCCATCGTCAATATTCTGTCTAGAACA
This sequence comes from Acleris laterana, assembly GCA_963966035.1. Taxonomy (NCBI): domain Eukaryota; kingdom Metazoa; phylum Arthropoda; class Insecta; order Lepidoptera; family Tortricidae; genus Acleris; species Acleris laterana. The sequence continues at coordinate 40,323,956 of OZ014438.1, forward strand.
ACATTGTGTGCCATTTTAGTGTGTCTGGTTCTAGGCGATGCGTCGCTCCACAGGCCCGTCTCTTTCAACCTCTGTAGCGACTTGCACGCCTCAGACTGAATGGCAATATGCAGTGGTGGCAGGTTTAGTAAGACCTCCATTGCCACCGTCGGCGTCGTTCTGAACGCCCCTGTTATAGCCATGCAAGCCACCCTCTGCACCTTAGTTAGAGAGTCCTTACACATCCTTAGCGTTGTTCTTGGCCACCAGGCCAAGCAGCCATACATGATTATGGGTCTTACCATCATGGTATAGATCCACTTCAGAACTTTTGGGTTAAGGCCCCATGTCTTTCCATATGCTGATCTGCGCATTCCAAACAAGCTCAACGCTTTTGTTAACGCGTTGTCTACGTGTTTCTTCCAAGTGAGCTTTTTATCTAGTATTATACCTAGATATTTCACCTCACTGGACAATTTTAGTGCCTCGCCAAACAGTTTTAGCTGTTTAATATGTTTGAGGTCCCTTTTCTTAGTAAATGGAATTACTACAGTTTTGCTGGGATTGATGGATAGTTGGTGGCTAATGCACCAGCTTTCCACCTTTTCCAGAGCTTTTCCCATGATTTCCGATACTGTATCCGGAAATTTCCCGTTGATAAGTATCACGAGATCATCTGCATACCCAACAGTGTGTATTGGACCAGTGTTGAGTTCCTCTAGGAGTGAGTTTACCACCAGGCTCCACAGAGTTGGTGAGAGAACCCCTCCCTGGGGACATCCTTTTGTCGTTGTGGCGTATAGGACGTCACCCAACAGACTTGACTTTATTAGCCTACTGTTTAGCATGTTGCCTATCCATTTACATATGGTATGGAACCCTAAAACCTAACATATATTTCTATGGAGTGTCTCTCACACACTTCGCAATCTCTCAATTGACAGGAAAATCGTCTTGTCAGAGACTTCTTGTCATGGAGATGGGCCCAAAGCGTTTTTTATTCAATGCAATTTATTTCAGCTGCGGTGCTGTTGGAAGCCAAGACCGTCGTCATCACGTGCTTAAGAATAGATTACTCGCTCTAATGTATCCAGGAACGAAGAAGATTAACATGTTTACTAAGCGAGTAGGATGTCCTTTTTAAACACTGACAATTTTATTTTTACAAAGATCCATTATCCCGAGTGAAACGTAGATAAATTAACCTATAAATAACTATAGGTAAAAGTAAATTGAAAATGTATTCAACCCGCGCCGCGAGCACGTGGTTGCTCGCTTCAATGCTAATGACTCTCAATTGTTCCAGGCGGTGATGATCATGAGTCATAAGTTCATAACTCTTAACTAACTTCCACTGCCGGAATACAAACATTTAAATAAAAAACGAACCTTCCAGAAAAGTTAACCTAACCTAACCTAACCTAACCTAACCTAACCTAACCTAACACGATTTAAACTCAAAACTAATTGCCGTGCATTAATCTCGTCTTCTCGTCTTGCAAACATTTCGAAAATGGCTTGATTGATTTGAATAATATTTTTTGGTTGTTTCTCAATTGTCAGGACAAGGTTTGTCTGAAAAAAAAACCGTATGACGTCGGGCACAACAACTAGTTGGACACAGACAGATGAAGTCTAAGCCTTTCGACGCAAATTCAAGTTATTGTTCGGTTTTTCACTAGAAGTGGCAAGATGGTGTACGCCAGGTGTGTGGGCACTGTGGGTAGCGCATTGTAAACAATGGTGTTATAGCACCAGTTACAATGGCTCGATAACGCGCGCCGCCGATAACATCTCGCGCTAACCCTGACATTGGTCACTGGCCGGCGCGGCGGCGTCGGCGCACCGCCGCCCGCCACCTCACTTTTTATTTCCTTACGAGTATGCTACGGATGACCAGAATCCATATGCCCCCTCTACTTATAGTCGTGGACGTCGCGGTAGAGTCTGGGAAAAGGTTCGTCACCGCACTTGTTACTTACATACTTCGCTACCTACCGAAACATTGACTCCAATGTTAGCTTTTTGACCGACTTGTTTCTTTCATAGGGAGTTCCGGTGTTGTACTCATAATAATATGTAAGTATGTATTCTTTCGAGGCTAAAGGGTGTTATGCCCATGTTTGGAAAAATAGGGAAATAAGTGGTGCCATGTACTAGGTACCTATTCAGGCATTACGAGGTCCAGGATCCCAAATAAAAAAATAAAAAATATGCAGGTATTATTTACGTATAGCACGCGTTATTACCTAAAGCTTTCAGAATCAGAATCAGAATCAGAATCTTTATTTGTTAAACATAGGTAGGTACATACAGTGATGGTGATTTGTTTTACAGGTTGCGTTCGCTATGTCTTACCTGCAAAGGCATCAGGTGTACAAATTTTCCGTGTGCATGCAGCATGCGAAGTACTCTTACAAATAGTCAATGTTATGAACAGTAAACAAACAAAAATAAATAAATTATATCTCATGTCAAATAAATTCTAATTATGTAACAGTTTAGTCTTTGCTTTGCTGTAACCTTATTTTTTTTAATATCTCACCGTGCACATTGTCTATCCACACAGAAAAATAAAAACTTTTAGTATTCTCATGTTACGGTCATATTCTTCGATTACGCGAGTACCTAATAGAAATCTTCGCAACATGATGTATGTTTACTACGACGACAATCGCCCTATGAATGGGGTACCTGTTGTAGGAAAATGTAATCGTATATTATGGAATTTGTTTGAAAGTAAACATGATTGCCTTCCTTCATCTTGATATGTCGTTCATTGAATACAAAACGGACACATTCCAAAATGAGTCAGTGTTGCATTTTAAAATTAGAATCTATTCATATAAGATTTTTAATGCAAGAGCAAATTATTTTGGAATGTGTCCGTTTTGTATTCAATGAGCGATGTGTATTTTTCATTTAAAAATACTAATATAAATACTACTTGGATGACGGTACCCTTGGGGGAAGGCCGGAGGTGGTGGAGCAAGACTTGCGTACTCTCCTAGCACGTTTTAATGATCTGGGATTAGAGGTCAATACCAGTAAGTGCGAAATTTTTCCCTTGCAGCGCTGAATCCCGGGCTTCCTTTCCCTCATTCTGTAATCTGCTTTCTGGCTTTTGAAATGAGAAGGCAGCTTCTCCTGGCTGCTAGAGACAGACTTAAAAGCCTTCCGGCTCAGGTTGCTCTGGTTTTACTCCGGATATGGTTTGCGGTCCCCAAAATAACATATTTTATGCGCACCGTTCCTAGGTGGCTGTATCCCGATCATGTCGACTCGTTTGACCTCGGGCTGAGGGAGACCGTTGAGTGTTTGTTGAATGTCTCGCTTAGCCCGGATCAATGGAGTCTGGCTTCTTTACCCATTCGGAGTGGAACCTGGGTTTACGGTGCGCGCGGGACGTGGGACTGCCGGCCTTCTTGGCGTCGGTGGGGGGGGTCGTGGGTCTGGTTACTGACATTCTGTGTAACAATGGTGACAGGGCAACTATCCCCTACGCTTTTGTTGCCGTGGCGGCCTGGTTGGCCCTCAACTCAGGTGTGCAGTTGCCTGAGAGACCGGACCGACAGCGCGTGTGGGATGACGTCGGTATTAAGAGGGTATTTGAGGGCCTGGTGGGGGGGGCGGTGGGTGTGGACAGGGCGAGGCTTTTGGCGGTGTCGAGACCAGAAGCCGGTGCGTGGTCAAGGGCGCTGCCCTCTCCGCACCTGGGCACTCTTCTCGACGACGATTCTATGCGGGTGGCTTTGGCTCTCCGCCTGGGTTGCGATGATTGTGAAAGTCATTTATGCATATGCGGCACCATGGTGGAGAGTAACGGTCATCATGCCTTGAGTTGTGGTCGATATGCTGGCCGATTCCCCCGTCACCACGCTCTCAACGATATTGTCCGGAGAACGCTAGTCTCGGCAAATGTTCCGTGTGTGCTGGAGCCTTCGGGCCTTAGCCGCACTGACGGTAAAAGACTCGATGGTTTGACCCTGGTGCCTTGGAATAGAGGAAGGTGCTTTCTGTGGGACGCTACGTGCGTCAGCACTTTCGCGGCTTCGCACCTCGGTCGCACCACGTGCACGGCTGGAGCGGCTGCTGAGACGGCGGCTCTTAGGAAGCGGGACAAATATTCAGCACTGGGGAATTATGTATTTGTCCCGCTCGGGGTAGAAACGACCGGTTGTTGGGGTTTGGAGGCCAAAAAATTTGTGAAGGAGATTGGGCGCCGTCTGGTGGAGAGGGGTCATGACTCCCGGTCCGGGTCATTCCTAGCGCAACGTCTGTCCATCGCGATTCAGCGCAGCAACGCGGCGAGCGTGATGGGCACCTTTCCGGCGGGAGTGGCGCGGGGTGGGCTTTTTGACTAAGTGGTGTGTATTTTAATTATTATTATTTTGTGTCATATGTGTATATTTATTTTTATCTTGCTCTGTGTTTAATATTATTTTGTACGTTTTAATTTTAATTATAGTTTTAGTATAGTGGTTTGTTTATGTAAAAGAATTGGTAAGTCAAAATTAAAATAAAGATTTAAAAAATCCCATCGATTTGGCAATAAAAATAGGTACCTCTTTATTTGGGTCCTAATGAACGTAATTATTCCATTATAATTTGTTATTGGCATGCTTCCCGTGACAGAGGGTAGGGATGGGGTCCATACAAAACCCCCCATCACGCTTTATATCATTAGTATATCACGAGTGAACACAGTCGTTAATAAACTTGTATGGCTTTGTCCTCTGTTAAAGTTACTTATAACGTTTTTAGGGTTCCGTACACAGATGGTAAAAAAGGGGGCCTTATGGTAAGACTTCGGATTCTGTCTCTATGTCTCAGAAGCTATAGAAGCTATTTGGCATAGTTGTACAACTTGCTTGCCCGCATCTGTTTTTAGTAAAACCTTTTTTTTCAATGTTGTCTTGAATGAAGGTTTCAAAATGACAGTGATGTGATTATAGCAAACGGGAAGGCATACTTAGGGCTGAAACTGCAAATTGCAAAACAATTTGTTTATAATATTTCGTGACGAATTTTTTTATTTACTTCCAAAAATGTGCAAAAAATATACGTTTCCCCCCTCTATCAGCGAAGTTTCTAGACCAAAAAATCTGGAAATTGCTGATTTAAAGATAATTACTTTTCTCAAACATGCTCGGAAAGAACGGTTTTTCGATTGAAAGACATGGACGGAAAGTGCCTCATTTTACTCCTAGGAGTAAAAAAACTATATGAAAACACTTTCCGACCATGTCCATTATTTCCTTAAAAATTCTGTCAATTACATACAAAATCAAAAGGACCAAGACAAAAATTCCAAACAGCCAAGGTAACTGCTCGCTTTTTTAGCACAGTGCGTGTGTTTCTTTTTGCATTTGCATTCCAATGTCTATGGTTAGTATTTAAACACAATTGACAGTCGGTAACATTCGTTCATTCTGCATAGGTAATTGTGAAACCAAATGTGAAACTATTGTTGTGCGAAATACTCGAAAAAATTAGCCCAAGCGACGAAAGCGACGAAATAGGTACCATGCCGCCTATATTAAAACCTGAACTGGCTCCTGGAAAAACTATAAAGTTTTTATTTACAAATTGCCCAAACATGACCAACATAACTTTTAATGTGAACTAAATTAAACTATTTGCTTTTTAAAAATGTATTTGTGTTATTTCCTCACATGTTTGAGAAAAGCATTATGTATGCCTCGGCGGAAACGAGGATTTCCTGACTCGTATTTTAGCAGGCCTCGCTATTGCTCGGCCAGCTAACCACCTCGTCAGGAAAACCCTTAATTTCCGCGCCTAGGCTACAATGTACTATATATTTTACGCGTCAAATAAAATGAAATAGTCAAATTATACAGTTTTTAAAAAATATCAAAAATCTTTAAAAATCTGTATAGCTAGCCAAAATTGACCTTATTGCATATTCTTCTTTACAAAGTATAAATTAAGTCGTTTCCGCTGTCTGTTCGCTTAGATCCTTTAACATACTCAACTGATTTCCATGCAGTTTTCAGCAATAGATATAGTGATTTCTTGTGTGCCAAATTTATAGATCTAACTTTCGAAAGAAAACTTTAAGCCTTGACTCATACAAAAAATAAAATTACAGTGTCAGACTTGAAACATTACGTCAAAATATACAAAAACTGAAATTATTGTGCAGCAGTAGAAGTGTTGAAATACATACGCAGGGCGTCTCACCCCTATGCAACAGAAAGGGAAGGCCTTAAATATTGTAGATAGAGGATTTTGCTATATGAAGACATTATTTTATTTTAAAAAGTAAGTAAGACTGCAATTAAATATTTTTGAAAAACTGCTTGCCTCACCCGGGAATCGAACAGACCAAATATGAAAAATAAAACATTCTATATTTTTATGATGCCAGTCAAAAGGGTAACTGATAAGAAATAATTCCCTCCAAGTAACATTGTATCTAAAAATAAAGGAACAGTGTGAAATTTTACATTCAAGTTACTAGAAAATTTATTAGTACGTAAAATACATGCAAAAACTGACGATTTTTTTTTAAATCTTTGAATGCAAATTATTCACTTTTAAAGATAAAATGAAGTTTCTAAATAGCATAGTCTCCAACGGACCATATTTAAGGTATTTTCCCTTCATGTGGCACAGTCGCGGGACACCCGGTATAAAGTAAAAACGGAAAAAGTGACGCGCACTATCTGGTACGTTGCATAAAGAGTTGGTTCAGTTTTTCAGTATTTGGTACGGAACCCTAATAGAGACACTGATCCGAAAAACCATTATAATTGTAGTGACCTCGTCGTCATTAACATCAGGTGAGACTGAGGTCAAAAGCCAACCTATTTTTGATTAAGAAAAATATATATAGTGACAGTACTAAGAGCGGTATACACTTACAAAGATCCCGTGTTTATAGAAAGGAAAAAGTGGAGAGTCATCGCGGGCCCTTCACCGCACTGTCGAGACACCCTCTTTGTATGTCATGCATGAAAGTAACCATACCAAAATACTCCAACACGACTTACTTTTTGACCAGGATCACTTAAGTGCAGTCCTTTTCCCAAATCAGAAATTAAATTCCGTCAACCAAGGCACGCGCACAATAAGAGTTAATACCTAGCGCGAATATGTGAACGTACATGGTAGTATTCTTGATAATGCTAACGAGCCTAGCATGGACTTCTCTGTTTAACTTTATGTAAATCAATTATTCAGTTTCTTCTGGAACATGAAAAGGAAATTATCTCTAAAGAACGTAATCCACTTGCACCCTAAAGTAGGTAAACAAATTACACAAATAAGTTACAATAGACTTTGAGGAGTAGCTGTTTTGAATCACTTCCACCATCTTAACGCTACGAAACAGCAATTTTCACATTATTGTGTTCCCATGTGTGAATGATACCGATGATTATCACATTCCATTTTGTCCTCAATGTTGGCAACATGTTTGCAGTCTTCTGATCGCGAATGTCTATAGATCTCAGATTCCATTCACCATCAGGTGGCCTGTGGGCTCGTTGGTTTTATGCACGACATAAAAAAAACTGTCTCAATTTCAGGATATGACCTTTTCTTTTACAAGCTAATCCCGAGACATACGGACGGAATGCAGTGCCAGTAGGGGTTCCGTGTTTAACTGACTTATAAAAAAAATCGGGCTAGAGCATGTCGAACCATGCTCAGAGTAGGGTTCTAAAACCGTTAGATATTACCAACACAAAAAACTATCGCGAAAAACAACATGTCAACATCGCGGCTCCGGCCGTGTAGAAGTAGTTTATCGCTATTCCGTTGGGATGCGTGCCAAGTTTTGGAGATAGAGAGTAATTTTTTGTTCATCCTCGGGACTCACGCTATCTCCATACCAAATTTTATCGAAATCGGCAGAGAGGCGGGAGAGAGACACTGCTGAACTACGCAAGATACTTGATATTATAGGTACTTAATTTAATATTTATAGCTTTCTATAATGCTAGACTAAGTAGTAGTAGTCAGTGTATATATTATGTGGGCAACCGCTGTCTCTTCGTTCGTGTGTCACGTTAGCGCCACTGAAAATCAGCGTCGCGGTTCCGGCCGTGACATAGTGCTGAGTGGTGTCAATTTCGACGACAGGAATCACCCATGGCAACATTATGCTAAAATTTCTAAATTCCTTTTCCTTATTGTTTAATTTTTTTTTCTGTGTTGCCATTCTTTTTGTCAATGTTAAATTTAATCTGTGTTTTATTTGTTTTTTCCTGTGATCCTCGAATAAATATTTTCTATTCTATTTCTATTTCTATTTCTAGTATCATTGTAATATAAAATGTATTTAAAAAAATAAGTAAAGTCCGTCAGACGTCGGACTCGCGCACCGAGGGTTCCGTATTTAAGATAATGTGGTTGTAAAACGCCTGAGGAAATACTCATTTTGCTATGAACTTTAAATTCTATGCAATACTCGTAAGGTCCATTTAGATTAACCTTAATTTTAATACAGATTTTGAAGGATTTTTGATAACTTTTCCAAAACTGTAAAATAATTTGTATAAATATCAGGAAATTTTCAGAGATTTGTTTTATAAACTTCGGAAATAAGGGACTTTTTTTTTTCTTGCTGTATATCAAAAATCCGGCGGCGGCGGCGGCGCGTCCGGGCGCCGGTCTGGGGACGGCCGCCGCTCTGCCGGTGCTGCTATATACTCGTACTCGCGACGGCGCCCCCCGGTAGTTTAACGTGCTGCTATATACTAGCGGCGGCGCCCCCTCAGTAGTTTAACGTGTCGCTATATACTCGCGGCAGCGCCCCCCGGTAGTTTAACGTGTCGCTACGAGGGGTGATCCAAAAGTTTTGATAATTGGTATTAAAAATGGGAGATATGTAAATGGTTATATTTTAATTGGAATAAACACACTTTCTGTATTTCCAAACACTTGTTAACGTCATTCAATTGTTTTATTTTACCACTATAAAAATAGTTTTAATTTTGGAGGTCGAAATGGGCAAATTTTGTACGATCACTAAGTCATCACCAGCTCGTGAGTTTTATGTAGTTGTTTTTGAACATTCGTGAATGAAAAGTAGTAGTCGACAGTTAGGGCTAAATAGAGCGGAGAGCGGTTATCAGTTCTGAGCTTTGGTCGAGGAGCGGCACCCTTGTCAATTACAAGGCTTTAAAGCGCAATTCCTGCTTCAAATTCGTATTTTTTTTTCTTCAGCTTATTTTGAATATTTTCCCAAAACTATGATAAAATAATGTTATATATAACTCTCTTAGATTATTAGAACTCAATTGCTAAAAACTAATGTCACAGTATTTGTTTGTAGGCCTCAATAATCGAGGAATAAGCCGAAAAATACACCCTAAATTTTGGTGACAGAGCTGGAGATAAAAAATCCACTGCAATGATAACTTATTTATCCTTTAAATCATATTGATAAATCAAGGTTTCATTTTCAATAACAATATTTTTTATTAGTGTACCAGAACTTTCTCCACACCGCTCCAAATTATTACTAAACTAACTCATATTTTTGCCGTCTTGTAAAATGGTTCATACAGATGTTTTTTGTTTAGCTATCACAGAAAAACAAATGAATAATGTAGTTTTTTTTGTCTCTAATTTAAGTTAGATTAGTGCCATGGTATATTCCACATTAAAAGTGTTATACTTTTGGTATTGAAATAAAACCGTAAATTAATTAATTACTGTTTATTAGCGGACACACATGTGAAACCAGTAAGCATCATCCAAAGAGAGAGAGTGTTGCCATCCTAAACTAATAATGTCCAGTTATGACACTCTCCGCCTCCTTAAGTCTATTTTATAGCTATGTCGAACTTAACTATTTAGTATAACATATTAAAACTAAGGTTACAATTTTTGTAATTGATTTGCATGACGTTTCCATTTTAATCCATCAACTTCCACGGTGAAAGTGGTACCAGGCATCAAAACTTTACTTATACAACCTTTAGACCATTTCCTTCCCCTTCGAAAGTCTTTAACATTTACTACGTCCCCCTCCTTTAATACTATTTCTCTAGCACCCTTAGCATACATTAATTGTTTTTCTTGTGATTTTATAAGGTTTTGGTATATGGGTGCGGGTCGTAAAAGTGCAAATCTATTACGCAATTCTCTACCCATCATTAAGCGAGCTGGAGTTACTCCGCTGCTTTTGTGTGTAGTTGTTCGATAATCAAACAAAAATATGCTTAAGGCATAGTTATGTGAGTTACCACTGTCAATAATTTTTTTCATATGTGATTTAAATGTCTCTACAAATCGTTCAGCCGCCCCATTGGTGGCTGGATAGTGAGGAGATGTGAAAGTATGTTTGACGCCTGTTACCAAACAAAAATTTTCAAATTCGTGGCTAGTAAAAGCCGTGCCATTATCTGTTACTAAGTGTACTGGAAAACCATAACGGATGTATAACTCTTTAAATTTAGTTATTGTGAGGCTTGCTCCTATGTTAGCCATTTGGAATGCCTCTGGCCATTTGGAATAACTGTCAATTATAATTAAATACATTTTTCCTAACAATGGTCCCAAGAAATCAGCATGGACCCGAAACCAAGGGCCTGGCGGTATTGGCCAACACGTTGGAACCACTTTAGGAGGATTATGTCTATTTTCTAAACACAATTTACAGGAGTTTGTAATTTTTTCAATACTTTCATTTAATTTTGGCCACCAGAAGTAAGCCTTTGCCATTTCAATCATTCTTGACGTTCCAAAATGTGTTAAATGTAATTCATCTAAAACGGTTTGTCTTAAACTTTCAGGTATGATAATACGATGTCCCCACATCACACATTCCCTATCGGTACTAATTTCGTACCGTCTTAAAAAGTAAGGATCTAAATTTTTATCAGTTACTTTTTCTGGCCAACCATCTTGACAGTACCTTATAATTTTTGCTAAAACCAGGTCTTTCTTAGTGTAATTTTTAATTAATTTCCAGTTTAAGGTTTTCAACTCTGACTCATCTATATAATTTACATTTGTAATTTCTATGTTATTAATACATAAGGGGTGATACCTCGTATCGTCCTTCTCTTGCGGCAGTCTAGATAAATAGTCTGCAGGGTTTTTGTCTGAACTGATGTGTTTAATGGTATAGTTAAACGCTGATAAGAATATTGCATAATGTTGTAGGCGTTTGGCCGCCATTCTGGGTATTGCCTTATGTGGGCCTAATATGCGAGTGAGGGCCGCATTGTCAGTCTCTAATTCAAATGATCTGCCGTAGATATAATTGTAAAATTTTGTTACTCCAAAGATTATAGCAAATGCTTCCTTATCTAATGTGGTGTATCTTTGCTCCGTATCATTTAATTTTTTGCTTGCGAATGCAATAGGCCTAATAATTCCATTAATTCCTCGATTTGAAATGATAGCACTAACTCCATATGCTGAAGCGTCGCAAGTTAAAATTACTGGCAGGTCAGGATTGTAATGTGCCAAATTTCCTGCAGAAGCCAATTTTTTTTTTACTATGTTAAATGCCCTTTGACAGTCATCAGTCCAGACAAAACTTCCCTTCTTTGTACATTCATAAAGAGGGTGTAGCATAGTCGCTAAATCTTTTAAAAATCTACCATAATAATTTATTTTACCCAGAAATGACCGTAACATTGTTATATTTTCAGGTGGGTTTAAGTTCATTATTGGTTCAATATTTTGTTTTATAATTTTTATTCCATGTTTATCTATTCTATATCCAAAAACATCAATACTTTTACGGTAAAACTTGCATTTTTCTACTTTTAATTTAAACTCACAATCTTTTAATTTACTCAAAACTTTTTCCAGTGTTTCTGTCATTTCTGAATATGTTTTTGCACACATATATATGTTATCTATAAATACAATCACATTAGGAATGTCATGTAGTTTTTGTGCCATTATTCTCTGAAAGGAACCTGGTCCCGTACTCACACCATATGGTAGGTATTTATATTTAAAAGTACCAATTTCGGTAATGATTACTGTTAAATCTTGTGATGGTTCATCCAGCGGTGCCTGTAAATAAGCCTCTTTGAGGTCCAATTCGCAATAAAATGCTGCACCTTTTAATTTATTAAAAATGTCTTCCACATGTGGTAGTGGGTAATGGTCAATTTCTAATTGTGGGTTTAAAGTAACTTTATAGTCTCCACACAAACGCACTGAACCGTCTGGTTTTAATATAGGCACCACTGGTGTTCCCCATTCACTATGTTTGACTGGTTCTATTCTATTATTTGCCAATAATCTTTTTATTTCCTGAGTGACTTTGTCTTTCAGTGCGAATGGCACTTGTCTAACTGGTAAATGTTTAGGTTTTGCATCACTTTTTAATTTCAACGATATGCAATCTCCCTTCACATTTCCCCACCCTGGACTAAACACTTCTGAGAAGTTTTCTTTTATTATTTTGACAGGGTCTTTAATATCTATGTTATTTATTTTTAACGGCCACATCCCAAAAGCATTTAATAAGTCCCTACCTAATAGTCTGGGTTTGTTATTGTCAACCACAAATAAGTTAACATTTTTAATTGTGTTATTTATTTTCATTTCTATATTATTAATCACTCCCAATGGCTGTGTGATTGTTTGATCATAATTTTTGAAATGGGTACTGGTTTTCTTAACATTTTGTAATAAATTTAATGTTTCTAAATCTTTGTGAAGAATTGTTGACGTTTCTGAACCGGTATCCAATTCAAACATGAACTTTATACCATTCACACTGCCATCTACCAAACATGGAGGTACCTTATTTGTGGTCAATTTACAACTGTAAATATTATAATACTCATCACTTTCAGAAAAAAGCTGTTGAACTGACTGTTCAATTTCTGCAATCTCTTCATTTTGCACATCAGTCTCCGTTTCAAGCAAATTGATTTTTTTTGTTTTAGGACACATTCTGAATAAATGACCTTGTTGGCCGCACTCTGAACAATATTTTGATTTTAAGCTACATTCACTTTTAATGTGGTTATTTTTACCACAACAATAGCACTTAACTGACTTACCCGGTGTTGTTAGTCCTCGGTTTACCTTATTGAAATGTTTGGTTGCCTTACTTTGGGTACCTTGCTTGACAAAGAACATACTAGCTGCTGGTTCTTCTATTGTTGTCTTCATTTTAGTCTGTAACAAAGCGGCTTCCACTGTCCTCGCTAATGTAGTCAGTTCATCCAATGTTTGATTACCATTTTTCAATAACTCAAATTTAACCAAAGATGAATGTACACCATCAATCAATTTTTCTTTAACCTGATCATTGTAGTCTTGAAAGTTACATTTCTTTGCTGCTTTCTTTAAGCGGATTATATAGTCTTCAATTGTCTCTTCTGGTTTTTGGTTACATTTTCTAAATTCAGCACGATCTACAGGAATGGATGTTGATCTATTGTACCGATCTTCCAAGATTTTTAAAAGTTCCACATAAGTTTTTGTTGTCGGTTTTGTAGGGGCACATTTGTAGTTTAAGGTTTCTAGCACTTTAGGTGTGATTTTTGTAATTAGTAGTGCTACTTTTTTATCCTCCGGAACATCATTTAATGTAATTAGACACTGCAACTGTGTCTCAAATGTGTCAAAATCACTGCCATCAAATGGCTCTATTTGGTAAATGCCTGTCATAACTTGCTTTGCTTTTGTGCTTTGTTCACTTGTCATTGCCTTTTCAAAAGTTATAGGTTTATTTGCTACTTGTACACTCCCGCTTCTAATCGCTTCCCTTAGTGTTTTTCGCACTTCGTCTATTGTTTCACTAACAACACAAACTTGTAGTTCTTCCGAAAGAGTAAGTAAGTCACTTTTACTGAGGCTTTGAATAAAACTAGTCTTTCTTTCAGTTATTTCTTTTCGATAGAGTTCACTTAGCGACATTGTTTTTATCTTTTTATTTTGACATTGTCACTTTGACATTTGTGAGCAACTTCAAGTGAAACAATTATATCATTGTTGGTAGCACTGCTTGCAAAATGGCTGCTCTTGTGGAATGTGTTCTTCACACAACATTTGTAGCCTACTTCACACTGATGAATAGCGTCTCTTGCTTTAATTTGTAGCTTTTCTTGTAATTACTCACTTTTAAGTGTTTTTCGTACACACGCGTAACTTCGTTGATCCTCGTCGCCAATTGTTATACTTTTGGTATTGAAATAAAACCGTAAATTAATTAATTACTGTTTATTAGCGGACACACATGTGAAACCAGTAAGCATCATCCAAAGAGAGAGAGTGTTGCCATCCTAAACTAATAATGTCCAGTTATGACAAAAAGAATATCATTAAGTGCATGATTCATACCGATTCTCAAAACTTATGGATCACCCCTCGTATATACTCGCGGCAGCGCCCCTCGGTAGTTTAACGGGCTGCTATATACTCGCGGCAGCGCCCCTCGGTAGTTTAACGTGCTGCCATATACTCGCGGCGGCACCCCGCGGTAGTGTAACGTGCTGCTATATACTCGCGGCGGCGCCCCCCGGTCGTTTAACGTGCTGCTATATACCCGCGGCGGAGCCCCCCGGTAGTTTAACGTGTCGCTATATACTCGCGGCAGCGCCCCCCGGTAGTTTAACGTCTCGCTATATACTCGCGGCAGGGCCCCTCGGTAGTTTAACGTGCTGCCATATACTCGCGGCGGCACCCCGCGGTAGTGTAACGTGCTGCTATATACTCGCGGCGGAGGCCCCCAGTAGTTTAACGGCGGCCATATACTCGCGGCGGCACCCCGCGGTAGTGTAACGTGCTGCTATATACTCGCGGCGGAGCCCCCCAGTAGTTTAACGGCGGCCATAATTATACTCGCAGCGGCGCCACCCGGTAGTTTAACGTGCTGCCATATACTCGCGGCGGCACCCCGCGGTAGTGTAACGTGCTTCTATATACTCGCGGCGGAGCCCCCCAGTAGTTTAACGGCGGCCATATACTCGCGGCGGCGCCCCCCGGTAGTTTAACGTGCTGCTATATACTCGTGGCGGCGCCCCCCGATAGTTTAACGTGCTGCTATATACTCGCGGCGGCGCTCCCCGGTAGTTTAACGTGCTGCTATATACTCGCGGCGGAGCCCCCCGGTAGTTTAACGTGCTGCTATATACTCGTGGCGGCGCCCCCCAATAGTTTAACGTGCTGCCATATACTCTCGGCGGCACCCCGCGGTAGTGTAACGTGCTGCTATATACTCGCGGCGGAGCCCCCCGGTAGTTTAACGTGCTGCTATATACTCGCGGCGGAGCCCCCCGGTAGTTTAACGTGCTGCCATATACTCGCGGCGGCGCCACCCGGTAGTTTAACGTGCTGCCATATACTCGCGGTGGCGCCCCCCGGTAGTTTAACGTGCTGCTATATACTCGTGGCGGCACCCCCCGGTAGTTTAACGTGGTGCTATATACTCGCGGCGGAGCCCCCCGGTAGTTTAACGTGCTGCCATATATTCGCGGCAGCGCCCCCCGGTAGTTTAACGTGGTGCTATATGCTCGCGGCGGCGCCCCCCGGTAGTTTAACGTGGCGCTATATACTCGCGGCGGCGCCCCCCGGTAGTTTAACGTGGCGCTATATACTCGCGGCGGCGCCCCCCGGTAGTTTAACGTGGCGCTATATGCTCGCGGCGGCTCCCCCCGGTAGTTTAACGTGGCGCTATATACTCGCGGCGGCGCCCCCCGGTAGTTTAACGTGGCGCTATATACTCGCGGCGGCGCCCCCCGGTAGTTTAACGTGGTGCTATATGCTCGCGGCGGCGCCCCCCGGTAGTTTAACGTGGCGCTATATACTCGCGGCGGCGCCCCCCGGTAGTTTAACGTGGCGCTATATACTCGCGGCGGCGCCCCCCGGTAGTTTAACGTGGCGCTATATGCTCGCGGCGGCGCCCCCCGGTAGTTTAACGTGGCGCTATATACTCGCGGCGGCGCCCCCCGGTAGTTTAACGTGGCGCTATATACTCGCGGCGGCGCCCCCCGGTAGTTTAACGTGGCGCTATATGCTCGCGGCGGCGCCCCCCGGTAGTTTAACGTGGCGCTATATACTCGCGGCGGCGCCCCCCGGTAGTTTAACGTGGCGCTATATATTCGCGGCGGCGCGCCCCGGTAGTTTAACGTGCTGCCATATACTCGCGGCGGCGCCACCCGGTAGTTTAACGTGCTGCCATATACTCGCGGTGGCGCCCCCCGGTAGTTTAACGTGCTGCTATATACTCGTGGCGGCACCCCCCGGTAGTTTAACGTGGTGCTATATACTCGCGGCGGAGCCCCCGGTAGTTTTTTTTTTTTTTTTATTAAAATCTCAGTTATAACAAAAAACTTAATATCTAATTACAAGCTTCGCCAAACTGCGAAGCAGTTTGTTGGCGAATAGATTTTGCACACGTGGCGCTATATACTCGCGGCGGCGCCACCCGGTAGTTTAACGTGCTGCCATATACTCGCGGTGGCGCCCCCCGGTAGTTTAACGTGCTGCTATATACTCGTGGCGGCACCCCCCGGTAGTTTAACGTGGTGCTATATACTCGCGGCGGAGCCCCCCGGTAGTTTAACGTGCTGCCATATATTCGCGGCAGCGCCCCCCGGTAGTTTAACGTGGTGCTATATGCTCGCGGCGGCGCCCCCCGGTAGTTTAACGTGGCGCTATATACTCGCGGCGGCGCCCCCCGGTAGTTTAACGTGGCGCTATATACTCGCGGCGGCGCCCCCCGGTAGTTTAACGTGGCGCTATATGCTCGCGGCGGCTCCCCCCGGTAGTTTAACGTGGCGCTATATACTCGCGGCGGCGCCCCCCGGTAGTTTAACGTGGCGCTATATATTCGCGGCGGCGCGCCCCGGTAGTTTAACGTGCTGCCATATACTCGCGGCGGCGCCACCCGGTAGTTTAACGTGCTGCCATATACTCGCGGTGGCGCCCCCCGGTAGTTTAACGTGCTGCTATATACTCGTGGCGGCACCCCCCGGTAGTTTAACGTGGTGCTATATACTCGCGGCGGAGCCCCCGGTAGTTTTTTTTTTTTTTTTATTAAAATCTCAGTTATAACAAAAAACTTAATATCTAATTACAAGCTTCGCCAAACTGCGAAGCAGTTTGTTGGCGAATAGATTTTGCACACGTGGCGCTATATACTCGCGGCGGCGCCCCCCGGTAGTTTAACGTGGCGCTATATATTCGCGGCGGCGCCCCCCGGTAGTTTAACGTGGTGCTATATGCTCGCGGCGGCGCCCCCCGGTAGTTTAACGTGGCGCTATATACTCGCGGCGGCGCCCCCCGGTAGTTAAACGTGGTGCTATATGCTCGCGGCGGCGCCCCCCGGTAGTTTAACGTGGCGCTATATGCTCGCGGCGGCGCCCCCCGGTAGTTTAACGTGGCGCTATATACTCGCGGCGGCGCCCCCCGGTAGTTTAACGTGGCGCTATATATTCGCGGCGGCGCGCCCCGGTAGTTTAACGTGCTGCCATATACTCGCGGCGGCGCCACCCGGTAGTTTAACGTGCTGCCATATACTCGCGGTGGCGCCCCCCGGTAGTTTAACGTGCTGCTATATACTCGTGGCGGCACCCCCCGGTAGTTTAACGTGGTGCTATATACTCGCGGCGGAGCCCCCTGGTAGTTTTTTTTTTTTTTTTTATTAAAATTTCAGTTATAACAAAAAAACTAATATCTAATTACAAGCTTCGCCAAACTGCGAAGCAGTTTGTTGGCGAATAGATTTTGCACACGTGGCGCTATATACTCGCGGCGGCGCCCCCCGGTAGTTTAACGTGGCGCTATATATTCGCGGCGGCGCCCCCCGGTAGTTTAACGTGGTGCTATATGCTCGCGGCGGCGCCCCCCGGTAGTTTAACGTGGCGCTATATACTCGCGGCGGCGCCCCCCGGTAGTTTAACGTGGCGCTATATACTCGCGGCGGTGCCACCCGGTAGTTTAAAGTGCCGCAATGCGGCTGTGTCGCTCCTGCAGATTGTCTGTACTGAGGCCGTTGAGCTATGGACTTCTGAACCAGTCTTGATGATGGCTTTTAAAGACTTTATAATATGATCCGCTAAAGCTCGTAATTTTTTAACTCTTTGAATTTCGTCGAGGTTTTCATACAGAGGGTAAATCGTCAATAACTGGCCACTTAAGAAAGTGTCATGTACTTAGTTGAGCATTTCTAAAAAAGTTTGTACATTTCATTTACGTCTCCGATTTGCGAAAAAAATTGCAGGTAGGTAGATTAATTTGTATGGAAACTTCCTTTTTTGTTAACAAAATTCTTCCGTTTGTGATAACAAAAAAGGAAGTTTCCATACAAATTAATTGGGACATTTTGGGAGACTATGTTATTTAGGCTCAATATCATTTACCCTACCTACCTGCAACTTTTTTTGCAAATCGGAGTCGTAAATTAAATGTACAAACTTTTTTAGAAATGCTCAGTTACTAGCCATCATTTTTTTTTCTGACGCTGTTAGTAAAGATTCGGACAGTACTCCGGGTAATAATTCAGTATCTACCTAGGCATTCTAGTTTAATCGCGAAAATATCAGCGTAACTCTTGCTTTACACGTATTATTGCAAAGTGGCCAGTTACCGGAGGGTGGCCAGTAATAGGCGATTTACCCTACCAAATTATACTTTCGTACACAGATTTAACTACCTACTAAATATTTATCCACAATCTACACGATTTACGTGGAGTGAGAAAACCTCAACACTGTAAAAGTGGAGGGGAAGGACATAATATCCTCTACACGACTTGCGTGGAGTAACGGGCCTCAACACTGTTCAAGTGGAGTGATTGTTATATACATACACGATTTACGTGGAGTTGAGCTATTCATACGTATGAATTATAATAAGGTAGGTATGCACATTACGCTCAATTTCGTAATGTGTTGCAGGCATCGTATTTCTCACGTTTAAAATACCAAGATAAGAAATAAAAAATAAAATTAGGATTGTTATAACCTAACGGTAAACATGTTCTGGACAAATATTCGACTATGTTAATATAAAATTTACAAATTTACCGTGGTAATCTCTGATGTACTCGGCATATTCGCCATGATTAGACTCGTAGATAGTTCTGTAACTACATTTTGCACAATCTGGCTAAGATGTTTACCAGTGTATTAGTGACAGGTTGCAAACCCATCGCCTAACAATCCTGCAAGCCTTTATTCCCTTTTGCAACTTTGATGAAACAAAAACATGTAATGAAGGCAGGTGTAGGGTTGGCAGTGTCTGATGGGACTCCCACTTTGGGAGCTATAGATAGATCACTCTTCATACTCTTCATATATTTTTTAAATACTAATGATCGGAACTTATAACGCCAATATTCATGGAACCGTACACTTATCAGTTTTTTTTTATCACGGGACAATGTCACACCAGTTGACCTAGTCTCAAATTAAGCTCTAGGCTTGCCCTATGGGTACTAGACATCAATATAAATACTTATATACATACATATATACTTAAATACATAGAAAACATCCATGACTCAGGAATAAATATTCGCGATTAACACACTAATATCTGCCCTTACCGGGATTCGAACCCAGGACCGCTAGCTTCGTAGACAGGGTCACTACCAACTAGGCCAGCGCGTCGTCGTAATGAAGGCAGGTGTAGGGTTGCCAGTGTCAGATGGGACTCCCACTTTGGGAGCAAGAGATATTGTTTTCAGGATGCTTTAGCTTTAAATGTGTGACAGAGATAGCACCATGTCATGTACTGCTGCAAGTAATATATTGTAGTAATAGTCTTCGGTTGCATCAGGAATAGTAGATTGTGTCACAAGGGAGCAAAATGACATATTTACGGCGAGGGCGTACATTGAATCTTGAACGAAGCGAAGGATTCTAAAATAGAATCCTGAGCGTAGTGAGGGATTCAAGTGTTAACGCCCCAAGATGGAAATAATTTTGCTACCATGTGACACATACTGCTTTTCACATCACCTATGAGGAAAATTGGCATGACGGCACCACAGATAACATATTCGTACATCAAATCGATAGTTATGATGACTGTCCATTATTAAAGTATCGATTTTAAAAAATAGCCTAAGTACTCAGTATAGCCATGTTTATTAATCTTACTTAATAAATTTACAGTAAAATGTTATTACCTTTAAAAATAATAGTCAGATAGATAAAAAACCATGGACTTAATCGATTAAATTGTAATCGATTATGTTAGTGTTAGGTTCGAAGCTGTTTTAATAAATTGTAGTCGATTATGTGCATACTATTTTCATATTTTATTGCGTTTATATTTTATACTGGCAACAAAAGGTCCTTGAACAGAAAAGTGCCACTTTGCTCCCTCCTAGCAGGGAGGCAAAGTCCCCTTTCCGAATAGGTGTTGTGAAAATATAATAGTTTGTATGTCAGCTTGTTTACCCTAGAATACCTTACTTTTTAACACTAATTATAAGGCACTTTCTTTATTTTGTAGCATAAAGTTTCATTTCCTTTTCGTACATTTAAAAATCCTAAAAAAACCTAATTCTTAGTTTTCTTTGCAATGGGGTGTATTATAAAATCATTAAAAAATTTGGCAGGTTGTTAATGGTCCTGTGTTGTGACCAAATTTCCGGCCTACCTAATCTTCCAAGTACTAAAGCTCTAGTTTCCTAGGATAGCGGTGCCATCATATAGCGGTGAATGACGTCACAAAAAACGTTGTCTATGTAAACAAAATGGCGCGGTTTCCTAGAGGGCGGTGATTGACACCGAAATGTCAAATAACATTATAGCGGCCGTCATATTACGGCCGCTATAAGACGGCACCGTTATCCTAGGAAACCAGAGCTTAAGACTGCGCCGAGCCTACGCCGGATGTACAGTGGCGCCCTCATTACTTTTATTGTGTTTTCTAATAAACTAAAGTATTTTATCTATCCAAATATCATAAACCCTCCATGACGCGTTCAAAAACCGCACATTATGACCACCATAAAATAGACGGTTTTTTTAGAACAAATTTCTTATCTGTAAAAATGTTTTTATTGCTTAATAATAACATCGATTTCGATGATATTATTTTATTCAAATTTCGAACATGAAAAACAAAGAAATTTGATTTGACTTCTTTTAATATCAGTCGAGAGGACTTTTACTTCGAAATGAACTGATAATTTGCATACAAATTTAACAAATGTCGGACGTAAGTATGATATCGAACGAACGATAATATGATAGTGCTAAATGACTATAGTTTGTCTCTGAATTAAAATAAAAAATATGACAGCTGCCAGAAAACTTTTCAATGTTTTCATTACCGCCATTACCGGTTAAAATTTGTTTTGTTGTATTCATTTGTTCGATTTCTTGAATTTAAACCATAAAATGAGCGATCAAGATGATTTAGATATTTCGGCGACGCCTCCAGACATCCGTGACAAAGTAACTAACGTCATAATAATCACTGTTGGTGGCCCTGAACAACGCCTCGATTTGTACATAATTAGGCAATAAAACACTCGTGTCATGTTATTATGTACAGTCACATAAACTACTATTCTTGAAATTGGACTTTATGTTTTTGTACTACTAATAAAAACACAACTTAAAGGGTATATCACATAGTTTAATAACAATCCACCTTCCAGTTTTCAACTTAACGGAAAAAATGGCCACCTTTTCCCGTTAAGCTGACTTCTCAAAGGGTAGTTGTTATTAAAGTTTGTTACGTATCCCATTAATTGTGATATTACTTCGCTAAAACTAAAAACGCATCGTCTGATTCCAAGGAAATTCTTTAGTTAATTAGAAAACACAATAATAGTAATGAGGGCGCCACTGGACGCTCGGTGTTTGCTCAGCGCAGTCTTAACTAACTTACTGCCTCACTCTGAGACGTCAATTAATTTTAATAGTTGATTAAAGTTGAGGCTGTCAATTTCTTTGCATTAGCAATAGAATAAGACAACACGTCACTAAAAAGGCATTAAATTAATTTGACGTCTCTCAGTGCGCCAGTAAATGAAACCGGTGTTATAGTGTTATTCTTTTAAAAACGGCTCTCAGTTGAACGGTCGATCCAGTGAACGAAGTCATACACTATTACTTATTCTGTGGTCATAGGAGCTCGCTCACTCTTAAGACTCGCTCTTTATACTTGTCCGAATTTAGAGTTTTTGGTTATTTTGTGTCGCAGGTGAATAACTTGTTTAGTAAAATAGTACATTGTAGCCTAGAGTCCGTCTACGCTAACTCTGCAGCTGTCAAAAACCGTTCAAATTTGAAAAAAAAATACATGGCAACACCACGATATGAGGATTAAAATCGTCTTGATAGTAGGTACCGTCAAGAATTGATTTAATACTAATTAAGAGAAAAATTAATAGCATACACAGTAAAATTAATCTTATTTTTATGTTTTTTTTTCTTGTTTTTAGAGGTTTGCTTAAAATATTACCACGGAATGCAGGATACGTACGAGTTTATTAGTGTCTGTAGAAATTCGCTCGGTATATTGACGCTGATTGAAATCGTCATGCTTTTGTGTTGTAATGCAGTGAAATCTCAAAGAAATATTTATTTATAGAGCAATATTTTGAGACGAGATTTTAATGATTAAATATTCGAATGTACATTCATCACTCAAAGGTCCTTTTAATTCTTTATCACTTTTACTCATTTAGCACTTTCAATCTATAGTATGGTAATGTTAAAATTTCGACTTGGAACTAACAAGATGATGATGAATGACGACCGTTGATGACTTTGACTGAAAAATTTGAATTTACTTACAAATTATTAATTTAATTGTTTTTTTGTACTCGTCGATTAAAATGTGTGTATTACGATTTCATAGAGAATACTTGTAACGTCACTCTTTTCATCGTTGAATAGTCTAGATGTTACTTCCGAAACAACCGAAATAACTATTTCGATACGCTCTAGACAACCGAAAAAAATTTGAAAATAGAACTTCGGATTTCCATATATGTGTCCTTATTTAAGGAGCCTCGATCCGATACAAAATTGCCAATCTGTGTCGTTTCGGTACGTAGCAGCGTCGCATCATCTGTCAAAAATCTACTTTTAGTTTTCTTATATACTCGTATTAATGACTTACATTATTAATTTTAATGAACTCGTACAAAAAGTATTGTTCACAATAGTGTCATAATTAAGCTTTTTAATCTCGTACCTTACTTAGGCCACTCAGCAAGCTTCGTGGCCTAAACACGGTACTCGACTAAAAAGCTCTCTATTATAACACGAATACGAAAAATACTATTATAGTAGGTAATTTAAATAAATTGATGAAAAAAACATATCGAGACATTTTTTTATTGTTCATTATCTATAGTACAATAATGATTTAATCCTCGTTGGAGGAAGAAAATGAATCCAAATATTCTATGCCTTCATACTGTAGAGATTCTTCATGGCTTTCCTCGCTATCAGAGTCTTGCACATTTATCACGAATGAATCCACATCATTATATTGAACTATCTTTTTCATGATGTTCAATTTCAAGTCGTTTTACATGGTCAACATATTTTCTCCAGTGTTCTGCTGTTACACAAGCAAATGCCTCCTCAATTTTTGGCATCATTTCTGCTATTGTGCTTTTGACATTTTTCTCAGCAATTTTCCTTTTCACTTGACTCCATACCATTTCAATTGGGTTTAAGTGGCAATGGTAAGGTGGAAGCCTTAAAACATTATGGCCATGAGATCTTAAAAGCTCATCAATGTAGTATATGGGATCTGGTTTATTTCTTTTTACCAAGCAGTATAATTCAATTTTATTTAATTCTTCACTCCACATAATATTATTTACTGTCAACCAATCTCTAATTACCTGTTTCGGTGAATTTGAAGTGGGAGCTTTATTTATTTGAATGCTGTGGTATAGTCTTTATTATTTCTAGCGAGCCGATCTTCTACACAAAGGCCATTGTTTGTGTACAATACTATTATCTTTCTTTGTGTCCGTAACCGCAAGCCGATTACATACAAAAAAGTTAGAACTACATTGAATGTCCATAGAATTATCAACCCTATCCTCTTAGTCAGTAGGTTTAAAATGTAAAGTGTCAGGATACAGATTATGTCTTTATTATTTGAACCGGTCTTATTCCCTACACAATATTACCATCTTCTGTCGCCAGATAATAAAGACATATCTGTATCCTGACACTTTACATTTTAAACCTACTGACTAAGAGGATAGGGTTGATAATTCTATGGACATTCAATGTAGTTCTAACTTTTTTGTATGTAATCGGCTTGCGGTTACGGACACAAAGAATGATAATAGTATTGTACACAAACAATGGCCTTTGTGTAGAAGATCGGCTCGCTAGAAATAATAAAGACTATAACTGCCATTAAAATAAATAATAATTAAAAAGCCTTTTAATTTCATGCAAACAATAAAAGAACTCTTAAAATGTAACTTAAATAAGATAACTTAAATAAAATAATCCCATCCTGGTGCTTTATACTTTTGTGTTATGCAAATAAATGTTATTAAAGGAAGGATTTATGATCTATATTAAATTTGTTAAATTAAAGAGTCTGTATGAACCCCTCCGCAGGTGAAGGCCTCCTCCAAAGATGCCCAGTTTCCTCTATCTTTGGCGACTTGCATCCAGCTTGGGCCAGCCGTTTTTGATATTTCATCTTCCCACCTCAAAATCGGTCTTCCACGACCGCGTTTTCCACATGGGCCATTCCATGATGTCGCCCTTTTGGTCCAACGTTCATCTGTCAATCGCGCTACATGCCCCGCCCACTTCCATTTCTGTTTTAGGCCATATTTTAGTGCATCAGTACATTTTGTTATGCTTCAAATTTTAAAGCTTCGTATTTTTTGAATTTTCTTAATTTTGAGCATGCTTCTCTCTAGACCCCTTTGGCATGTGGTAATTTTGTTCTTTATTTTTGCGGAGTACTTCCAGGTCTGACATGCGTATGTAAGGCACGGTAAGAGGCAGCTTGACATGACTTTGGTTTTAATGTGTACTGGCATATTGCTTTTAAAAATCTCTTTCAGGCTTAAATATTTGTTCCAGGTATGTTGGGTACGTCGCTCAATTTCTAAATTATTGCTCTTCCTGTCAAAGCTGATTTGTTTGCCCAAGTATATGTATTTATCCGTGTATTTTATGATTTCGTTGTCTAGCGATATTGTTTTCTCCGTACTGTTTGTCATTAACATTGTTTTTGTAAGGTTCATCTCTAAGCCGACCCTGTTACTAGCCGCGTTCAGGGAATGGAGCATGAGTTGCAATTGCGAGCCTGATTCTGATAGAAGCACCAAGTCATCTGCAAAGCGTAGGTGGCTCAGGTATTTTCCGTCCAGGTTTAGGCCGCATCTTTGCCAATCTAGCTTTCTTATTATAGACTCAAGGACGGCAATGAACAGCTTCGGTGAGGTAGGGTCGCCTTGTCTCACTCCTCTTTCAATGCGAAAGCTTGGACCGACTTTTTCCAATTTGACTCTACCTGAGTTGTTACTATAGATACTTTTTATTACCTGTATATAATCATGGTCAACCCCTTGTTCTTTTAGCGACTTCCAAATACTAGAATGCGATACGGAATCGAAAGCCTTTTTGTAATCTATATAGGCAATGTAAAGGGCTATCTGCCTTTCTTGGTATTTTTCGATGAGTAGTTCCAGAGTGTGAATACGGTCTATCGTGGAGAAGCTCTTCCTAAATCCCGCTTGTTCTATGGGTTGTTCAGCCTCTAATGTTACACTGATTCTTTGGTTTAGGAGAGAGGAGAATAGCTTATACATACCTGGCAGCAAGCTTATTGGCCTGTAATTTGCAATATCACAAGGGTCACCCTTTTTATAAATTAATATTATATCTGACTCTGACCATTGTCTGGGTGTTTTAGAAGTTTCCAGTATGAGGTTGAACAGATGCGTTATCGGTAGAGCCAGTAATGGGTGGGCCAATTTTATAGCTTCATTTGGGATGTTGTCTGAGCCGGGGCTTTTATTTGTTTTTAGTCTTTTTATTGCTTCTACAACCTCTGTTACCAAAAAGGGTGCTCTACATCTCTTTTCACTCTCGTCAACACGGTCCGGTTTGTTAGGTACGATATTTGCTTGTTCCTGGGATCTATAAAGTGTTTTGTAGAATTCAGTTGCAGTCTTTATAACATCAAGACGACTATTTAGTGTCTTCCCACCGCTGTTTAACCCATCTATCCATGAATTGTTTGTTCGTAGTTCTTTAAAGGCTTTTTTCGAACTGCCTGTTTGTTCTAGAGGTTTCTCAATAGTGACCGACCTGTACCTTGTATAGTCATATTTTGAGTTTTGTTTTTCGTATGTTGCAGTAAGTGCCTTCTATTTAAAAGTTCTATGGTGTTCTCTGATAAAATTTTATGACCTTTTTTGTGTTTGTTTTTGGCAGGCGAGCTTCCTGGAGGCTTTGGGTGATAGCTTTGAATATTTTATCGTGAAAGGATTGTACTGAAACAATAGCTTGAGAATCTTTTAGATTTGATAGATGAGAAGCGATGCACTGTTTGTAGCGAGTTATTTCTTCATCGGTCTTCAATGTAGGAGTTTGGTTATTCTTGAAACCAGATCTTTTCACTTTTATTTTTTTCAATATTATTGTTGCTCTTACTGGTCTGTGGTCTGAAGAAAAATTGAGATTCAATACCTCGACGTTTTGTATCATACCAGGTTTGTTTGATAAAATGTAATCAATCTCGTTTCTATATTCTCCATTAGGTGACCGCCATGTCCATCTACGGTTTGGTTTTCTTTTAAAATAAGTATTTAAAATTGCTATTTTGTTTTCCAGAGCGAAGTCTATTAATTAATCTTTGTCCCCTTTGGTTTCTTTCGCCATAACCGTTTAATTTCATTATCAAGTATTCTTCAGTCCTGGGTTGGCCTATTTTAGCGTTTAGATCACCCATGATAATATAAAATGTATGTGTTAGGTCCATGGCTTTATACAAATTTGCGTAAAAAAGTTCGATCTCTTCCTCACTTGCTGTTTCTGTGGGTGCATACACTTGTATAAGCGAAATTTTGTTTCCTTGTAAATTTAAGTTTAGTAGTGCGACTCTGTCAGAGATGCCGGTGAAGCATTCTATGTTGTCTTTATGACAAGGATTTATTAAGAAACCGACCCCATACTTTCCCTTTACTAGTCCTGTATGACAAATTATACAATTATCATATTCTTCTATTTTTGTTCCCATGCGTCGTGTTTCCGATAGTCCGATTATATCAAAGTTTACGTTTTTAATTGCTTCTGTCAGTTCTAGTAGACGACTGTAAGATGACAAGGTTCTGACGTTGTAGGTTATTATGTAGAACTTGTGCGTTGTTCTTGATGTAGGGTTTAGTATTTTTATTGGTGTTGTTTTCTTTGGAGGGTTATGGTCATAATCTTCCACGGTGACCAGCCGGGTTGGAAGATGATTAATGTTGCTTGATTCAATTGGTTCGTTTGTAGTAGTCGTGCGGGAGGGGGGCCTTGATTGCTATGTATTCTTGTGTCTATTTTCATAACTGCCATTATCAAATACAATAACGCTTGGAGAGCTCAAATTAGGCAGTAACTTTTCCAAGACCCATTTCGAGAAATTTGCAGCATTCATGTCATCATGATAGTCTGCCTGTTTTGATTTTGTGCTAAACACCAAAAGAGCGTTTTCAACAAAGCCATTTTCTGTACCAGCATGGACAATTAATTATAAATCGTTTGCCTTTTGACAAATTTTCTAACATTTTTGATGTTGATGGCCCTTGCCAACTTTTTTTAGGTTTATAGTTAACATGAACATATGTTTCATCGACATAAACAATAGTTTTTTTGTTTGCATCTTCTGTTTCCCTACGGAGTTGCAAAATCTTACGTATATATCTAGATCGCCACTCGACAATTTCATCCTTCTCCATTAGCGTTGTTCGTTCTTCAGCATTTTTTGAAAATTCATAGCCCATATTTAGTAAAAATTTTCGTAATGTTTCTCTGCAGCCATCAAATTGGATGGATTCTCGAAGTTCCATTAAGAGTTTTTGCAGTGTTGGCACCTCTTTCTTCATCAGATAAAATTCGTTTATTTTACTTCGTATTGCACTTTGATCAAAGTTGTCAATATTGATTTTTGTTGGACGTGACGCTCGTTTTTTTCCGGGAGTCCTCCAAATGCCTTCATTTGATTGCCCTTCTTTTTTTATCTCTCGTAATGTTCGTTCACTTACACCTGCAAATAAATAAAACGTATGTTATGGTATCCACACTAATGCTCGGTTTATACCTATAGTTAATACCTAAATAAAAATATATTTATTTATCTTATTAACAATGATGATCACACTTTCAGGCCAACAAATCACTTAACTTATCTTGTATAACTGGTTAAAAAGTAATTACTTGTAAATTGAGGTACCCTGTAAGTTGTTTAACTTTGCAAATTACAAATTACTCCATCCCGCTAACCTCCCTTAAAAAATAATTTCATGAACTTGTATTGATCACGACATCTTGCGGTGTTATTTTTAAAATTGACTTTGTTAATAGGGGCCTTCAATATGTAGATCTGTTTTTATAATGTATTTTATAAAAAAAATAGTTTACCACTTATAATATAACATATAGTTTCTTCATATACTGGATCTCAAATGTGGTAGCAACTTGTTCCAAATCTTTCAATTTTTGTATGGCTGTCTTCAAGTGTGGTTTAAGATCGGTGCTTAATGATTCTGTAATTAGACAACATTTGTAACTAACAAATTAAGCACTGAATATTATGTACCCCACAAAAAAAAAAGAATAAACCTCGTGTGAATATATTTTACGCATTTTCAAGCCGTCAATCAAATATTATTGGCGGTAACTATATTTATAGAGATACCGAACCCGCCTAATGTTATAAACAATTAAATTAATTGTCCCAAAAATGTGAGTAAGGTTATCAAGGATTAAGAATAATCTGTCTACTCACCGGCGAACGCTTCGATGTCTTGAAAACATTGCCGTTTTTGAGCAAGAATCAAGTCCTCTTGCTCCTTGACATTTTGGAAATTACATATGGGTAAGGCCGCGAATTTTGACCAATGTGACATAGAAGTAACATAAAAAAAATACGTGACGTTACCATAAAACGTAACATAAGTTGTTATTAAGCTAAGACCACACTGGTAAACATTCGCAAAAAATAATACTTGTAATAAAAAAAATATTTTTTTATTGACTAAAGTAATAAAGTATTTTCACGGAATCAACATTTTTTGAATTACTTAAATGAATAATTTTTTAACTTTTTAAATGAATTAGTAATCAATAGGTATTTTTCATAATAGGTACAAAGGAGAGATTTGACCATTTCTCAAAAAAATTGCCACTGAGTGACATCTCCAAAAAAAGGCTGGTAAGTAGAGAACATCAAAATATGCAATAATTAAATAATACTTATTCTACTAATGTGTCCCAAAATAGTTGTATGGAAAGTTCCTTTTTTGTAACCAATATTCATACGTTTTTTGTAACAAAAGAGGAACTTTCCATACAACAGACAGACAGACAGACCGACAGACAGACACACTTTCGCATTTTTAATATTAGTATGGATATGCATAGTATGGATTTAATTCTCTCGTGCTGATCCCTGTACCTACTGTACGTACCTACCAACAATTTCAAATTGATTCATCTTAATAACTTACTGTATTTGTCGTTGGAAATCTAGTAAAAACTCATTTAAGTTCGTATTTTTCTGTGTGCACTTCCCTTTACGACATGTTTTCGTCACGATTCGTTAAAATGTAACGTATTCGTAACGAAAGTGTAACGTATTTTTTATAAAATATTGATTATCATGGTGAAATAACGATATTTTGAATACATGTCACGTGCGTGAATAATATTAACCCATCGTATGAAAAAATAATCACTACTTACCCTTAAAATCACACAAGCTTTTTACAAGATATTTACAAAAACTTTGCCCGCGTCACCTTTGTCCGCCATTTAAGCAAAAAACTGACGAGGTTGGGATTCTCTATGGTGTTGCCCTACTAGAACATGATTTGCCAGTGCACAAAAACGAATTTCTACCACAGTTGGCTTTAAATCTAGCTTTATAAAGCGTCACGTAAGTATTCGTAACGAAAACGTGGAATTGTGGCCCAATAAAAGAATGCAACATAAAACAAGTAAATTATTTAAATATATTTTTTTTGCAATTGGTAGAACTATCGCTATATCATAAAATTTTGTTTAAACAAAAGCATGATCATGAGAAGTTGTAAATCGTGAAAATAACAGGGCTTTAAGTACACGTGGTCGAAAAAAATTGACAACTTTCGTTACGTTTTGGACAGAATTTATATTTTTATTATTTATTTGAAAGGATTTATATCAATTATGTCACTTGCGACCTTGATAGTTTTTATCGCGTAATATAATAAAATTGTTTCGAAAACTCTCGGTGCTACCTTTTTTTTTTATGAGCATGTTAAATTTGAAACGTCCAAATTCGTCAAAATTCGCGGCCTTACCCATATCATGCGAAATAGTAACTTCCGAACTTCACCTTAATAGGTTTCCCCATTGTATTTATGTTTCTCACAATAAAACAATGAATAACGAAAGCGATCTGACAGGAAAGTGACGCTTATTGAGAGCCACGAAATATTGCCATACAAATTCGGAATCGATGTTGCCAAATTATTTCATTGCAGACTTAGCGTGGCCTGCCTCTAGGCGCGGAAAGTAAGGGTTTTCCTGACGAGGTGGTTAGCAGGCCGAGCAATCGCGAGGCCTGCTAAAATACGAGTCAGGAAATCCTCGTTTCCGCCGAGGCATACATAATGCTTTTCTCAAACATGTGAGGAAATAATACAAATACATTTTTAAAAAGCAATTAGTTTAATTTAATTCACATTAAAACTTATGTTGGTCATGTTTGGGCAATTTGTAAATAAAAACTTTATAGTTTTTCCAGGAGCCAGTTCAGGTTTTAATATAGGCGGCATGGTACCTATTTCGTCGCTTTCGTCGCTTGGGCTCATTTTTTCGAGTATTTCACACAACAATAGTTTCACATTTGGTTCCACACATGCAGAATGAACGAATGTTACCGACTGTCAATTGTGTTTAAATACTAACCATAGACATTGGATTGGAATGCAAATGCAAAAAGAAACACACGCACTGTGCTAAAAAAGCGAGCAGTTACCTTGGCTGTTTGGAATTTTTGTCTTGGTCCTTTTGATTTTGTATGCAATTGACAGAATTTTTAAGAAAAAAATGGACATGTATGGAAAGTGTTTTCATATGGTTTATTTACTCCTAGGAGTAAAATGAGGCACTTTCCGTCCTTGTCTTTCAATCGGAAAACCATTCTTTCCGAGCATGTTTGAGAAATAGTACATTGTTGCCTAGGCGCGGAAAGTAAGGGTTTTCCTGACGAGGTGGTTAGCTGGCCGAGCAATAGCGAGGCCTGTTAAAATACGAGTCAGGAAATCCTCGTTTCCGTCGCGGCATACATAATGCTTTTCTCAAACATGTGAGGAAATAACACAAATACATTTTTAAAAAGCAATTAATTTAATTTAATTCACATTAAAAGTTATGTTGGTCATGTTTGGGCAATTTGTAAATAAAAACTTATAGTTTTTCCAGAAGCCAGTTCAGGTTTTAATACCTGTTTCGTCGCTTTCGTCGCTTGAGCTTTTCTAGTAAGTATTTCGCACAACAATAGTTTCACATTTGGTTTCACATATGCAGAATGAACGAATGTTGATGGTTTTTAAATACTAACCATAGACATTGGAATGCAAATTCAAAAATAAACACACGCAATGTGCTAAAAAAGCGAGGTGTTACCTTGGCTGTTTGGAATTTTTGTCTTGGTCCTTTTGATTTTGTATGCAATTAACAGCATTTTTAAGAAAAATATGGACATGGACGGAAAGTGTTTTCATATGGTTTTTTTACTCCTACGAGTAAAATGAAGCACTTTCCGTCCTTGTGTTTCAATCGGAAAACCGTTCTTTCCGTAAATAAAGATCTGTGTTCTAACAATGTTGTACAATGTTAGGTCCTGGAATTCGGACATAGGATAGTTTTATCTTGGAAAAACCTCTCAATCCTACAGGAAATCAAATTAATCGTTAAAAACCGGGCAAGAGCATGTCGGACCATGCTCAGTGTAGGGTTCCGAAGCCGTAACGACAAACACAAAAAACTATCTCAAAAATCAACATGTATGAACCAATTTTCTATTTAAAGTTATTTGGCGCTGTCTTAGATGATTTTTAGTAGGTATAAACCCGTTAGTCGCCTGTATCTCAGGAACTAATTAAGTCTACTAAGTAATGATTCTTTTTCTTATAAATTCGTATATAATATCTCAAACAAGAGCCAAGCTTTTAAGTGTGAGGTCAGTATAATACCTATGTAGGTAGTTAGGTATCTAAACTGCTTCAAACCGACTTTAAATTACAATAAAAGTTTAATTTTTTATAAAGTAATTAATAGAAATTGAAAAAAAAACAAGGGCCAGTAAATAGAATTTTAAGTTTTCCAAACGATACTCGACTCAAATCAATAATCTAATCGATTATTTGTAAACTTTCAGATCGCAAATCGCAAACTTGTAGGTAGCATTTCGGGGCACGTCCGAACAGCATCTAGGCGCTCGCGCTTATGAGCGCGGCTGTCGCTCGATTTGTTGCTTGGACAGTTTTGACTCCCCCCGCGCGTCCTGCACGCCCCGTTAACAAATTTTTCTATCAAAGTTATCATAGGCGATTGTGATAGGTATAAACACTTTAGTCGCCTGTATCTCAGGAACTAATCATGTCTACTTACCCGTGATAGTTTTCCTTTAAAATTCGTTATATGCGCTTTCGTTGAAGATATTCAGATTTTTAGTATTTGTAGTTTTGGCTGTAGGGGGGGGGGGACATTTGACTCTAACAAAAAATAGCGCTTTAAAGCTTAATATTTCATTAACGGATCCCTTAATCGAAAAATTGTTTACATAAACCCGCAATATTTTTGAAATACCTATCCAACGACACCCCACACTATGGGGTAGGCAAGAAAAAAAAAGGCATCCCCACGTTACGTGTAGGGGAGGTGCATTAAAAAAAAATATTTTTCAAAATTTTATTTTTCCACTTTGTTGGCGTGACGAATATGTATATTCATGCCAAATTACAGCTTTCTAGTACTATGAGTCTCTGAGCTAGATTGGGGACGGACGGACGGACGGACGGACATGGCGAAACTATAAGGGTTCCTAGTTTGACTACGGAACCCTAAAAACGGTGAATGTGCTCACAAAGTGCCGCCGCCACTTTGAGTGGACGAGTAAAAAAAATTAAAAGGTCAAATCACAGCTAGCCATGAGAGGGTAGTGTTTCTTTATTAGTTTACGTTTGTCATTCTATAATCCTTTCAGTTTGTATTCATTGATGAGTACGTACACAAAAGTTATTAAAGGATCACACTTTTAGTTTTCCAAATATTAACTAGGTGGCGTTAGGTCTGATTGTTGAACTTTGTTTTTTTCACAGCTTTAAGGGACTATAGACTTAGTACCTATATGGTTTAAATTTCAGCTCGATACCTCCACGCGTTTCCGAGATAAAGGGTCTTGACAGACAGACAGACAGACGGACAACAAAGTCATCATATAAGGGTTCCGTTTTTTCCTTTTGAGGTACGGAACCCTACGGTATGGAACGGAACAAGGTTAGAATAGTGCCACTCCATGTCTTCCCGTGGATGTCGTAAGAGGCGACCAAGGGAATACAGGCTTGTAATATTGTTATTACTTCTGTCACTAATACGAGAACGTTGGTAAACATCTTAGCCTAATTTTGCAAAATGTGGTTACAGAATTATCAACAAGTTTAGAGTTGTAGGGTAATTCTGTAGCTCTGCCTACCCCACTCTGGGAACGAAGGCGTGAGTTTATGTATGTACCTACCTATGTATTTCATCAAAAGCTATGTGTAACACCAAACTAACAAAATTATTATTAAAACCAACAATTCACTTAAATCTTCCTTGAAGAATCACAATGGGTCTTTTAAATAGTGAACAGTTTATGAAATAGCTTAATAAACATGAATAAATACAATATATGTAAATACAATATGATATGAAGGGCACGTAGTACAACGAAAAAAAAATATTTTTACCTTATATTACCGATAATAAAAACCCCTCCAACCAGTTGGCTCCAATCAATATGACAGCCGAATACTTCAATGTAAACCTTGTGTGTGTGTGTGTGTTCATTAGGTCTAGCCTCACTATCAAGTTCGTTTCGTTTCCAGCTTACGTCCTTTGTTGGTAGATTCCAATTGATTTCAGTAATAATTGTGTCGTTCAGAAGTAAATAAATAGTGAAAGGTCATGGTTTGATCGTATGTAAACATTAGTTACATAACGTCGTTTGGCCGACAGGAGTGTAACCTGCGTACACAGTAACTTCTCTCACTAGCGCTACTGAATAGATTTGGCTTAGTTGAATAGTTCTCGCGAGTTTGGGCTCAGGTGAAAGTGTTCGCGTTTTTGAGAAAGGAAAAGTAGCTTATTTTTTGTGGCAAGTGAGAAGTGAGGCTGCGCGGACGCTGCCCGCCCCTCGTCTCCGCTCCCCCCTTGCGTCTCCAAAGGCGCATGAAAGTGAAACCTTTACTCTCGGTCTTGAAGTGCAACTCCTCTGGTCACATTCCATCGAAAAGCGTCAAAGAGCTTTTCTAAAATCGAATTTCCAATCGTGCGTATTTTGTGGTCCTTTTTGGTATTGGATAGGAGAATAAAAATTGTTTTCGATGGTGTCACTAGTCTAACCTAGACCCTAAACCAACTTTCCTACCCGTAGCGACCTATTATAACTTCATTACAAATAAAATGCGAATAGGAATAATAATAAATACCTATACCTTTGGCTACGTATATTTTCCGTATTATATTTAGTGGGCATGGTCTTGATTGCCAATAATTTTCACTATAATCGAAGTTCCGCGATAACACTACCTACCTAGGTGGCATAGATTTATGTCGGGGCGGTAATATGTTGTCGGATTTGGGTTAGGGCCAGCCATCTTGCGGGACGCGGCGAGCCTGCTTGATGATTGCGGTAAAGGTCAAAGCGAGACAATGGCCTGCAGGTGCAATCGGCTTCACGCTCCGCTGAGCGGCAGCGGCTCCCAGCTCACTCGCGCCGCATCACCGCTATCGCTAGCGGCAGCAGAATATCTGCACACTCGCCTGCAATCCTGTTTCTAGCCTACTGATATAACGTGGAGTCACAGGAAGAAAGATCCTCACATAATGCACTAGTCTTATTATGGGATAAGCTAGATAATTATTTGGGATCGTTGAAAAAGTGGCATAAAGAAAACGCTAACTCTAAAAATATTATCGTATACAGTTGTATTGTGCAATTCCTACCAGACGCCACTAATCTTAGGTACCTATATATTACATACCTACAAGTAATTAGCTGAATGTGAGCTGAGTACGCAGAGTTCAAGTCCGTCCTGCTCGAAGCCGATAGCCCGGTGGGTTATCGCGCGGAGACCCGCCGAACTGACCCGCTACGTAAAATAACTAAGTCTTTATTGGATCTCCATTATTGTAACAAGTTTAATTTGATTTTCTGTAAGTAGATTATTAAGTTCCACCAGCTAATACCGATTATTGTGAAAGAACCCAAACTAAAACCACAAACCAAGCCAGTCAAAACTAAATCTTCTTAAAAATGGATATGACGGAGGCAACGAAATATAATAAATATAGAATAGTGACTGTCGTGCAAAAACATTCACCACTCACTTAAAGCTGAGTTCCATTGGTCAATAGCCCTAAGAATATCATGCTTTTCGTGATAATTATTGCATCGCTGCAATAGCTCCCGGCTCAATAATGCTAAAACAACTAGTCAATGGATTGCTACAAGCATGCGGGCTATTGACCAATGAAACTGAGCCTTCAGTGCTTACGGGGGCGGGGTTAATACTTTGTGCTGAATCGGTTATCAGTTAACTTTTCGTCACAGTGGGAAACCGTTGTTATTTGTCAGACGAAAATAATTTAATGTAAATTTAACATTCGTGCATCATTAAGAAATAGGCGTAAAAGCCAAGCCAGTTACCCATTATTAAGTAAATATAAAGTAACAATATTCCCATCACAATTTATCATCGATGTTATGCAATATAAGATTTGGAAAGAAGGCGACCGAATTTATTTACGGAAAAAATCATAACCACGATATTCGTTTGTTAGTACCTATACTTTTTTAAATGATTCATATTTAAGCCAATTATTTAGCGACATGTTTCTTTTACACGTCCCTGCTAACATGTAGAAAATCTTAATAAATAAATAACCGGACAAGTGCGAGTCGGACTCGCCCTCCGAGGAATTTGTAGGTACAGGAATCGAGTCTCGCAGTTAAAAATGTATATATATAGTTTTTTGATTTTCCCCTTTACTTGTGGTATAAGACGGTATTACTCACATTTCATAGTTCTAGGTCAACTGAAAATGCCCTATTAATTTTGATTCCCTTGACGTGTCTTTTTAACGTTAAGATTGCACCGAGCAAACGTCGAGTGTCCAGTGGCGCCCTCATTACTATTATTGTGTATTCTAATAAACTAAATAATTTCCTTGGAATCAAACGATGTGGTTTTGTAGCGCAAGTAAAAACACAATTTATGGGATACGTAACAAACTTTAATAACAATTACCCTTTGAGTAGTCAGCTTAACGGGAAATGGTGACCACTTTTTTTCCGTTAAGTTGATAACTCAAAGGTGAATTGTTATTAAACTATGTGATATACCCTATAAATTGTATTTACATTTGTAGTACAAAAACACACCTTCCAATTTCAAGAAAATACTTTAGTTTATTAGAAAACACAATAATAGTAATGAGGTCGCCACTGTACATCCGGCGTACGCTCGGCGCAGTCTTTCAACTTTGAGGTAATTTTTTTCACAGCTTCAAGGGACTGTAAGCCCGATTATATGGGTTTAATTTCAACTCGATACATCCACGCGCTCCTGAGATAACTGGTCTTAACAGACAGACGGTCGGACGGACGGACAACAAAGTGATCCTCTCCGTTTCTTCCTTTTGAGGTACGGAGGCCTAAAAAGAATACTATCTGTGCACACCTGCCTGGGTGAACTCGGAGGTTTAAAACAAAAAGCCTTTTACTCTTCGAACTAATTTTTTAATTATCATAATTGCATTAAACCATCCCCATCCACGTTAAAAGTAACATTTAGCAGCATTCAAGTAGACAGCTTTTCAATGAAAGAAACTACGCGTATTGGCAAATCAAATTCTCATGTCAAAGTGATTGTGGCATCACTAACTTTTCTCATTAGTAAAAAGGTATTAAATCTTTGCAAACAAGCTGTCTTCTCAAACTCGTCAAGAACATCCGTAATAAACTTATTTTGACCTCAACGTAATGATTATTAAGTTGGTTATTAAAACAATTCAATACATAAGACGTTTTAGCTTTAAATGTTGTGGAAGACAGGTCATTTTTCATCGTCATTTTTGCTTGGCGTTAGGTACATACGAGTGAATGCTTCTACTTATTATACATGTTTCGTTGGGCGAAGGTTGATCCAAAATTCGTGAATGATTTAACTCATGCCGATTATATATTAAGTGCATAAATTAATAATCATAGCACAGTGGTTACTGATATTAATATTTCTCTCAATACTCAGTCAAATACTTGTTAGTTATCATGATTGCCCCTTTTTATATTGTTTTAATCTGAGCGGCGGATACAATGGATTGTCGATTACGAGTGTAAATTACGGTGAGTGCAAGGCTTATTGTAAGATTCCTGAAAAGCGCGTGAGTCAGGGCGAGGCACATCTGGCGGAGGAAAACACCATTGTTCTGCTATCTGGGCTCTGACGGCGGCTGCGCGCGGCCGGCTTCACGTGCCCGCCGCCGATATCCTATGATAGATCGATTCTTTAAGAAAGATACTTAGTCCTTTTTTCTGGTTTTTACTACAAGTTCGGAAACTACGCACTATGAAAAATCAGTCAACCTATTGATTTATTTACCGCCGTACTCAGATACATTGTACTATAATATGATTCTAGCGACAATTAATTCGGTCCTTTTTCAAATTTGTGTGTGAAAAATTGCCACTAAGGAACAATTTAAAAATTATCATTAAACTAAAAAGTTAACAGTTAAGTAAAAATGTGGGACTCGAGGCCTAGTGGCATTCTCTACCAGCCAACAAATACCTAGGTAAAACAGTAGGTACCTTTAGTTTTTTTAACAAAATATGTGTGACGTTGGATATTACTTCATCAATATCAATATCATTAACGTGTCATAAACTTTGCCATCATTCACCAACCTCAGATGCGGAAGTTGTTTAGGAAACAGTGGCAGGATTGTAAAACAATA
Source organism: Acleris laterana (assembly GCA_963966035.1). Taxonomy (NCBI): domain Eukaryota; kingdom Metazoa; phylum Arthropoda; class Insecta; order Lepidoptera; family Tortricidae; genus Acleris; species Acleris laterana. The sequence goes on from OZ014438.1 coordinate 40,362,331, forward strand.
GTACAGCTCCGACACCGCCACCTGCTTGACTAGCACTTCTCTTTTTCGCATTGTCCTAATCGTGCGTTTTTCTTACTTTTCCTTTCATTCCACCTCCGACTTACATGAACATTTTTGCAAGTTTCACTATTCTTTGTCGTTTTATGTAAGTAATTCAATGCTATAGCATGGTTTGTCAAACCATTTTTTCGTGCGTGATCTCGCTTTGCAGCAGAGCTTCAAGTGATGCTCAAAGATCTGAGGTTGGCAAGCCTTCAAGTTCGCTTTCAATATATGGCGAAGCCCAGCTTCGTATGATGAACAACAATACAAAGCGAGCTAAAAGTCGAAGGAGTTGCTGATTGTTATATTGAAGGTTTTTAAACGCCTTTAGTCCCATCTCGTAGCCAGGTTTGGTAGCCTGCTTCAAATTGGGAAATGCATTTTCCCGTTTCGTAGCCAGATATGAAATGGGAATGCTTCTTCCAACTCGTAGCCAGATTTCGTAGCCAGCTTCAAATTGGGAAATGCATTTTCCCGTCTCGTAGCCAGATATGAAATGGGAATGCTTTTCCCATATCGTAGCCAGGTTTGGTAGCCAGCTTCAAATTGGGAAATCCATTTTCCCGTCGCGTAGCCATATATAAAATGGGAATGATTTCCCCATCTCGGAGCCAGGTTTGGTAGCCACTAGTTTCAGATGGGACTAAATAATTCCCGTTTCGTAGCCAGCTTCTAATTGAGATAATTTCTCCCATTCCGAAGTTGGCTACGAAACCTAGGTAAGAGATGGGGCTAAAGGATTCCCGTTTCGTAGTCAGCTTCGAATTGAGTTTTTTTTTCCCATATCGAAACCAGCTACCAAATCTAGCTTCGAAATGAGACTTAAGGTTAAAACGTACCCATAGAACACCACACTGCTCTCTAAAACACGCATAATATAATAAATAAATAAATAAATAAATAAATAGCTGGTGTAGGGCATGAAAACATCAGGAACAAGTGGGCCAGTTAACGTTAATGTTAATTTTTAATGGATAACAAATCATGGAGAACAAAACATGGAAATATTGATAACGACGCAAAAATGCAATAATACAGTGCGGTCATACCAATATTTTCTCTATCAATTATTTTATAAACTTGTAACCTTAAGAATTTAAATTGTATTTAGCAATAAGCTGTAAAACTGCGGCGCGGTTTTTTTTCGGCGCCAGTAAAATCGTGAATGATGAACCTTTGATAAAAAAAAGACTCAGGTAAATACTCACACGTAAGCTCATTTATATTTCACAGTTACCTATTTAACTGATAAACTGCCCTGCAGATTTTAAAACGTAAAACTTAGTTAACAGGTTGCGAGAGTTTGCTGTTTATTGGAGACTAGCAGCTGTTGTCTATTGCCCGGGACTTAGAAATAGTACATTGTTGCCTAGGCCCGGAAAGTAAGGGTTTTCCTAACGAGGTGGTTAGCTGGACGAGCAATAGCGAGGCCTGCTAAAGTACGAGTCAGGAAATCCTCGTTTCCGCCGCGGCATACATAATGCTTTTCTCAAACATGTGAGGAAATAACACAAATACATAATTACAAGTATTTCTAAAAACCTATGACAAATTCGGAGATAATGTTTGTTTGAAAACTACCGAGTATTAGTGAAGATAGTTTCACGCACAACGCACCGCCGCCTGCCCACACTGCACCCACAATTTGGGTGTGCGGGATTTTTTTTACGTTTCTTTCGATTTTGTATGCAATAGAGAGCACTTTTAATAAACAATATGGACATGGACGGAAAGTGTTTTCATATGGTTTTTTTACTCCTAGGAGTAAAATGAGGCACTTTCCATCCTTGTGTTTCAATCGGAAAACCGTTATTTCCGAGCATGTTTGAGAAAAATAAATCATTACCTACGTATGTTACTCAGGCATAATGTAGCATTCTACGAGAGGTGATCCAAAAGTAATGATAATTGAATACTTATAGTATCGGATTAAAATAAATGGATGTTACGTTACCTACTTGAAGCATATAATAGACTCCACCGTAAAATATAATCAAAATATTAAAACTACACTACACTACATCGTCGCTAAAAAAATAAATGATATGCAAAATACACCTTAGCGAGTAGGTCAGTAAGGTACATTTTGCAACTTATTGAACGTTAATTACGCGGTATTGCAGTATCACCGAGGATATCTGTCTGAGAGTTGCAGCTTTTTTTCACGATCAGTCGGACTAATGACGCAAAAATAGGGCAAACTGAGCTAAGAGCCATTGAAAAAAAGTCTACTAAAGATATACACAGTGAATTAGTGGGAACACTGGGGGACTTCGCTCCACCAATACTCCACAGTGTTGTCGTAGGAGTTTAATGTGGGTAGACGATCTGCTCAAGATGAACACCGCAAAGGCCGCCCCCATCAATCGTTCTAAAATCGTGTGCACTGAATACAACGTCAAAAAAATATGCGTGATCTGGTGTTAAAAGATAAAACTCAATTAGATAACTATCAGGCATCTAGTTGAGCTCACGGAAATCCTTTTAAATTCACCTTTTATACTTTTGCCTAAACCGGTATTAATTACTTTTTTTATTACAAATTTGCATTTTTCTTATCTGTTTCATTTTAATTGGTAGCATATTAATATAATTAATTTTATTTTGTATTCAATTAAGAACTCGCTATTCATATTTTTGCTTCAAGTACAATATAAAAATATCTTTTTTTTTAATTTATTTTCCATGGACAAAAAAACAAAATACGTTTTACCAATTATTTGCATATAGTAACTAAAGCTATCCTGTGAACTATTTAGCTTTGAATTGTAACATTTGTAACGCCATAAGCGCTTCTTGTTAACCTTGTTCCGGTCATGGAAAGTGTTTAATTTTTTGTTATTATTTGGAGACCTAAGTTCAAATACATGATTGAAGAAAAACTGCTACCTACTTGATTTTTTTGCAAGGTTCAAATATAATAGCCCCGCGCTACGAGTATGTAAAATATAAGAAATTCAATGTTACCTTGGTGTGTCTGACCAATATATTTTTTTTAAACGAATTTTGACTAGATGTTTATAAAATGAAATATATACCTACCGTGTTTTTTTTTTATTTACGATAACTTTAAGGGAACGTTCCTTAGGTCAAATAAATTTAGTTTCCCAAAGACAAACAAATATTAAGTCGTACTGTTATAAAGATATTTAATTTTTAAATTCAATCATTTAATCACGTTGAACTAGTGTAAACGGCTCTTAATTGATAACAACAATTTTCTTTTAATTCTTAATCCATGGAATTAATTAGTAAGTACTAACCGACATCTGGAAGGTGCACTACACCGATAACGCGAGCCGAAAGAAATGTACTAAAGCTTACTGCGGCCCTTTCCAGTAAGGTGACCATATATTTGAATTGCAATTCACGGACAAATTCATTTTACAAGCCCGTGGGGCATTATTATGCGGTCTCCGACAACTAATCCGTTGAAAAATTGAGGAAAAGTAGCCGCCATCTTGAACTTTTTAGTTATTCAACTGATTGTCTCCAAAATCGATATCTGGGGATCTGTGTGGTCTCCGTCAACGAATCCGTGGACAGACAGAGAAAAAGTAGCTGCCATCTTGAACTTCTTAATAAGAGCAGGTAGAACATAATACAACCATTGAAAGCTTTCAAACAAAATCTAGTATTAAGTTATCATTCAAGTGTCAATTTTGAATTATAGGAGACCACACAGAATACACGGATCCCCAGATCCTCATACGTACATTTCTTTCGGCTCGCGGTATCGGTGTAGTGCTCCTTCCAGATGTACGTTAGTACCTACTAATTCCATGGTCATGCCAACATTGACGTATTTGACACTGACGATTAGTTAACTCTAAAGGCCCTTTTAGAATGACCAAAGATATAACATTTAATTACAGTGTTCTAAACAGTTTATTTTTTGAAATATTTAAAAATCAAATGTACCACTTAGTTTCTTTGGATATACCTAGAAATATGCCGAAGTTATCGTAAATAAAAAAAACACGGTGTATATGTATACAGAGTGTTTTTTTTAAATGGGACAGTATGGGGAAATCCGAATCTAAAGGAGATAGAGGAAAAGTGTCCAAGGAGACATTAGGTGTTTTTTTATGTAAACAAATTTGGCTCATTAAAATTTTTGGTCAAGCGTGAGTTGTTCTTAAAAAATTATAAAGTTGGTCAATTTTTTTTTCGACGCGGGTCGGCTCTGTTTCGTGTAAGGATTATTTCATTGTATGGAAAGAAAAAATTTGAACAGCAGAAGTTGGTCAAATTTAATGAAAACTAATCTTCATACAATTGCAGTATTCGCCTAGTAGTGCCTAGGCGTGTAAAAATATATTTAAAATTATTCCATTTTTAAATTTCGATAATCGATAAGAGCTCCAGATGATTCAAGAGAAGAACATTTTTTTTAATCTTCGTAAACATCATGGCACGCGATAGTCTTGAAATTATAAAAAAAAGAATTCAAATTTGGAACGTAAGTTATTTCTGCAGCTGTGATTTTGTTTCCAATCAGTTCATGCTTGTAATTTTATTCATCATGGCGTTAACTAATTCACATAAAGTTGATTTGATTGAGGCGTATTTTCTTAATTATCGCAGTAGAGATAATGCACTTAAGTGGTATCAAGAACGCTATCCTGACCGTGTAGTACCGAATCGCAAGATATTTGATAGTTTAACACTTTAAACACAATTCACCATAAGTCTCTGTTAAATGCAACTAGAAGTGTCTTGAAGCGTGCTCGTACCTGCATAAGACAAGACGGCGGCGGCCACATCGAACATTTACTCAAGTAATAAACCAACTGTATGAAGATTAGTTTTCATTAAATTTGACCAACTTCTGCTGTTCAGATTTTTATCTTTCCATACAATGAAATAATCCTTACATGAAACAGAGTCGACCCGCGTCAAAAAAAAATTGACCAACTTTATAATTTTTTAAGAACAACTCACGCTTGACCAAAAATTTTAATGAGCCAAATTTGTTTACATAAAAAAACACCTAATGTCTCCTTTGACACTTTTCCTCTATCTCCTTTAGATTCGGATTTCCCCATACTGTCCCATTTAAAAAAAACACTCTGTATAAATGTTATGCTTAGTCTCCACGTTTAAGTTTGCTTGTCGTTTTTAGGGTTCCGTAGTCAAACTAGGAACCCTTATAGTTTCGCCATGTCCGTCCGTCCGTCCGCAGTCTAGCTCAGAGACTCATAGTACTAGAAAGCTGTAATTTGGCATGAATATACATATTAGTCACGCCAACAAAGTGGTAAAATAAAATTTTGAAAAATATTTTTTTTAATGCACCTCCCCTACACGTACGTGGGGATGCTTTTTTTTTTCTTGCCTATCCCATAGTGTGGGATGTCGTTGGATAGGTCTTTCAAAAATATTGCGGGTATGTAAACAATTTTTCGATTAAGGGATCCGTTTATGAACTATTAAGCTTTAAAGCGCTTTTTTTTTTGTTAGTGTCCCCCCCCCTTACAGCCAAAACTACAAATACTAAAAATCTGAAAAATACCTTCAACGAGAGCGCATATAACGAATTTTAAAGGAAAACTATCACGGCTAAGTAGACATGATTAGTTCCTGAGATACAGGCGACTAAAGTGTTTATACCTACTAAAAATCATCTAAGACAGCGCCAAATAACTTTAAATAGAAAATTGGTTCATACATGTTGATTTTTGAGATAGTTTTTTGTGTTTGTCGTTACGGCTTCGGAACCCTACACTGAGCATGGTCCGACATGCTCTTGCCCGGTTTTACATTTCGCACTGCTAGATCTAAACAGGATCAACTCAAAATACAACTGTATTTAAAAAACAACTTTAATACAATTTCTATGAACTTGAAACAAAACTAGCAAGGATTTTGAGTTGATCCTGTTTAGATCTAGCAGTGCGATTTGTTCGAGCAAGTTCGACCATGCTTAACTACAAGTAAAAGTCTTAAGCTTTGATATAAAGTTTAAGTGTATTCCTGATACACATGTTCGATTTTGCTCGAATCAACGTTAATCCCGCCGAAAGATAAATCGCACGGCTAGATCAAAACAGTATTAACTCAAAATCCTTGCTAGTTTTGTTTCAAGTTCATAGAAGTTGTATTATATTTGATTTTAAAATACAGTTGTATTTTGAGTTACTACTGTTTTGATCTAGCAGATCAAGAAAATGGCCAAGTCCTCTTATGCAACCAAAAGTAATGGTATGGTATCTGAAAAGGTGCCAAGTTTAGCAATAGATTAGATATTTAATTATTTATTCAATTGCATTATTTTATTAAGAGTGGTATTTTACGGTTTCAAAGATACAGCTCTATAAAGTTAAGACAGACGGATGGACGGACACCATACTCGGCTTAATAATACACGATCTTATAATTATTACTTAAAACAATGTTGTTAATCTATATATTTAAATAAAAAGGTTTCTGTCAAAAATATCATTTTTGGGACAAGCTTTTGTTGCCGACTATACTTTTTTCCGCTGAGACATCATCTGCTTATCAAGCCCCACCTTGGTGGGAACATACTGAGTACAGCAAAGATCCCGCCGCCACCTTCCGACTGCATCATCAGATCAACTCGATAATATTGCCTTGTTATCAGGTTTACACATGCCTTCCCACATGTCATCAGGTTTACACATATCAGCCTGCTTGTGTATTCGTGGTACAATAATGACTCTCTCCAAACAAAGCTAAGTCTTGATTCTCTACTATTAAAACAGTTGTCTCAAGTATGACCTAATTTTTATTTTATTTCTGCCTTTGAACGCTAACGCTTTAGGACCACTTTATTTCTGTGTCCACCGTGTTTGACCATCCACATTGCAGGACGCGCTTGGATTTCCGATATTATTAATAGTCCGATGTCCAACATAGAAATGGTTGAAATCAATAATCAGTATAACTACAACCAGTCGTAAACAGCGATTGAAACAAAATAAGTTAAAAGGGTTGCGCGAATAGGTACGCCGTTATGAGGGTATGTTTTCTGTCTCGCTGTATTAATGTAGCCACTTGACAGTGAAGTTACTTCAAATAGCTATTTTGAAACTGACGGGACTATAATCGCTTGGTAATTGAATTTTCAAATAGTAGTGTCATCATCATCATCGTCGTCATCAGCCAATTAGTAGTCCACTGCTGGACGTAGGCCTCTCCCATTGCACGCCACCGAGCATGATCTGCGGCCACTCTCATCCAGCCCTTGCCAGCCACCTTGCGAAGATCATCGCTCCACCTAATTTGAGGGCGTCCTAGACAAGGAAATCGACGTAGCCCATCGAATTAGCAGCTTGAAGGGGTAGTGGGCCGGCCACATATGCCGCAGAATGGATAACCGCTGGAGTTACTTATCGTGTTCTTGAGTGGAAACCGCGGATCGGCAAACGCAGTGTAGGAAAAGTAGTGTACCCGAGTAATAATACGGAGGTACTTTTATTTTGCATTAACTAATAATGTCAACTTGGACAGTTAGGCTTATATCGGATTAAAATGTCAAATTATAACCTGAAGCACAGATCAAGGAATACCTTATATCTGTCTGCGGTTTGAATAAGGTTCGGCCGTTAATATAACTAGCCACACATAGTAGTATACCAGGTAGTACTTTTGAATTACGAGTAGTAAGTAGCACTCGCCGGTTAAAGATTCGATGGCAAGATCGCGGCGACATCGCTGATCGTTCGGTGTAGCCGCGGCGCTTAACTACGGTTATATTATTTAAGTCGCTTATAAAATTCAAGTATCGCAAGTGGTTTTGGATGCGTAAAGTACCCGTGAGCGTATAATATAATGCAGTTGTTAGAATCGCCCCTTAGGGCCTGTTGTTTGATCAGTAGTTAACTCAACTAATTGTTAAAATTTGAAAAAGGAATCAAACATTTGAAAGAATCTCAAGAAATTATGTAAAATTTTCAATTCCTTTTTGAATTTTAACAATTAGTTTAAAAACTACTGATCAAACCACAGGGCCTTAGTGTAGCCTCGGGCTTAGGCGAGTCTCGATCGCGCTCAAGATGAATTATTCGTATTCGAGATTCCATGGATAAAAGTGAAGTGACGCTGTCATTTCCATTGCGTCCACCAGGATCCCCTAGCCCGATTCCCCCAAGGGGATCCTAGTGAACTCAGGTGTTTATCAGAATCATAACGTTAAAATAGAGGTAGGTTTAGGTTATGTTAGTTCTTCAGTGGGCTCGAAGGGCCAAAACAACCCAGAAGTAGGAGCTCCGCGTTAGCGGAACTCCGTCGACTCTGTTGAATGAGTTCACCAGGATCGCCTGGGGATCAGGATAGGGGATTCTGGTGGACGCAATGGAAATGACAGCGTCACTTCACTTTTATCTGAATCCTATTAAAATAAATCATTGTTTTATTGAAAACGATAAACGTTTGTAAACTTAATCTAAGCATAGCAACTAAAGCAGGTGAAATGGACGAGTAGTGGGCTTTGTTTACAAGCAACGAACGACACGTGCACTCGTGTGTACACATAACATGCGCAGCGACCAGTAATCAGTTATCGCGTCGAGAGTGATCGCGCATCGTATTATGTCACTGTAATTAAAAACTATACCGCGTGCCGAGGAAGTAGAGGAAGCGGGCGGAGGCCTGGCAAGTGAGAGGCCAGAGAGAACTGATGGAGGAGGGTCGAGGTGGAAGTAAGAGGGCGCGGGAGGGAGGCAGCGCGCGTGCAGCCGCGCGTCGGCCTGTCGCGCGCCGCACGCCGCCGCGATTGCACGCCCTGCGCGACCCGCCGCGCCCGCGTCGCGATGAGTGTACACTGAGCGAGTGCGTCGCGGAGCGCCTCGACTCGATCCCATGGAGTACCAGCACCCGCAAATCCTGCAGCCGCTCGGGCCGCCGGCGCCGCCGCCGCAGCTGATGCCGCCCGCGCCGACTCACGCGCCGCTGCCCACGCTGCCGCAGTTGCAGCACGGTCACGCACATGCCCAGGATGACGACCGCTGGAGCCAGTATCACATCTGGAGGCAGCACGTCTTCGTCAATGGTCAGTGGCCCGCGCCCGTCCCACTCACCCTGCAGTCCCGCGACCAGGAAGTTCTTGAGTACTTTCTCCGCGCCGTGATCGACGCCCCGAGGCGCCCCGCGCGGCGCGGACGCGAGAGAGCCGTGAAAAAAAAGAGAAAGTGCCCGAGTGCAATCCGATATCCGATAGAACTTTTCGGTTCATCGAGAGTCTTTGTTTTGGCGACGGGCCTTTCACTTGAAGCTATTTCTCTTTGCTCTGGCATAGCCGGTACCTAATGTCGTGACCGTGTTGTGCAGGCCCTTGTGTTTTAGTTAGGTTTTGTTTAGCTGAGGTATGTACATTTAAAAATTGATGCAGGCAGTACATTAATTAACTAGTAAAATAAAACATTACATTCGTTTTGATGATTCGCTTACTATAACGATGGTAACATATGGTAGTATATGTAACTTTAAATCTCAATTTAATATATTTTCCCAAAGTAACTTTAATATCAGAGTTGTTTCGAGCGCCGCTAACGCCGTTATTATCAATGAATGCTTTAAATTAAATTAGAGCTTGTAGGGAACAGCTTTTTATGGAATAAAATAGTGCGCCAGCAGTAAATAGTAGGTATCAGTAGTAAACCCGATTACCGAGCAGAGCCGGGAAGCCGTAGCGCGGCCAGCGGGGCCGCCGCGCCGCGCGCCCGCGACACCTCTGCTTTGGGCTTCGACGATGTAAAACAACTATCACCCCAAATGATAACTTGACCTACTTCCAAAATAAAGGGTTCGTTTACCATTTAACATCTGGTTGAGCTATATTCGTATGTTCCTACTAAATATAAGACTAATAACACTATTTAGTGTAGTGTACCTATTAATGGTAATAAGATTTTTAACATTTTAATTTTGTGTTAATATGCGGCATGTGCCTAGTTTAAGTAAAATGGTAGTAATGTATGTTACTGTTTTTATCAACTACTAACACCGAGGTGGCAAAACTATTTGCCAAATTAGACGCCGTAGTAACTGCTGGTAGGTTGCACCATATTTGCTCCATTATGCACGAATCCCACGTGTAGCGCGCCGTTAGCGTTTTAAAAACAATAACATAGGTGCCGTTCGTACCAAATTAACTAATAAGAAATGAAACAATACTTTCTGGACTATCATTATTTATAATATAGTCAAAAGTGAAATCCCTCCTAACGCGTAGGCAGTATGATACGAGTACATAAAAAAACCGATAGTTTATGAAGAACTGACGATGAAAACATGACCACCAGAAAACCTAAATGAAAGTAGGTATTTCATGGGTAGCAATAAGATTCCTTTATAAAGGTTGCCAACCATCATTTGTTCATCAAAATAGATTTTTATTCCAGGCGTATGGCAGCTTATTTACGAGAACTTAAAAAATACCGTTGCTAAATCGTGTATGTCAAGATTTTATATACGGATATGAACATTTGGAATAAGCCAATTGTCATCTAATCTAGTAAATCTCCGAGGTGGTGATCATAAAATTCTCTTAGGTAAATTATTGAAACGGAAGAACTAACCGACTATAATGTTAATGACTCACACTTTCACTTTTACATTAAATAGGCGACTGTTTACAAGTTTTAAATATACTCGTTATGCATGTTTTTTATTTCAAATCTTGCAAGTTAATTTTGAGTGAAGTTGCTTTGCTTCCATATCGTAATTGAACTTTTGACGTGATGACGCTGGCGCGTTGAGAATTATGATTACGATATAATGTAGAACCGAGGCCTACATCCAGCTATTGGAAAGCCCTTTCTCATTAGAAACGAATCTGACGTTTACTAACCCGAGTTAGTGCCTTAACCCAGGGTTAAATTTTTCGTGCAAGTCCGTCTAGTGGACAATTAATTGATCACACATATCACAAAGTGTAACCCAGAATTTAATTTGTATAACAATGGACCGGATTATCTG